>OZ037771.1:4993189-5593189 GCA_964035545.1 Bugula neritina
AGATCACTTTTACCTAAATATGTAGAGGTTTGTACAAATAAGAGGTTTTGTGTATGTTGGCACAGTTATATTTTGGCTTCGCACCCATTTATTCAATATTAGATATCCAGTCTTTTGTTAATTGTAATGCATACCCATACCAGCGTGCTTTTAGTCAGTTAGAAATAAACCTTAGTGAATATAACAAGCACTAACGACTTACTGCTCATATTTTAATACTTTTGCTATACTATGTATCTATGCTCTGCATATAGCTCATGCACTTAGTCTAGTGATAAGTGACTTTTTATATACTATTACTATATGTTTGCTGCAATTATTTACTCCTATTTACTATAACATTAATTGTTTTCGCAATAAATATGCTGTATTTTATAACATAATGTTTTGTGTATTTTAAAGCCAAGTTTACAAATCTCTTGGCACACAAAACAAAGAAACTATTAAACAAACAAATAATTGAGACAGGGAACTTGCTACTAGCTTGTATAGTGTTGAAATTATTTTATTTTAAAGATCTTTAAGAATTTGTTTTTGAGCTCTTTGGTTGCTCACCTTACAGGAACTCCGAAATGTTTCAACATATTGCAGAGTAATTACTAGAATTAGAGTATAATTTTAACAACATGCAAGATGGCCACATTCCTATACATCTGCTGTATGAGAAGCTTGCAGAAGGCTCCAGATTCCAAGGTCATCTCAGATTAAGTTTAAAGGTCACCTGCAAAAATGACATGAATAGCCCTGGAATTGATATGCAGTCATGGGAAAACCTCCTGGTGAAGTCGTCCTCTCTCAAGATGGAAGAAGGTTGACAACAGTGAATCTACTTCAGTATCTGTTGTGTATCTATAAAATATAATATATAAATACAGAATACATATGCTTCATTCAAAAACCAGTGAGTACTTTAAGTGACAGTTCTTCATTTCTATATAATTATTTTGTAAAACAATAATAAACTAATGAAACATATTGTTGTGCGAAGCACAATGTTTGTGTGGGCTTCTAGTGAGCAATATGCATCTAGTTACAAGCAATTCACTGTAAGACTTTATTATAAAACTGTAAAATATGGCGTAGAAATCTCTATAAGTATTAGTACAATGCTACTTTTCATCACGGCAAGTATACGCTAACTAACTAAAAATACATTGTTCTGCTTGGCTTCATCCAATAGTTGCCAATCACTCTCTGATTGGCAGGGGGGATACGCATGAGGCGTAAGCCACGCCCCATTACACTGCCCCCCCAGCAGGAAGCATACCTTCTTGATATGCACCCAAAAAAAATAATAACACTTTGTTACATATAAAAAAAAGAAACCAAAAAAAATATAAGATTCGAATGTCATGTAAGGTAGATATTTCCAAAAGAGTTTACACACTATTGAGCAGACTTATTTTGGCATAAGAAAAATATAATAATAATAAAACAGAATAATACAATCACAGGTATGGAGATCGTGCAACACCGACTAGAGACAGTCAAAGGAGGGGGGGGGAGGAACGGAGAAGGAGAGGTCGTCACCACCTGCAGGTGTGGATAGTCAGAGGAGTGAAGAGGGAGGGTACTGCTACTATCAGTCGTGGTCGCCCCGTTTGAGGAGGGCCACGGAAGCTTTAAGGGTTTTCATCTCGGAGGCGGCTGCGGCAACTCTGGGGGTTAGCCGTTGAATCTCCGCTTCCAAATCGTACATACGGAGCTCGACTTCTTTTATATTGCGAGCTGTAGGGGCCTGCCGTTTTGGGGAGGAGGATTTCCATCGTCGTTTAGAAGAGGGCTGCATAGAAGTGGGGGAAGGGGAACGTCGTTTTTGAGGTATCTCAACTCTGTGAAGTAGGACTCGAGGCAGGGTGGAGGGACGAGGTACAGTTTGTGCTGGAGGAGAGTGAGGTGGCTTGGTTGGTTTCTTCTGTCTGGGGGGTCTTAGACACGGTCCATGAGTGATGATGCGAGGTGAGGGGAATCCGTGTTTGAGTCGTTCGAAGCGGGGGAGATCCTTAATGAAAGGTTTGATCAGATTGAGAAAGGTGGGGAAGTTGTATTTGTCTACATCGTACAAGTGTCCCACATGGCAGTCCATAGTGCGCTGATGGCTGAGGATGTAGTCCCTGTGGTAACTGTATTCACCACAGGGACAGAGAGTAGTTAGGAAGTGTTGCGGCACGTGGACACGCAAACGGCGATGGGTGGAGAAGTGCTGCTGACACAGCCTGCAGGTGGTGTATCCGTCATGGCCGCGGTGTAGTTGGATCAGTTTCTCCATCTCTGGTGCGACCCAGCTATGTTGTTTGAGTAGCACGTCTGGTAGGGATGTAGGAGGTGTCTCACCGTTCTAGGCCAGTTCTAATGGTGGCATATCTCCGTAGTCAGGGCGTCTATAAGAGCAGAATTATTGTTAGATCGAGTTTGATCTTTACAGCATAATTCTGATGACAATCGACTGTTACTAGTCTGAGAGTCATGCATCTTTTTATACGGCACTCGAGAGACTGTGTCAGAACGTGTAAACTGACTGAGAGACATAGTATCAAGCTCCAGATCTAATAGATCGTCCGCCATTACTATGTTCTCGTCGTCATTCACGTGTGACTCTGTCTCCAGTAACTGTGATTCAATCAGATCGATTAAATCAGAGTTGACTGAGGTGAGATCTATTTCAATTAGTGGAGTGTTAGATCTAAGCAAGCTTACCTGAGAACTCGGTATTTATACTCATACTCGACGTTCAAGCTTGGATGCAGATGGATTAGAAAGCACGTCTACTCTTGACCGCGTCGGCGTAGGAAAAGGCTGGGCAGCGTGTTTGTTGTGCGAGACCGGAAATGTGTGCCCGAAGAGTGGTAATTCCACTCGCTATTCCGTTTTCGCAAAACTTGGTTTTTCCGTGGTGTTCCTAACTCCCACGCTTTGCTGCCAGTCTTTCCGTACGGCGCCCAGCTGGACTTTCATGCCTGCCGCTTGTAATGCGGTCACATATGAAGTCTTGAAGATAAGCTGGGGGTCTTCTAGTACGTTGTCCCCTTTCAAGGAGGGGAGATGTACTAGTGGTAGACGTCGGGGAAGGTGGTGTAGCTGGTGAGGGAGATGGTGTACTCACCAGTGGGTTGTTATTTTCCACTGGTGGTGTTTCCTGCCTCCCGTCAGCTGTTATTCTTTCTTCCCCTCTGTTCTCTCCGGACGGAGCCCCTCCCGTGTGGGGGTTTTGCACTTCCGGAAGTACTCCTAATTCCGGAAGTGGTGGTGGCAGCCCTGGGGTCGGACGGCTTGGCTCTGGAGGCAAATGGTGTGGCCCCGTTGGGGGAGGTGGCCTCTCTTGCCTTGCCAAGTCTTCAGTCCGTGGCATGACCCACTCATCATTGGGTGTATGCCGCCGCCGCCCGCGCATTGCTGTCTGCCTCCTGGGCTCTAACAATGGGGGGGGGGCACCCCCGGCCGCACCTGGGCTAGCCCAATAGGGTTTCAAGCGGGCTTCATTCTGGACAGATATTTGTTCAGACCGCTCCAACTTGTAAGTGTGATTGGGCATCACCTCAACTACCACGTAGGGTCCTACAAACTTAGGCTGTAGTTTAGCTGCCTGTCCCCGATGCCTACGGTAGTTGATCATCCAGACCCAGTCTCCGGTCTGGTAGAGGGGTGGTTCATCAGCGTCTTCCTGTCGCACCTGCCACTGCTTATCTCGCAGTATTTCGTGTGCGACTCTCAGACGCTCTATCACCTCCCCATCGTACTCGTGTACAGAGTATTCTGGTTCTGGAATGTGATAGGCGAGGTGGTCGGGCACTCGAGTCTCACGACCGAAGGTTAAGAGGTTGGGGGTCTCGCCGGTGCTGGTATGGGGCGTACTGCGATAGGCCCTCATAACCTGTGGCAACACGAGATCCCATTCCTCTTGGCCTCGGCCGAGTAATAGACTGCGGAGTGCGTCGCCCAGCATCCGGTTGTTGCGTTCGACCACCCCGTTACCTTGAGGGTGGTATGGAGTGGTCCTACTTTGGTTTACTCCCCAGAGGCGACAGAGGTCGCTCATCAGTTGAGACTGGAATTGCGACCCCTGGTCCGAGTGTAGTTGCTCGGGCAACCCAAAGTAGCAGAATACACGCTGGTCTAGTGTGCTGGCCACTGTCGGGGCAGACGCGTCTGGAAGAGCCAGTGCGTCTGCCCACCTAGTGAAGTGGTCGGTCAACACTAGAATCCAGCTGTTTCCTCTGGGGGTGAGGGGCATGGGTCCGACCAAGTCAACAGCTACCACCTGCCAGGGCCTGCCAGCATAGAGCCTACGCCGTCCCGCCTCCCTAGGGAGACGGCCATGCTTGCTGGCCTGGCAGATTTCGCATTGTTTGATCCTTAGTCGGACGTCACGCTCCATTTGGGGCCAATACCACCGGAGCCTTAGCTTGGTAAGCACCCTCCGAATTCCGGCGTGAGCCTGTCGGTGAGTGTCCCATACTAGCTCCCGGCGCATGGCGGTTGGGCAGATCACCCTTTCTCGACCAGGGTGTCCCTGGTCGGCGGCCAAGGTGATGGTCAGCAGACCATCTGGCCCGATCCGCAGGGAGTCCCAGCGTTGGCAGTACGGCCGTAACTCGGCGCACCCCTGCCGCAGCTGTTCTTCGCTGGGTCGTCGCCCTTCCCGTTTAGCTTGATATACGTCGACTACCACCCCAGGGAGGTCCTCCTGGAGTTTCTGCAGCTCTCTGACATTACGAGCTAAGACAGGATTGGCGCGGAGGTTGTTGACAGCCTCCGGTGGGTTAGGACTCCTTGGCTTGAGTTGACCTTGGTCCCAGTCGTAGCTCACTCCAGGGTGGTCCAGTGTCACCAACTCGGATCTTGGGGGACCCCCGTCCCTTCTCTCGATGTTGTGACACTGTTTGCACCCCTCGTCCGGCCGCCGACTCAGTCCGTCCGCATTGCCGTGTTTCCTACCGGGTCGATGTTCGATCCGGTATGAAAATTCGGCTAGGACTTCGAGCCATCGGGCGACTTGACTGGACGGTTCAGCCCTCTTACACAGCCAGATCAAGGAGGCGTGGTCCGCCCGCAAGCGGAACGGCCTACCGTAGAGATAAGGCCGGAAGTGTTTCACTGACTTGATTACTGCCAACAACTCCTTGTGAGTGGTGCAGTAATTGCGCTCTAGAGGTGAGAGTGATTTGCTGTAGTAAGCTACGACTCCTTCACGGCCCTCTTGCACTTGCGACAGCACAGCACCAACATTCTGGTCACTGGCGTCTGTGTCAAGGATATACTCCAGAGCGGGGTCTGGGTAGGCCAAAATTGGAGCCTCTAGCAAGCGGCTCCTGAGACTGTCGAATGCCCTCTGTTCGACTGGTGTCCACTGCCAGGCCACCCCCTTTGCGGTGAGCCGATTTAACCGCTGTGCAACTCCCGCAAAGTCTGGTATGTATTGTCTGTAATACCCTACCAGCCCCAGGAAAGCCTGGAGTCCGGTCAAATCCTGGGGAGTGACCCAGTCGGCCACAGCCCGCACCTTATCGGGGTCCGTCGCCACGCCATTACGGCCGACTACGTGCCCCAGGTACTTCACCTTCAGCTGCAAGAGAGCGCATTTGAAAGGTTTAAGCTTGAGACCGGCACCTCGGAGTCGTTCGAAGACCTCCCTCAGACGACTGACGTGGGTCGCGAAGTCTGGGGAGATCACGATGACGTTGTCGAGGTAGACGAGCAGCGTCTTCCAGTGGAGGCCGCTGAGGACTTGTTCCATGAGCCACTGGAAGGTGGCAGGAGCAGAGGTTAACCCGAAGGGCAGTACCTTCCACTTCCACAGCCCGTCCCTGGTGATGAACGCCGCTTTTTCCTGGGCGTCGGGACTGAGGGGGACTTGCCAGTAACCGCTCAGCAAGTCTAAAGTACTGAAGTACTTGCTGCCGGCTAAGGCGTCCAGGGATTCATCGATCCGAGGTAGAGGGTAGGCGTCCTGTATGGTTACGCTGTTAAGTTTGCGGTAATCCACACAGAACTGCCAACTGCCGTCTTTCTTCCGGACCAGGACGACCGGCGAGCTCCACGCACTATGTGCAGGCTCTACGATGCCGCGGTCTAGAAGATCTCGGACTTGTCGGCTGACTTCCTTCTCCTTCTCTGGTCCCAGTCTCCGGGTAGGTTGGCGGATAGGCAAAGTCCCGGCAGCTAGCGGTATCTCGTGACGGACGGCTTTGGTTCAGCCCATGTCCTGGTCTCCGCTGCTGAACACGTCCCCATACTGGCGCAGCAACTGGGCCATAGCCTGGCGCTCCTTGTTGCCCTCACAGCCTCCACAGGCTGACTGGTATAGTTCCTGGACGTGTTCCGGGACGGTCCCCCGCCGCACAGACGGGCGCTCTTGGGGACCCTCCGTCGCTTCGCCCAGCGAAGGTCCTATGTCTCCCTCTTGGACCGTGTGGAAACGGCCCAATAGGGATCCAGACGGTAGTGTCACTGACTCTGAAAAGGGGTTGACGCACTGCACCAAGATCTCCCCCCGGTCAGTCAGCCGATTTAAGCTGCTGGCGAGTTGGATTCTCTGGTGCGTTCCTTCGACAACCCCTAATCCAGAGAACTGGCGGTCATTCACTCTGCAGTGAATGGTCGCCCGGGAGCGGCCGGGTACCGTACAGTTACGGACCACCTGCACGCCCCCGACCAGGGAGCGACCGAACTTGTCGACACAAGAGAGCTCCCGGCCTGCCATTAGTATGGCGGACTTATGGAAGTCCATGTGGCACTGGTGTCGTTTCAAGAACGGCGTCCCCAGGATAGCATCCTCTTCCAGCTGGCTGAGGATAAATGTTTCTTGAATGGTCTGGTCGCGGACGCGACTAGGCAGCTCTACAACACCGTAGAAAGGGATACACGACCCGTCTGCGAGGGTGCCAGGTTCCCCGGTGTAGGGAGATAACCCTTTCCTCACCTGAGCAGGGAGGGCATCGAAGACTCGTCGGCTGAGGAGATTCGTGTTGCAACCGGAGTCCAGCAAGAACGTAACGCCCTTGCCGGCTACCTTCCCGGGCAGGAAGTAGCTTTCCCCATGTGGCTGCAACCTTCCCCAGCATGCGTAGCCTCGGTCAAACGGCGTGGTGTCCGTTTGGTGGTAGGCGGGCGCCGCTTCTTCGGCGGGGGGGTGTTTAGTTCCCTTCCGATGTCCCGAGGGACCTCGCCGGCCAGCTCCGTCTCCGGTAGCTGGCTAAAGCGGTTGGTGAGTGGTAGCACAAATGGCTCCTGTCGCCCAGTAGGGCGGGTGGTCCGTCGTGGTTTCTGCCATACCTGGGGTTGTTCTCTCTTCCTGGGTGGGAGGTCTCTGGGGCAAGGAGGCCCTGGCTGGTTGTTGCTCTCACTCCGGGTAGTCTTTCTCTTTTGTCCTTGGTTAGGGGGCCCGGCATTGGTAAGAGTCTTTGCCATCTGTTTCAGCCTGGTACTCAGCTGGCCCATCTTCCCTCCGAGTGATTGGGCTATCTCCGCGGTGACTTGTGTGCTTTCTGGTTTCCCTGTATATAACCGTTCTGCCCGGAGGTAGTCTTCTCCGACTTGCAGGGCACTTTCTAGAGTGGTCACTCCCTTTGCCTGTAGTTGATGGCAAAGGCCCACATCTTTTAGGGATTGCATAAAGTCAATGAGAGTAAAGTTCCGTCTGTGTGCTTCTGGCAGGTCACTGTACGCGCTCCGCGCCAGCCTCTTCACTAAGGCAACGTGGTCGCGGAGCGGAGTGCCTTCCGCCTGGCGTAACACTTGTAGACGGGCTCTGGCTTCCAGAGCGGGGGTACCAAAACGGCTCCGTAGTGTAGTGAATATTTCCGCCACGCTCCGTCCTTGTCCAAACGGTCTAGCGCGCTCCGTCAATACTTCCCGCAGCTTGACGAGGGCTACTTGTGGCGGCCATTGAGCGACATTTGCTACATCGTGGAATTCTTCAATGAATTGCTCTACGTCTTCTACACCCGTGAAGGTGGGAGCGGTCAGTTTACTTCTATACACCTCCTCCATATGCAAGAAACTGGCTGGCTTACCTCCTGGGTGCTTCGTTGTGTGCTCTGTCATATTCTCCGTCTCTTCATTGTCTCAGCTAGAAAGATCCCACCGCTGCCACCACTGTTGTGCGAAGCACAATGTTTGTGTGGGCTTCTAGTGAGCAATATGCACCTAGTTGCAAGCAATTCACTAATATTTTTCGTGTGTAAGACTTTATTATAAAACTGTAAAATATGGCGTAGAAATCTCTATAAGTATTAGTACAATGTTACTTTTCATCACGGCAAGTATACGCTAACTAACTAAAAATACATTGTTCTGCTTGGCTTCATCCAATAGTTGCCAATCACTCTCTGATTGGCAGGAGGGATACGCATGAGGCGTAAGCCACGCCCCATTACAATATATAATAATAAGGTAAAGGTTTTTCAACAACTATCAACTGCATCCACTTGTTACACTGTGCATTGTTGAGACAGTATATATATTTGTATAAAATAATTGAGTCACTACTAATCCTCAATATTCAAGAGCAAACAAAATGTAGCAACTGGCTGCAGTTCCATATTAGATATTATGGATGCAGGAAACAAATATGTCAAGAGAACATGTATATAATTATATAGACTTGGGTTCTAGAAAATTCCAACAAACTCATATATATACTAAACTAAACTCCTATATACTAAGCTACAGCTGCAAGTAAAATCTGCATACAATGACTAGAACAGATGAAAGTAACTTACAATGAGACATGCACACTGTTCTACTAAATATTTAATTAAATGTAAGAGTAGATAACTTCAGCATATACCAGAGATCAGTGTCCTGAGTTGTATATAACACCTCCATAGTGTGTAAGATACATGAATGCCTGTATTGACTAGTAAGATGTGCATAAATTGTGAATTCTTTGGGTAAAATTTAGTAAAGTACAGCTGTACTTGGCTATGCAGTTGCAGCTTAGAGCTAGTAATTAAAATGTACCCTTAATAAAAATATTTCAATAACATCTACATTATACCAAAAATATATTTATTGAATGAACGATTATTATACTATACATTTACAAAATAGAAATATTTTTTGTGATATTCAAAGGAGTAAGTGATATCCATAATTAAAGTTGTGAAAATGTGATAGTCAACCTTACACAGCGATTGACTGTGTGCTAGTCGATTGTATTATTATAGCTACAATCATCTCATATAATGAAATATTGTACTGGCTAATAAAGCGTTCTGATCGTACACGTGCATAATAGCCAATAATGTTGAAGCACGTGACTACCCCCTGTGGAGCAGAATGCTTCCGGAGGATGATATAGTTAGTTATAGTTAGGAGTAGTGCGTTGATCGAGATAGTAGATTAAAATAGACTGTAAACGCATTGTGAACGTTGGATGTATCTTTCTGTTTTATTTGTATATATATAATTAAATATAGTTCTTTTATCACGTTATCTTCTGAGTAATCCTTGGAACCATCGACCAAACAAGAGCATATTGCACACACAGAATCCACCCTAACTATTATAATTGACACTTATAACAGTGGAGGCAGCGGTGAGATTCTACTCTGTGCAAATGCAAACTTGATCGACGTTGACAAACCAGAATGGCGAGGGAACCAGCTCAACATAGAGAAGGTGAGCCTGATATTGCTGTAGCCCCAGAGGGCCCCTTGTTACAAGGGGAGGAGGCCTACAGGTATCACCTGAAAGCCCCTACCTTTACTGGCTTGGAAGATGTAGAGCAGTTTATCCAGGAGTTCAGTGAGGTGATAGACATCACTCAGTGGCCACCTAGGGTGGCCCTGATCCAGCTACAGATGGCGCTAACGAAATAAGCTAAACCGTACGGGCTGGGAACCAGCGTGGATGGAATCTTCGCTGCATTGCGGGCCCGTTTTGGCATTTTCGTTGTAGATGCCAGGGCCTGTCTACAGGGGCTGTGTCGCGAACCGCTGATGCCCCTACAGGAACATGCAGCTACGGTGAAAAGACTGGCGCAGATCGCATACAGCGACTTACCAGCGAGACACCAAGAGCGTCACACCTATTATGCCTTCGTGCAGTCACTCAATGACCTGGGTCTCCACCATCAGCTTCAAGCAAGAGGAGTGACCATGGTGGAAGACGCTTTGCACAAAGGCGAGGCCTACCTATTAGCAAAACAGCTACACAAAGGCTACAGGAGTTCTCAACAGATCACTGTAAACTCCACGGAAAGACATGGAGAGCCGCTATCACCTACTCGAGTAGCAACTACCTCTGCCAACTCTCCTTTTGGATGCGACAGTCAACCGCATGACAGAAATGCTGGAGAAGCTGGTGGCGGTCCTCACCCGTTCTGACGCAGCGGGGCCCGTCCAAAAACTCGTGCGGTTGCTGACGAGACCCCCATGGCCGCCAGCCTCATGTTAGGGGTGTGGCGGTCAAGGACATATCCGCACAGAATGCGGCCAGAACAGGCAAGGTTAAACTTCCACGGTCTGCAGACGTCTTCGCCTCCCGCAGGCCGAACATGAAGGACTCCAAGATGAGAAACCGCCGGCCGTCTGTACAGACGTGACAGTACGCCCCTCATGAGTGACAGGTACCATGTAGGACCAGTCGACCGGAAAAGCGACCGGGTACCTTTACGTTGCCACTCGCCAACCCCTTCCATCGGCTACCAAAATACGAGCCGACTAGCAACATCAACCTGGAAGTTTAGGAGAGAAACCTCACCCCTCGAAAGCGAAGACCTCGCCACAGGAAACTCCGTAAACTATGGGCCTGCTCCAAAAAGCCCTATCTTGGCAAAGCCAAACACGCGGAGGAAGTGAGGGTACAACCACATGGAGATAGCTATTTCTTATCGGGTAAAGTGACTGGCAGAGCTGTCACTTTCCTGCTAGACTCCGGGTGTACCACGAACCTCCTCGGCCGTCGAGTCTTCGAGGCTCTTCTTCCCCAGGACCAGGGCAAGATACAACCGTACACCGGGGAGCATGGCACCCTAGGGGATGGGTCATGTATTCCCTTCTACGGTATTGTAGAGCTAACGGGGCATGTCCAAGACCAAGTTATACAGGAGACGTTCGTCATCAGTCAGCTTGAAGAGGATGCCATCCTCGGCATGCCGTTCTTGAAACGACACGGGTGTCGCATCGATTTCAGTAAATCTGCGGTGCTGATGGCCGGGCGGGAGCTCACTTGTGTCGATAAGTCCGGCTGCCCTCTAGTGGGAGGCGTGCAGGTAGTACGGAACTGTACGATACCGCGCCGCTCCCGGGCTACTATTCACTGTAGAATGAACAATAGCCAAATCTCCGGACTGGGGGTGGTAGAAGGTGCGCACGATAAAATCCAGCTCGCCAGCAGTCTAAATCAGCTGACTGCGCAAGGAGAGATCTTAGTGCAGTGCGTCAACCACTTCACGGAGTCGGTAAAGCTACCGGAGGGGTCTATGCTGGGCCGGTTCTACTCCGTCCAGGAAGAGGACGTGAGACCGTCGTTGGGAGATGCGACGGAATGTCCCTGGCAGCGCCCGCCTAAAGGGCGGGGGACTGTCCCTCCCCACATCAAGAAGTTGTATGAGACAGCCTGTGACGGCTGCGCGGGCAATGAGGAACGCCAGGCTATGGCGAAGTCTCTACGCAAATATAGCAATGTATTCACCAGCGGAAACCATGACGTGGGACTGACACGAGCTGTCCGGCATGAGATACCGCTGGCTGCAGGGACAGTCCCTATTCGGCAACCCACGCGCAGGTTGGGGCCGGAGAAGGAGAAAGCGGTCAGCCGACAAGTCCGAGATCTTCTGGACCGCGGCCTCATAGAGCCAGCCTATAGCGCATGGAGCTCGCAGGTCGTTTTGGTCCGGAAGAAAGACGGAAGTTGGCGGTTCTGTGTCGATTACTGCAAACTCAATAGCGTGACCATACAGGACGCCTACCCTCTACCCCGTATTGATGAATCCTTGAATGCCCTAGTCGGCAGCAAGTACTTCAGTACGCTAGACTTGTTGAGCAAGTACTGGCAGGTTCCGACGCCCAGGAAAAGGCGGCGTTCATCACACGGGACCGACTGTGGAAGTGGAAGGTGCTGCCGTTTGGGCTAACCTCCACCCCTGCCACTTTCCAAAGGCTGATGGAACAAGTCCTTAGTGGACTTCACTGGAAGACACTGCTGATCTATCTCAATGACGTCATCGTGATCTCCACAGACTTCAAGACGCACGTCAGTCGTTTGAGGGAGGTTTTCGGAAAACTCAGAGGTGCCGATCTGAAGCTAAAACCTTCCGAGTGCGCTCTGTTGTAGCTGGAGGTTAAGTACCTGGAGCACGTCGTCGGTCGAAACGGCGTGGCGACGATTTACCAAAAGGTGGGGGCGATAGAAGACTGGGTCAGTCCCCAGGATCTGACCGGACTCCAGGCATACCTGGGTCTGGTAGGGTATTACCGGCAATACATACCAGACTTTGCGAAAACAGCACAGCCGCTAAACCGGCTCACCGCAAAGGGGGTGGCGTGGTAGTAGTCCCCGGTCAAACCACAGGCATTCGACCGCCTCAAAGATTGCCTGCTGGCGCCGCCCGTCTTGGCCTACCCAGATCCCGCTCTGGAGTATATCCTGGACACGGACCCCAGTGACCAGAATGTTGGCGCCGTGCTGTCACAGGTGCAGGAAGACTGAGAAGTAGTAGTAGCTTACTACAGCAAGTCTCTCTCATCCACTGAACGAAATTACTGCACTACCCGAAAGGAGTTGCTGGCAGTAATCAAGTCAGTGATGCACTTCCGACCTTATCTGTAGGGCAGGATGTTCCGGCTGCGTACGGATCATGCCTCATTGATTTGGTTGTTTAGGAGAGCAGAACCATCCAGTCAGGTTGCCCAGTGGCTCAAGATCCTGGCTGAGTTCTCCTACCAGATCGAACATCGGCTGGGTAGGAGACACGGCAATACAGATGGGCTCAGCCGGCGGCCAGATAGAGGTTGTAAACAGTACCTCAACATCGAGAAGAGGAATGGATTTCCCCCTTGATCCAAGTTGAAGGCACTGGCCCACCAGGGAACAGAGTCAACTCAAGCCGACAGCTGACAAGCATTCGGAGACTGTGCAAAATCTCCGCGCCAACCCTGTTTTGTCCAATAACGTCCGGGAGCTGAGGAAGCTCCAAGAAGACCTCCCCGGAGTGGTGGCGGATGTGTATCGGGCCAAAAAGAAAGGGCGACGACCCAGCAAAGAACAACTAAGGCAGGGATGCGCTGAGTTCCGGCTATTTTGCGTTGGGACTTGCTGCAGATTGGGCAAGATGGTCTGCTGACCATTACTCTAGCCGCCAGCGGCAGACACCCCGAGAGGAAGAGGGTGGTCTGCCCGGCTGCCGTACGCCGTGAGCTAATTTGGGACGCCCACAAACAGGCTCACGCAGGAGTCTAGAGGGTGATCGCAAAACTACAACTCCGGTGGTACTGGCCCAGGATGGGCCGTGATGTCAGACTCAGAGTAAGACAGTGTGAGATCTGCCAAGCCAGCAAGCATGGTCGTCCACAGGATAGTTAAGGGCAACCTTTTAGCTGCAACTGCCTTGCTGAGGTTTGCATTGTAATCATATAAGAATTCAGTACCAGTAAAATAAAATCTCACCTAATTGTGCTAGAGTCAAAATTTAAAAACTATGTTGTAGATCTTCTTTTTCTCCAGTGTAAGTTTTTTGGAAATTTCAATTTTCATTTTTTTTGCAAAGTTATAGACAAAAAACTGCCCAATTTTGGCCAATTTTGCCTGAAAAGCTGACTTTTCAGTACCAGTAAAATATCTCAGCAGCAAAGCATGATATCTGAATAAAAATTGCACTGATGGAATCCTGAGATATTTCTCCAGTGCAAGTTTTTTTATTTTTCCAATAACTCTTCTAGATTGCCCATAAATTGGTGATTTATACACTGAAAATGCTATATTTTTTCATAAATAATTAGCAGCGCGCAGTACTTCACGCTTCAATGAGCACGTAGGGATGAGAACATATTGGCGCGTACAATTTAATTTACAGGCTTGCTAGCTGGCAGGCTATAATGAATAGCTTGATTTGTACTTTGTTTATGTAGCACCCATAATGGAATGTTGATAGATAACGCAGCCCTAATGAAGGTTGCTGCTTATTGGTTGTAGTTTAATCTTAGGCTAAACAATCGCAAGTAGGCAACACGCATGCCACCCACAGAGCAATATTTTTCAAGAACCTAAACTACATTTTGAGAGAAATTTATAATATTCTTAGTAAGGATGCCCTTAACTATCCTGTGTCTCCCTGGCGGAGGTTATATGCAGGACGGCCATGGCAAGTAGTAGCTGTCGACCTGGTCAGACTCATGCCTCTGAGCCTTAGAGGCAACAGCTGGACTCTAGTATTAACCGACCACTTCACTAGGTAGGCCGACGCCCTGGCTATCCCAAATGCGTCGGCTCCAACAGTGGCCAGGGTGCTAGATCAACATGTATTCTGTTACTTCGGTCTTCCCAAACAAATACATTCCGACCAGGCTGCTCAGTTCCCTTCTCAACTGATGAGTGACCTCTGCCGCCTCTGGGGTGTAAATCAAAGCAGGACCACCCCTTACCACCAGCAAGGTAACGGAGTGGTAGAGCGCAACAACCGAATGCTAGGAGATGCACTCCGGAGTCTGCTCCTCGAGCGTAGTCAGGAGGAATGGGATATGGTATTGCCGCAGGTCATGCGCGCTTACCGCAGCACACCATACACCAGCACTGGTGAAACCCCCAACCTCCTGATGCTTGGTCAAGAGACTCGGGTCCCTGACCACCTTGCCTACCATGTTCCCGAGCAAGATAGCTCAGTTCACGAGTATCCCAGTGAACTGGTAGAGCGGATGAGGGTCGCATACGAAATGCTGCGGGAAAGGCAGTGGCAGGTGTGGCATGAGGACTCCGATAGGCCACCCCCTCTATCAGACAGGAGATTGGGTGTGGATGGTCAATTACAGCCTAAGTTCGTGGGACCCTACGTGATAGTTGAGGTTATGCCCAACCATACCTACAAGATCAAGCGCTCAGGTCAGGTGTCTATCCAGAATGAGGCTCGCTTGAAGCCGTATTGGGCTAGCACGGACGCGGTGGGAGAAGCTCCCCCGTTGTTGGAACCAAGGAGGCAGACAACAACGTGCGGGCGACGGTGGCATAGACCTGAGTATGAGGTGGTCATGCTGCGGGAGGAGGACCTGGCAAGAGACGAGCGACCGTTTCCACCGACAGAAGTGCGTCCGCCGCCTCCAGCGCCAAGTCTGACGCCATCACTTCTGGAACTCGAGCCGGATCTGAAAGTGCAAACCCCCACAGAGGGAGGGGCTCCATCCGGAGAAATCAGAGAAGAAATAGTTACTAGGGAGCCGGAAGCTTCGCCAGTGGAACTTGATAGTTCACCGGTGAGTGCACCACCCCCTCTGGAACGAGGACAGCGTACTAGACAACCCCCAGCATATTTGAAAGATTTCGTATGTGACTGCGTTCAAAATGGCACAAATGAAAGTCTAGCGGAAAACAGTACGGAAAAACCATCAGCAAATTGTGGGAGTTGTGAGCCCCACGTAAATATCAACTTTTACGAGGGCAGAGTAGTGGGCAGAATTAATGCACCCAGGGCAAAAAGTCCCAGTCACGTGCAGCAAACACGCTGCTCGGCCTTTTTCTACGCTGACATCACTAAAGGCAGACGTGTTCTCCAAGCTCATACACATATACTTGAACGGTGAGTATGTCTCTAAATACCGAGTTCCTAGGTAAGCCTGCCTAGATCTAGTATTCCTATCTATAGAAACAGGTCTGTTACCAGTTAATTCTGAATTAATTAATCTAATTGAGTCAGAGTTACTGGAAACCGTGTCTAATGTGAATGACGACGAGGATAAGTAATGGCCGACGATCTTTTAGAACTAGAGCTAGACGCTATCATTCTTAGTCAGTCTACACGTATGAACACGGTTTCTCGGGTGCCTTATAAAAGCATTTGTGACCCTCAGACTAGTAACAGTCGATCGTCACTAGAATTATGTTGTAAAGGTCAATCTCGATCTAGCAATAATTCTACTCTTTTAGACGACACTCGTTCCCCCACTTCTCCGGGGATGCCATCTCTAGAGATGGCGTGGGATCCTGAGCTCAAACTACCTACTCAATCCAATTGTACACTGCCGTACGCACTAGAATCCAAGTCGTGCTGGACGACGCCAGCAACAGAGAAAGAGATCCTTCAATACCGGGGTGACGAGGATAGGACAACATGTCGGCTCTGTCAGCAGCACTTCACAACCCACGACAGATTGCGGGTACATCTCCCGCAACACTTTGTTACCACCTTTTGTCCCTGTGAGGAGTTCAGCTACTACAGGGACTACATACTCCATTACCAAAGGACGATGAACTGTTTTCAGGAGAATTTATATGATGTAGATGAGGCATCCTATCCTGAGTTCTTCAGCCTGATACAGCCTTTCGTTTCCGATCCAGCTCGACTCGAGCGTCTCTCCCAGGAATTTCTCGCTCCTTGACCCATCACCCCTGGCCCTATCACACAACCCCCCCGGATACCGAAAGCCAAGCGTGAAAAGCTCTCCAACTAAGCCTATACCCCCACCCAAGTCCCTTCTTCGAGTACTACTACAACGCATCGGAACGAAACCCTACAAACTCTCCTCCTCTCCTCCTACTTCTGTAGACCGTAAGCGACGGTGGCAACCCTCCTCCTCCCCGCCATTTATCTCTGGCTCGTAACTTGCGGGAAGTGGAGCTCCGGACTAGTGAGCTGGAACGCGAGGTACATCGGCTTGCTCCTAGAATCTTAGATGCAGCGAGTGAGTTGCGGTCCCTGAAGGAGTCAATTGCTCAGCTCAAACAGGCTGCTTAAGAATAGAACTGTGTCTTCTATCCTGCCCTAAGTAACATTCCGATCTGTGTGACGTTCCCCGTCAGTGGCGCCTCTCTTCTGTGTGACCTATCTCGTCCCCCCCAAGACAATCTGATGACTAGTAAGCGGTACAGGAGTATAATCGTATGCACATGCACAGTTGGTTTAAGGTCATACTTTTCATTTTCTGGCTCTTTGCCAGGTGCTTTATGTTCTATATGAACAATGTTCCGCTGATAGCTCGAACAGGTTGAATGTCACAGGAACAAAAAAAATATAAAAAGATAAAGAAACTTATGTTCTCCAATATACTTTTTTATTTTTTTCAAAAGCCAATTCATGTTTAAGTTATAGCTTGTTGAAAAACATAGTCCCCCTTCCACATTCTTTTCAATTTATACGCTCCTGACTTGTTATTGCGTCTCAATATGCCTTGTATTTGAGTGCTTGTTAGTCTCGCTTCACTAACTTTGCCTATACTTCACAAGTGCCAGTGCTGCTGGCTCAAAAGCTAAATGTTATAAACTGTCAGCTAAAACCCAATCTTGTATTCCTAGGTTGGTTGGCCTAAATAAAACAATAGTCAAATCATGATTTCATGTTTTAAAAATTTACTCTATTCTAACCTGCTGCCTAGCTAGTTCTATTTTTGATGTATAATTACAAAATTTGTGATACATTTTTTTGGCAACCATGTAATTTATAAAATGCAGTAATGGTACTTATAATATTATATTATTATCATTATAATATATTATATAGTATTATGTGTGTTTTTATTATCCTGCATAATATCTAATTTATTATTGTTGTTGTGCAAACGAGTGCAATTAACCTAGTTTTCAAAATGTACCTCTAAATTATCAGAATATCAGTTTAGATATTTTCATGCTTTGTAAGGTAAACCTAAAAAAAGAGGCTGTATTCCCAAAGTAAAGGGTGTTGAACTATGAACTATATTAGATTAGCCACTCTGCTACCAAGTGCATCAGTATAATATTATATAAATAGCTCTGATGCTTTGTCTCCGGTGGCTGGCTGCGATATGATAACTTGGCCAACTTCCAAGAGTTTAAAATTGGCGCAATTATTCAAGAGGTTACATACTGCACAGAGCTAGCAGTGATAGTAACCTTGCTATTGGCAGTACTTATTACAACTGCCAGCATATAAGCTGCATTGTAGAATGCCGTTGGGGCAGGCTAGTAAAACCAAATTCTGCTCTCTAATATACCTTAGACAAAATGCAGCAACATAATTTTTAGTTTCAAATTACATTTGCCACCCTTACATGAGCTGTGGGCTTCATAAAGATTCATATGATTAGAGATTTATGCTATAGGCCCTATCTGTGCTAGTGTATGATGAAAATAACACACCATTGTCAAAGTTAACTTCAAGTATGTTGTTTTCCAGAAACTCAGTAATGTCCATTTATCTCTCGCATACAAATACTTATGTAATACCATACAGTTTAAGTTTTATTTTAGAGCACATCTGCAAACTCTACAATAAGAGCTTGCTTTACCAGTCTATTTCAGACCTGTTTTTGTAGCTAGTAATACGCAAGCTACTTATTTTTAAACTTTTGGGTTATTTGTTCAAAACCATTAGCTTTGCTAGTAACCCGAGACTATTGCAACAGTTGACTGCTATCAACATGAATTGACAGCCTAATAATTATAACCCTTTTGCGCGCGAAATATTTATGTAATGATAGTTACTCATATAGTGCGCGTCTTATTAACGATGACTGCGTGGTCTAGAGGTTAGAGGCGTCAGCGAGGAGTTAGTTGGTTATGGTTCAACCCTGTTTTGTCGCAATTTTTTTTGTGTCAACTTATGCAAATCCTACGCATGTATAATAAATATGGCTATAATTGTAAAGTTTTTTTTAACTTTTGTTCAACAGTAAGACAACATACATGCATAATAATTAGATACTGAACACTGGACTAAACCTTAAATTGATCTTATAGAATACAATGTACTTAAAATAATCATATGTGAATTAGAGAAACTGAAAGTACACCTGCTGCTCTATAGACAGACCTTTACTGACAAGACTGCAAAGTGAAGTGATTTAGCTGAAATTAACTCTGCCAAACAAACAAAGAATTATGTTGTGCTGAGGCATTTTCAATATATTATTGTAACATAGTGAGATGATTCAGCTAAGTGCTAATGTAAAACAGGGAACATTATATTGGCAGAAATCCAATATACTGCCAATTTGTGCGAGAGGGTACTATATGTTATTGTGATAGCGCAGAGCGGCAAACGTACTAGGAATGTTATAATTAGTCACAGGAGCGTAGCTAGAACCACCATATGAAGAATTTAGAAAATTGCAGTGAAACTTGCAAAATGGTGTATGTTTTTACCAAATTGTGAAGAGCATAAACAGAATTTCAAAAATCAAAGAAAGTATATTAAAGAAAACATATCAAGGAATGTCAAGTTTAACTTTTATACTTTATAAAATGAATCCCCTGTGCTACAGCAGTGGAACATGGAGGGTGTAAAATTTTACTTATTATGCAACAACTTTCTCAAAAAAAATTTTATTGAAAAATTAAAAAAGTATATGAAAGAGGAATGCAAGAGCTATCTTTTCATGTAAAATTTGTTAATGTGAGACAAAAACTGTTCGAGCTATCCCCTGGAAACCGTTTATATATAACATAAAGCAGTGCCTGAATCTGGAAAGTAATGACCTTAAACCAACTGTGTGGTGTAAATATAGACAATTGCCCACACGGTTCTTTTACATATACATATATCTGTCTTAGATCTGTGGATGTTCTTTATATATATATATGTATATATACAAATTTTGGATCAAATATTTTGCGAGTTTTATTCTATTATATTTTTCTTATGTGTGTATCAAATGTTTTTTTTGTGTAGTACGCTTCTCCTCCACTATAAATTTTAGCAGGAAGTAGGCTCCCTGCTGGAGGGGGCGGCGTAGTGGCTAGTGAAGCGTACTGATCGTACACGTGCATAATAGCCAATAATGTTGAAGCACGTGACTACCCCCTGCGGAGCAGAATGCTTCTGGAGGATGATATAGTTAGTTAGTTAGGAGTAGTGCGATGATCGAGATAGTGGATTAAAATAGACTGTAAACGCATTGTGAACGTTGGATGTATCTTTCTGTTTTATTTGTATATATATAATTAAATATAGTTCTTTTATCACGTTATCTTCTGAGTAATCCTTGAAACCATCAACCAAACAAGAGCATAGTTGCACACACAGAATTCACCCTAACTATTATAATTGACAATTATAACAATATTCCTAGTGCAGAAATTTTGACTCAGGATTGATGGTAACTGCTGCTAGAATTATATGCTTACTAATAAGTAGTAGCCAAAAAGGTTTTAATTGTAGCTAATATACTATCTTTAGGAGGCAAAAGGTAATTATGTGCTAGCAAACATAATTTTATTATTATATTTATAACTTCAATTTACCTGCAGTTTAAACCAAACTATATAGGCCTAGTCAATATTGCAGAACAATACCAATAATGTCATTCAAAACATTGAATGCTGGAGTAATTTATAACAGGTGCACTATTTTCTTGAAAATATGTAACACTGGTATTGTTGCATATTGCATATATAAAATGTTGTCTTGTCATCAGAATCGGACAATTTTGTTTATATTGACTCAGTTCCTAAAAAAGTCCTTCTATCTAAATATTAGAGGACCTGTCAACGCCTGCCAACTTTTAAAAAGACTACATTCGTCACCAAACCTGTTGATGATATGCTGAATAAGCTTTGTCTTTGTTTGTAAAGGTTTATACTTTATACTATGTTATTCGTGTTATTAATAATAGTCAGTTTGTGCTTTTAGATTGATCCAGAGTGGACCTTTAATATCTTGAGCAATAAACTATCTTAAACTCTTTGACCGGTCTCTGAATCTATAAAGCAAACATAGCATAAACATGGTGCCCCGAGTGAGGACTTGAAGAAACTAAAAGTAAAAGTGTTTGCTGGAAAGAGAGACAACAAACAATACAACTAAATCAAAAACAACAAAAAATCACAATATCAAGATGAGTATCAGTGTTGACTTTTTAGCCCCCAAGCCTATTCAAGATGGCTCTGACTTGTCCAACCAGTGGACGAGATTTAAAGAAAAATTTGAGCTATTCCTCACAGCAGCTGAGAAAGAAAATTCTAATGATAAAGTCAAAGTAGCCATTATGTTAAGATGCATAGGCCCAAGAGGCAACGACATATTCAAAACATTTACTTTCTCAGATGGTAAATCAAAAGAAGTCTATGCTGATGTTGTGGAGAAGTTTGATGCTTTTTGTCAACGAGGCACTAATAAAGTAGTAAAAAGACATCAACTGTTATCAACCAAGCAGAATACCATGAACATTGATGAATATGTTACTTCGCTTCACAAAATCGCTCGAGAGTGTCAACTGGACACAATGTATGACGATTTCATGCTTCAAGCTTTACTCCTGGGCATCAACGATGCCCAACTAAGAAGGAAGCTATTTGATGATGCCAGCGGGGATACTGGCTTAGGACTAGAAGAAGCTATAAAGAAATGTCGTATTGCTGAGAATTCAAGGAATGACATGGCTGCAATCCAGTCTGAAGAATCAGTGCAGTTCATCGGTTCCAGAAAGAAACCTAATAAGCCAAGCAAAGATGATGATGATAATGCAGTAAGGTCCACTCGAACAGGAAACTTCTCAAAAGGAAGTTGTGGCAACTGTGGGCAGTCTCACCCTCCCAGAAAGTGTCCTGCATACGGTCACCAGTGACATAACTGCAAAAAGTATAACCATTGGAAATCTCAATGTCGCTCAAAAAAGCAAGTAAACATGGTAGAAAAAGACAGTGATGGCTCAAGTGAATTGTTGTTGAGCGTACAGGTAGTCAGAAAGAACAAAAAGTTGATGACAACTATAAGAGCCAGTGTGAATGATAGTCACAAACCGACACAGTTTCAGATTGACACAGGAGCATCCTGTAACATTCTCGATCACAAAGATTTTGTTGATCTCGGTAAGCCAAAGCTTGACAACAACCAGACAAGGCTAAAGCAGTTGGATGGTTCTATCACTCGAGCATTAGGAGGATGCGAACTGGAAGTAGCTGGAGAGAAGCTGTATTTTCTGGTGCACAAGACACGAAATCACAGCCTTCTATCTGGTGAGGCCGCTCTTCAGCTCGGCTTGATAACCATCAAAGAGGAGTGGGTTAACCTAGTAAGCAATGCCAGCCTAGATGACATTCTCGGAAGCTACCCAGAGGTTTTTGAAGGTATTGGATATTTGCCTGGGGAATACCATATTGAAATAGATGATAGGGCTATCCCAAGACAAAGTCACAACAGAAAGACGCCTCTCTCGATGGTAGCTGATCTCAAACAAAAATTGCAGTCATACACCCAGAAAGGTATCTTAAGTCCAGTAGACTATCCAACAGCTTGGATAAACAATCATGTGGCTGTGAGAAAACCCAATGGCACACTGAGAGTATGTTTAGACTCAAGCAACCTAAACCAAGTGATTCAAAGAAATCATTTTCCAATGCCGACGCTGGACGATGTGCTTAGCGAGCTGGATGGTGCTCGAGTATTCTCATTGTGTGATGCCAAGGACGGCTTTTTGCAGATAAAACTCAGCAAAAAGTCCAGTGATTTAACTACGTTCTGGACGCCATTTGGCAAATACAAATGGCTGAGGATGCCTTTTGGGTTGTCCTCAAGTCCTGAAGAGTTCCAGAGGAGACTCTCAGATGCACTTAGCGGTCTCGACGGAGTAACTGTAGTAGCAGACGACATCCTAATTTATGGGAAAGGAGCTACTCAAGCGGAAGCAGTGCAAGACCATAACCAAAAGCTCGAAAAACTTTTAGCAAGAGCACGTAGGGTTAATCTCAAGCTAAACAAAGAAAAATGTAAGTTTCTTCTAGAAGAGCTACCTTATATTGGTCATTTGATAACAAAAGATGGAGTGAAGCCCGATCCTAATAAAATCCGAGCCATAACGGACATGAAGCCCCCTGTCAACAGTGAAGAAATACAGAGGTTTCTTGGTCATGTGAACTGCCTATCAAAGTTCATACCTCACTGCTCTGCTGAATGTGAACCACTAAGACGGCTGATTGGTGTAAGCAAGAAAGAGTTTGTCTGGGGCCAAGATCAAAAGAGAGCGTTTGAGGAGAATAAAAAACTCATCACGAAAACTTCTTCACTCAAATACTTCAACATGAACCAACCAGTAGTTGTACAGACTGATGCAAGTCTAGAAGGGCTCGGAGCTGTACTTTGACAAGAGGGGCAACCAGTAAGCTATGGCTCTAGAAGTTTGACAGATAGTGAGAAAAACTATGCACCTATTGAACTAGAACTTCTGGCCATCGTCTATGGGATGCAGAAATACGATCAGTACGTTTTTGGAAACCCATATGTAACTGTACACACGGATCACCACTCTTTATAGAAACAATATTTAAGAAGCCTCCGAACAAAGCGCCTAAACGCCTGCAATCAATGCTATTGGCTCTGCAAAGATACCAAATTAAAGTGCACTACAAACCTGGTTCTGAACAAGTTACAGCAGACATGCTGTCTCGCGCTCCTGTTGGTGAACCCCAGAACAATACATCAGAAGAACAGATTTTCACAGTTATTCAATTGAAGTCATTTATGTCTGACCTAAGCGAAACGGGTCTGAAGCAAGACCTGTCAGTGTCAGAAGTGACCTATAAACTGATCCAACAGCATACGGGTAATGATCCAGTAATGGTGCAGCTGCAATCTCTGATAACCTCAGGATGGCCTAACAAATTATTTCAACTGCCAGAAGAGGTGAAGCCGTACTATTCATACAAAGATGAACTTGCAGTACTAGATGGGATTATTTATAAAGGATCTAGACTGGTTGTGCCCATAGCTGCCAGAGGTGAAATACTCAACAAGCTTCACACTAGCCATCAAGGAACAGCTGCCACTATCAGAAGAGCTCGCAATGCGGTATTCTGGCCTCAAATGGCTGAGGACATTCGAATGAAAACTGACAAGTGTGTCACATGTGCAATGGATGCACCTTTACAACAGCATGAGTCTCTGCAAAACCATGACATACCAGACTTACCTTGGAGTAAAGTAGGCATGGACATACTAACCTATAAGCATAAGGATTATTTGATGCTGGTAGATTATTACTCTGACTTCTTTGAATATGAACCTTTATCTGATACACAATCTAGAGCAGTAATCAAGGCTTGCAAGAAAACTTTCGCAAGGTATGGGATCCCTCACCAGCTTCAATCAGACAATGGACCACAATTCACCTCGGCCGACTTTGCTCGATTTAGCACTGAATGGGGTTTCAGCCATACAACCTCATCTCCGGGACATCAGCAGTCGAATGGGAAGGCAGAAGTAGCAGTTAAAATAATCAAAGGGCTGATGAAGAGAGCAGAAGACCCATATTTGGCTCTGCTAGAGTATCGAAATACCCCGACTGCAGGGATGACCTCATCACCAGCTCAGAAGATGTTTGGGCATTCCACGAGGTCTATTCTTCCTACAGGTGACATGCCAAAGAACAATGTCTTACAGCAAAAAGCTAACAAGAGAAAAGTGGTACAGAGCAGCTACAATAAATCAGCTAAAGATTTGACAAAGTTGGCTATTGGCTCGCCAGTGCTGCTGAGAGATTTTGTGTCACAAAAGACTAGATGGCAGCAGGGCAGAGTGGTTGAACAGCTGTCGGACCGATCATACCTTGTCTCAAACAAAGACACAGACATGGCTGTGAGGCGAAACAGGGCCAATTTGCGCCCTCTGAGTGATGTGGGAGCTAGTCAGCCATTGACTACAGTTGAAATACCAACAAACGCCAATGACCCAGTATCCAGTCATTCTGTTCCAGACGCACAGATTCAATCAGCCGCAACAGCAATTCCTACAGAAGTGAATACAAACCCTGGTCCAGCCCCAGTTAGATGGCAACGATCAAGACAAACAAAAACCCCAGCTAAATATGAACAATACGAACTATACTAGATAATTATACTTAATCTGAACGAAGGCAATCGGACAATAAACTCTTGAAAAAAAAATCATTTAAATAGCCCGAACCCAGAAAATAATATAATGTACTTTAAATTAACAAGGGAGACAATCTTGTAATAACATGCTAATCTGCTATAGACTATTAATAACAAAATCGTATTACTTGTTCATGTATCAATTCTTAATTTTTTGTTAAGTTTTTTTCATTTGTTTGTTCAACTGTGGTGGCTCGTAGAGCTACCAGCAACACAATACGCAAGGTTGCGTATTGACCCGGAACGATGTACTAGCCAATTAGCTAAGCTGCTTATGAGTAATAGTAGCAGCTTCGCGCTACTAGCTCAGTTGAGGATAGTGCTGTAAATTAAATAGACGTGCGTATTATTAACTGTTGTATATTAGATTTTATTATGTATTCTTGTATTCAAATATAACGATATCTACTCGACTTATCTCGGTGAAGTTCCTCTAATAATAAATGACTCTCTTGGTTGCACATCGACCCTAAATCTGAAAATCAGAACAGTGGTGGCAGCGGTGGGATAGTGTTCATCAAAGATGGAGACTGAAAATGCTAGAATGCAACCACCCCCAGTAGAAGGTGAACGTAGAAATGATGTTAACCCTGTAAATCGTGAGGGAGAAGAAGCTTATAGATATTGCTTGAAAGCTCCCACCTTTACTGGGTCAGAAGATGTCGAACAGTTTATACAAGAATTTAGAGAGGTAATGGAGATTTCTCAATGGTCGCACAGAGTGGCCCTTATCCAATTGCGGAGAGCGTTGACGGAGCAAGCCAAGCCGTACGGAGTGGGAACGGACGTAAACGGGATACTGGCTGCGCTGCGGGCCCGTTTTGGCATCTCCGAAATAGACGCTAGGACCAAGCTACAGAGATTGTGCCGCACCCCGCGGACCTCGCTGCAAGAACATGCCGCGACGGTGAAGAAGCTGGCACAGATTGCGTATAGTGACCTACCAGCGCAACACCAAGAGCGTTACACATACGACGCCTTTGTCCAGTCACTAAACGACCTGGGCCTACACCATCAACTTCGAGCTAAAGGGATAACCAGAATAGAGGATGCCCTGAAGGCTGGAGAAGCTTACCTGTTGGCTACCCAAATGCATCGAGCACAACGGAACCCACCAGCAGTTGGAGTCAGTGCTGCCAGGGCTATGACAGGCCCCGAAGCCCCCCCGCTGGAAGCCGAAGTGGACCGTATGGTAGAGATGCTGGGACAACTGGTAACAATTCTGGCCGGCGCTGGCCCCGGTCAGGCCCTGCGGGTGCCTCCAACACCTGTGGGGCAGGGCTGGAGTAGTGCTGGTCAGGACCATAGACAGAAAGGACGACCCCAATACCAGGGGGCGTTAAACTGTCACGGCCCGCAGACGATCTCCCTCGGGCCGCAACTGAAGGAGTCTGGTGGGACACGCCGTCGTCTGTCCGTACGGACACGACGGAACACTCCTCCCGAGTGGCAGGTACCACGCAGGACTAGTAGGCCCGCACAACGGCCAAGTACCTTCTCCCTGCCACTCGCCAATTGGTTCCACCGGTTACCTCGGGAAGGGGAGCCCGCCACTGAAATGGAGCCGGAAGGCCCAGTGGAGAGCCCCAAACCCCGCCGGCACCAACCTCGCCGCCGGAAACCCCGTAAACCACGGGTGAAACCCCCGCCGTCCTACCAATCTAGGACAGCACATGCGGGGGGAGGGGGGGTGAAAGTACAACCACATGGAGAGAGCTATTTCCTACCCGGAAAGGTGGCCGGCAACGCCGTCACTTTCCTGCTCGACTCCGGTTGTACTACCAACCTTCTCAGTCGTAGAGTCTTTGAGGCACTGCCCCGCCGGGACAGGGATAGAGTACGACCGTATACGGGGGAGCATGGCACCCTGGCAGACGGGTCATGTATTCCCTTCTACGGTATTATCGAGCTCCCTGGGCGTGTCCGAGACCAGGCTGTACAGGAGACTTTTGTCATAAGCCAACTGGAGGAAGATGCTATCCTCGGAATGCCCTTCTTGAAGCAACACCAGTGCCGAATAGACTTCAGCAAGTCGGTGGTGCTGATGGGCGGGCGAGAACTCGCCTGTGTGGATAAGTTTGGGCGTCCTCTGGTGGACGGTGTTCAGGTAGTCCAAAACTGCACCGTGCCCGGACGCTCCAGAGCTACTATCCACTGCCGAGTGAACAGCAACCGGATAGCCAGGCTCGGGGTCGTTGAAGGCGCGCACGAAAGGATCCAACTCGCTAGTAGTTTAAACCGACTAACTGAGCGAGGGGAGGTCTTAGTGCAGTGTGTCAACCCCTTTACCGAGCCCATTGAGCTCCCAGCTGGGTCAATGCTGGGCCGGTTCCACTCCGTCCAGGAAGAGGACGTGGGCCCGTCGCTGGGTGACGCGACGGAGACACTCCCTCGACACCCTACTCAGGGGCGAGGGGCAGTCCCAACACATCTCCGGGAGTTATATGAAACAGCCTGTGGCGGCTGCGCGAGCAACAAGGAACGCCAAGCGATGGCGAAGTTGCTACGCGACTACGGTGATGTGTTCAGCAGCGGAGATCATGACATGGGGCTGACGGGAGTGGTCAGACACGAAATACCGCTGACTGCAGGGACAGTCCCTGTCCGGCAACCCAGGCTGGGGCCGGAAAAAGAAAAGGAGGTTAGCCGACAAGTACGGGTACTTCTGGACCGCGGCCTCATAGAGCCCGCCCATAGTGCGTGGAGCTCACGAGTCGTACTGGTCCGGAAGAAAGACGGCAGTTGGCGGTTCTGTGTGGATTACCGCAAACTCAATAACGTAACCATACAGGACGCCTACCCTCTACCTCGTATTGACGAGTCATTGGACGCCCTAGCCGGCAGCAAGTACTTCAGTACGTTAGACTTGCTAAGCGGCTATTGGCAGGTTCCTCTGAGTCCCGACGCCCAGGAGAAAGCGGCGTTTATTACACGGGACGGGTTGTGGAAGTGGAAGGTGCTGCCCTTCGGGTTAACCTCCGCTCCAGCCACCTTCCAGAGGCTGATGGAGCAAGTCCTTAGCGGGCTCCATTGGAAGACACTGCTGGTCTACCTTGATGATGTCATCGTGATCTCCCCAGACTTCGAGACACATGTCAGTCGTCTGCAGGAGGTTTTCGAGAGACTCCGAGGTGCCGGTCTTAAGCTCAAACCTTCCAAGTGCGCTCTATTGCAGCCGGAGGTCAAGTACCTGGAGCACGTTGTCGGTCGAAACGGCGTGGCAACGGATCCCGAAAAGGTATGGGCGGTAGAAGACTGGGTCACCCCCCAAGACTTGACCGGACTCCGGGCTTTCTTGGGGCTGGTAGGGTATTACAGGCAATACATACCGGACTTTGCGGACATAGCCCAGCCGTTAAACCGGCTCACCGCAAAGGGAGTGACGTGGCAGTGGACCCCAGTCGAACAAGGAGCGTTCGACCGCCTCAAGGACTGCCTGCTAACGGCGCCCATCTTGGCCTACCCAGACCCCACTCTGGAGTACATCCTCGACACGGACGCCAGTGACCAAAATGTTGGCGCTGTGCTGTCTCAAGTGCAGGAAGGCCGAGAGGTAGTGGTAGCCTACTACAGCAAGTCTCTCTCACCCGCTGAACGAAATTACTGCACTACCCGCAAGGAGCTGCTGGCAGTAATCAAGTCAGTGAAGCACTTCAGACCATACTTATACGGCAGGAAGTTCCGGCTGCGTACGGATCATGCCTCGCTGATCTGGTTGTGCAAGAGAGCAGAGCCCTCCAGTCAGGTCGCCCGGTGGCTCGAAATCCTAGCTGAATTATCCTACCGGATCGAACATCGACCGGGCAGAAGACACAGCAATGCGGATGGTTTGAGCCGCCGACCTGATGGAGGTTGCAAACAGTGTCTCAACATCGAGAGGAGGGACGGAGGTCCCCCGCGATGTGAGTTAGAGACGCTGGCTCGCCATGGAGCACCGTTTGACTAGGACCAGGGTCAACTCAGACAGGAGGTTGACGAGTCCCCGGAGGTTGTACAAAACCTCCGCGCCAACCCTGTACTGGCCGAAAATGTTCGAGAGCTGAAGAAGCTCCAGGAAGAGCTACCTGGAGTAGTGGCAGACATATATCGGGCCAAAAAGGAAGGGCGACGACCCAGCGAGGAACGCATAAGACAGGGATGCGCCAAGTTCCGGCTATACTGTCAGCGTTGGGACTCGCTGCGGATCGGGCAGGATGGGTTACTAACCATCTCTCTAGCCGCCAGCGGCAGACACCCAGAGAGGAAGAGGGTAGTCTGCCCCACTGCCATCCGCCGTGAGTTGATTTGGGATACTCACAAACAGGCCCACGCAGGGGTCAAGAGAGTGATGTCCAAATTACGACTCCGGTGGTATTGGCCACAAATGGAGCGTGACGTCCGGCTAAGAGTCAAACAGTGTGAGATCTGCCAGGCCAGTAAGCATAGCCGTCCCCCTGGTGAAGCAGGACGGCGGAGGTTATATGCTGGAAGGCCCTGGCAAGTAGTCGCTGTAGACCTGGTCGGACCCATGCCCCTGACCCCCAGAGGCAATAGTTGGATTTTAGTACTGACCGACCACTTTACTAGGTGGGCGGATGCTCTGGCTATCCCAGATGCGTCAGCCCCAACAGTGGCCAGGGCACTAGACCAACATGTATTCTGTTATTTTGGTCTCCCCGAACAGATACACTCTGATCAAGGCGCTCAGTTCCAGTCCCAACTGATGAGCGACCTTTGCCACCTCTGGGGAGTAAATCAGAGCCGGACCACCCCCTACCACCCTCAAGGTAACGGGGTGGTGGAGCGCAACAACCGGATGCTAGGTGATGCGCTCCGGAGTCTCCTCCTTGGACGAGGCCAAGAGGAATGGGATACGGTGTTGCCGCAAGTCATGCGTGCATACCGTAGCACCCCACACACCAGTACTGGTGAGACCCCAAACCTCTTGATGCTCGGGAGAGAGACTCGTGTCCCTGACCATCTTACCTACCACGTTCCAGAGCAAGACAACTCGGTTCACGAGTATGCCAGTGAACTAGTGGAACGGATGAAGGCCGTACACGATATACTGCGCGAACAGCAATGGAAGGTGCGGCACGAAGATTCCGATGAACCACCCCTCTACCAAACGGGAGATAAGGTGTGGATGGTCAATTACTGTAGGCGTCGCGGACAGGCGGCTAAGTTACAGCCTAAGTTCGTGGGACCCTACGTGATCATCGAGGCTATGCCCAACCATACGTACAAGATTGAGCGCTCAGGACAGGTGTCTATCCAGAATGAGTCTCGCTTGAAACCGTATTGGGCTAGTCCCGACGCAGTGGGAGAAGCCCCCCCGTTGTTGGAGCCCAGGAGGCAGACAACAACTCGCGGGCGACGGCGGCATGGACCTGAATACGAAGTGGTCATACCGCGGGAAGAAAACTTGGTGAGAGAGGAGCGACAGCTTTTGCCAGCAGAAGCGTGTCCGCCACCGCCAAGTCTAATTCCATCACTTCCAGAAACCGAGCCGGTTCCGGAAGTGCAAACCCCCACGGAGGGAGGGGCTCCATCCGGAGAACAAGAAGAGGTGACCGCTAACGGTGAAGTAGAGATGCCATTAGAGGCCCCTACAAATAAACCGGCGAGCGTGTCACCCCCCCTAGAACGGGGACAGCGTACGAGGAAACCCCCACCATATTTAAAAGACTTTGTATGTGACTGCATTAGAAGCGGCACGCATGAAAGTCTAGGGGAAAACCGTACGATAAAATGTTAGAGTTGTGAACCCCACGCAAATATCAACTTTTGCGAGGGCGGAATAGTGGGAGGAATTAATGCGCGTAAAGCAAATAGTTCCGACTTCGTGCCTCAGAAACAATGCTCAGCCTTTTCTTATGCTGACATCGCCAGAGGCAGACGTATATCACAACCAGCTCCAATCTTACCAAGAACGTTGAGTATGGACATTAATACCGAGTTCACAGGTAAGCCAGTATAAGTCTTGTATTCCTATCCATGGAAACGGGCTCTATGCCAGTAAATTCTGAACTAATTCAACAGGTTGAATCAGAATTACTGGGAACCACGTTTCACGTGAATGACGATGAAGACACTGTAATGGCCGACGGTCTGTTAGACCTGGAGCTAGACACTGTTCTTGGTCAGTCCACACATGATTCACTGGTTCCTCGAGTGCATTCTAAAAGTTGTGACTCTCAGGCTAGTAACAGTCGACCGTCACTAGAATTATGTTGTAAAGATCCACCGCGATCTAACAATAATTCTACTTTTGTAGACACACTCGCGCCCGTCTCTCCGGGCATGCCTTCTCTAGAGATGGCATGGGACCCAGAGCCGGCCCCACCAACTTCCACAACCGGACAACTGCCACCCCAGTTGGAAGCAACCTCCAACTGGACTACCCCTGCCACAGAGAAAGAGATTAAGACTCATAGAGGAGATGACAGTAACCGTGAATGCCGCCTATGTCAGCAGCGGTTTACAACCCATCGCAGGCTGAGAGTCCACTTGCCGCAGCATTACATCACAACGTTCTGCCCCTGCGGAGAATATAGTTATAATTGTGATTATCTACTGCGTCACCAACGCACTATGCAGTGCTTTCAAGGACACGTCTATGAAGTAGACAAAGCATCATATCCCGCATTCCTTAACGCCATCAGACCCCTCATCACTGACTCGGCTCGGCTGTCTCGCCTCGAGCAAGGCTTTCCCTCCCCTCGACCCATCATCTCTGAAACTATGGATAAGCCTACAAAATCAGCTAACTCCCCACCTCTCAGTCCTATACGTCAACCGCATACACTTCCCCGTGTCGTACTACAGAGGGTAGACACGAAGGCGTATACACTCCCTCCCCCACTTCCATCTTCAGAATGAAAAAGGCACAGACAGCAGACCTTCTCTCGTTCATCCCCTCTGGCCCGCAACTTACGTGAAGTAGAAGCTAGGGCACGCGACCTGGAGCAAGAAGTGTATAGACTGGCCCCGCGCGTGCATGCGGCATCCAGTGAACTCAAGTATCTACAGGAGTCTATTAAACGCATGAGGCGGGCGGCCCATGATTAACATGAGTCCATCTCCAACTCCATACTACTCTTCCCCCCCTACCTCTCTGTGGCATTCCCTCCCGTTACGGTGGCACGTACTCTACATGTAAATAGGACTTTCTTTTACATACTTGCATCATTCATTGTGCATATATTTTTTATATATATACCTGTACCTCTAATCAGTTGGCTCTTGTATATACTTTTGTATCGTTCTCTCTCTGCCCACTGATGTATAAGTTTTTTTATATGAATTATATTTTTTATCAGAAAGAGGGCTTTCTGCTGGAGGGGACAGTGTGGTGGCTCGTAGAGCTACCAGCAACACAATACGCAAGGTTGCGTATTGACCCGGAACGATGTACTAGCCAATTAGCTAAGCTGCTTATGAGTAATAGTAGCAGCTTCGCGCTACTAGCTCAGTTGAGGATAGTGCTGTAAATTAAATAGACGTGCGTATTATTAACTGTTGTATATTAGATTTTATTATGTATTCTTGTATTCAAATATAACGATATCTACTCGACTTATCTCGGTGAAGTTCCTCTAATTATAAATGACTCTCTTGGTTGCACATCGACCCTAAATCTGAAAATCATAACACAACATTGTCAAAGATTTGTAAAGGGGATGTTGATGATATGCTGAATAAGCTTTACTTGACTTACTTGACTTACTTGAAGATGCAATCACGTTAGACCACTATATTAGTGTAAGCGACGTGCCTCGTTTGGTGAACAGAATTATTAAATGTAGTTAATACTTTTATCGCATAAGTGCAGTTCTGTTTTAAGACTTTGGTGCCAGTACAGGGCCTTATGAGTCCTGTCTGTGAGCAGCATTTGATGTTATTTTCATATCACGTATTGTTCTGGGTAGGAAGCTGGCATGAAATAGTGAGGTGTTAGTTCTAAAAGTGGTGGGCATGCCATTTGACTGGGACCTGGTGGTAGCTGATGTAGTGGGCTGATCGATGAGGTGTTCATACGACTTTGAGAGTGAAGGATGATATTCCTCTTTGGCCAGGATCCGCATCAAGAGACTAAGTCGTAGGTCTTTGCGCCTGTTTTGCAGGGGGGTTAATCCAAGCCTAGATCTTGCCTCATCTGAGCCAACCCTGCCTTTAATACCTGCCACAAATCTCACAGCCTGCTCTTGTACTTGCTCAATATCTACTACAGCCTTCTTGGAGCTGGGGTCCCACACAGCAGCAGCATATTCTAGGTGAGGACGACACAGGGCTTTGTATGCTATTAACTTCGCCTTTTCTGGTGCCCTTTGTTTGTAAAGGTTTATACTTTATACTATGTTATTCGTGTTATTTTTATTAGTCAGTTTGTGCTTTTAGATCTATCCAGAGTGGACCTTTAATATCTTGAGCAATAAACAATCTTAAATTCTTTGACCGGTCTATGAATCTATAAAGCAAACATAGCATAAACAAAACCCATTTGAGCCGTCGCTAACCTGTTTCCTGTTATTGTAAGCATTTTCCGGCAGTCCTTGAAATCAGGTCAGTAAGTAAAAAGAGGAAAGGCTTGCATTTTGGATGAGGAAGCTACTTCAGCTGTCCCACCGCTATACTAACCACAATTCAAACCAAAATGTTACTACAAAACTGAAGAACTAACAAGATTTGTCAAGTGTAAATGTAAGTGTCATACATTGCAGTTTTATCTCGAAGAAAAGTATTGACTTTCAGTTTCACTTTGAGTTTGAAGTCCGAGAATGAGATGCAATGTGAAATTGAGTACGAATATGATAGTGAATAGCAGTATGAGTATGAAAATATAAATATGAATAACCCATTAGTTAATAATAATAGGAGTATTGAATATGAAGATGGATATGAATATATTCGTATTGATGTTGATAATTATAATCGTTATGATATTGATAGTGATATTCATATTATTCTGATTGGTGACATTATTTGATGAGTGATTGATGATCAAAGTGAACGTGTCATCGAGTTTGACATTCACTATGAGTATGGTTTGTTTTAAATTAAATTTGATACGAGCAGTATTAAATTGTAGCTTTTGGGTTAGCTTTGGGGGTGGTTTATTGTTAGGATTTACTTGGGTTGGCTGAAACACACCTCGAACACCTGTCAAGGAAGGTTATGCTGGAATTTGCGTAGTGAACTTTCAAATATGGACTGAAACCTGTTTTTTAGAGCAGGTAAAATACCTAATGCCGCAGAGTCAGGACCAAAAACAACTGCCTAAACCTCTGATATTTATCACAGTAATTGCAAGTTGTTAATAATTTTTAATATTACTTTCTGTGTGGCGGGTTCCAATAACTTAACAATAAAATATATGTGTTTCTAATATCTAATGATTGGTTAGCAGAGCTATAATTGTCACAATGATCTGTATCATATTTACTGGTAGTAAAGACAGTGACGGAAATGTAATTTATAGTGTTTGGCTCACATAGCTATGGGTGTGACAGTGAGGTCATAGTTTGCTGATTTGTATGACATCTGCTGCAGCAGAGACAGTAACAGAAATTCTCAACACAGAAGATATAGACCTCTATATTCTGTTTAGAATTGTTGACCAGTGTTACCAATTCCAAACTTTTATTCAATAGTAATTGTCCAAGAAGTAGTTTACAAAAAGACAATATGATTTATTCTCAAAGTGAAAGTCTATGTTCAAACTAGAGTAGACTTATTATCAGATTATCAGTAATTACTGCAGTATTTATACCCACATATTATTTTTCATGCTAATAACCGGTCTATACCTCCACAACAGTTAGATTATTTAGTTGATAAACATGAAACACAATGGGATTATCTACTAATTGGTATATTTGATGAACATTAGTAAAAATTGAATAGAATAATATTTTGTCACTTTCTTTAAGTTATTTTTGTGAGACATAGAAGATTAATATTAAAATACTATTGAACGTTGTCTCCACTGTTTCCAGTATTATTAAGAAATCATTCGTTGTTCTAGCAGTACCTGTTAAACAATGAAATGAAATATACTAAATTTTTAAACTAGATATTTCTTCTTGTCCTAAACCAACTCTTATGCAATATTCAATAATCTTGTCTCATGTTGTAAGCCAAGTTACTGTCAAACTTGTTGATTAAACCTGTACATCACAAATTATAGAAGGCTATAAATTATCAATAGCTGAACTTGCTAATAAAATTTATATTGAAAATTATCAATAAATGAAAATTATATGAATGGATTTGTTCCTTGATTCACCTTACCTATGTTTTACTTGACTGTCTCTCTACTATTTACTATTCCACTTGCTCTACACACTCTTTCACTCAATATACATACATTGTATACTATCTCATACTCTATTCATAGTACATACATTAGTATTACATTGTAGTATCTGATACTAGAAACAACATGGCTACCAACTCTGTAACCAGTTCTGAGGATGAAGTAACAGCAGCAGCTTCACAAACAGGTCCGTATACATTATTAGTTAGTCTGGAGAATAGTAAAATACACACCTGAATACAGTGTTCTTTAAATATACCTGAATAGGTTTCAATTACGTCTTCCAACTTGAAAGATAACATGAAGACTTTGTTACCCCCCTTTAGGTTTCTTCTCTGAACTGTTATAATGTGGTATTTCTGTATACACCGTAACTTTCTGTAACTTTTATCTGCATGTAGTTTAATGGAGCTGTCTACTTACCAAAGCTGTTGAGAAACTTCTAGGTTACATGAGAACCTAGGTTACTTCTCATTCTCACCATTTCTTATACATGCTAATATTTTCTTCATATTAACAGTTTCTGTTATAAAGTGGGTGTGAAATCTTAAATAGAAGCATCACCGTTGTCTAATAGATAAGTTACTCATATGTTTTCAGTCTACCTGATATAAAGAGTTGAAGAAAGTCTCAGTTTTATTCCTATTGAATCTTCATGTTGATGACTCAATAATTAGTATGTTTGTCTCTTTGAATATAAGAATATATTAACTGCTGGATTACATTTTCAATTATTATATAAGTAATAGAGGGTTTTCAGACATCCCTCTAAGGGGATTTGTATTTTAAAGTTGTCTCCCCCTACAGGGATTGGGGGCAGTCTCGATGATATATAGAAAACCCATAAAATAAGTAGAGATGTAAGGTTTGAGTGAAGACTACTACTAGTATAAGTTTCATTTTTTCTGAGATTAATATTTTGGCATAAGTACACATATGAGCAGTTTTAGAAATTTTTTAAAAAATTTTGTTAATGATAAATAGCACAAAAACAAAACTTCAAAGCATATTTGTGGTTTTGGTTATTGAGCAAATCTGAAGCTGGCAGCTGTCATTATTATTTGCTTTGCTGACTGTAACCAGTCTGTTTAGAGCTGCTAACCTTTCAACTCTTAGAACAATAATAACATGCTTGTACACTATATAGCTGCACTAGTAAACTCTGTCTTACTGAACTCCAAATGCTCCAAATTATGGGTTGGAACACATGCCTGTACGTTTAAGAAGGCACTGGTTCATTTGTATTAACATGTTCACGTACTATACTATACTATGAAAATAACTCCTAAAAGTTTACCATCTGAAAATATTACACTAACTGAAGATAAGAAAATAGCAAACAGTTTTAATAAATACTTTACTTCCATAGGAACAACGTTATCAAAGAAATTTACTGACGACAATTTTGATTTTACAGCTCGGAAGTCAGATAAAAAACTTGATGAACAGTTTAGCTTTACAAATATTGAAAGCACAGTCATTGAAAGCTTACTTAAAGATGTAAACCCAGCCAAAGCTGCAGAATTAGATTTAGCTCCCACCAACCTAATAAAAATATCTGCATCTCATCTTTTAAAGCCTTTAGCTTACATTATAAACACAATTATCAATGATGGCGCTTTTCCAAATGAACTAAAAAAAGCTAAAGTTGTTCCTCTACACAAAAAGGCATAGCTACTGATGTAAGTAATTACCGCCCAATCTCTATATTACCTGCTTTCAGTAAGATAGCTGAAAAGATTTTAAATAAGCAAATAGTAGATTTTCTAAAAAGCAAAAATTATTTAACTGATAAGCAGTACGGCTTTAGACGAAATAAAAACACAAATATTGCCTTAATTAATCTAACAACTAAGGTTTTAAATGCCATGAACAATGGTAATTCTGTAGCTGAAATTTTCCTCGATTTTAGTAAAGCCTTTGACACAATAAATCATGAAATCTTATTAGCTAAATTAAAAATGCTCCACTTTTCAAGTCACAGTGTGAAGTTAATTAAAAATTATCTGTCCAATCGTCAACAGTCTACTATTATTAACAACACATATTCTGACTTTATTCATATCACATGTGGAGTACTACAAGGATCCATACTTGGTCCCACATTATTCCTAATTTATATAAATGATCTTCCAGATGTAACTATGCATTTAGACCCTATATTATTTGCCGACGATACGAACCTCTTCTTTAAATCAAAAAATCTATTAAACAATATGGACATCATAAACTGTGAATTAAAGAAAATTGAAACTTGGTGCAATAAAAATAAATTAACTGTAAACATGAGTAAAACAAACTATATGATAATCAAAACAGCGCAAAATAAACAATATTTAAATTGCTTTGCCTTAGAAATGTTCAACAAAAAATTAGTGGAGGTAAAATCAACCACCTTCTTAGGTATTATAATAGATTCACATCTTTCTTGGCAACAACATTGCAGCAAACTTTGTCAAAACCTAAGGCCCTTAGTAGGCTTGATAAGTAAATGTTCCCATCACCTACCTAAAAAAATTCTAATACAAATATATAACTCTTTTGTAAATTCTAAATCAACATATTGCCTAGAATCGTGGGGTAATGCAGCAAACATTTACTTTGAACCATTACATTTACTACAAAAAAAATACTGAAAATTATATATAAAAAGCATCACCTTTCCGCATCTAAACCACTGTTTCTTAGTTCTTCAATCATGCCTATTCACACTCTACACAAATTCAAACTAATACTGCTCTCACATAAACTTTACTATTCTCAACTAACACATCTCACACATAACTATCCCACAATATTTTCAGAGTTCAGCCTACAAACTCCTCCATCATCAACTGCTGCAGGTCAACGAAGAGTGAAATTCCAATGTTCATCGCTATGGAATAAATTGCCTAATTCTATTCGTGCTGTGGAAAGGGAGGCTGGTTTCAAACTTGCCCTGAGAGACCACCTAATGACAAATTTCCAGATAAAAAAATAATACTCTTTGAGTTGCTAAAAAACTTTCCAAAAACCTAAACAAAAATCTTTTATAACTGTCAACCATTCATGGTTCGGTGCCTCGACTAGCTACAGTGCTATTGCGCCATAGGCCCTGTCATTTTGTTTATTTTTTCTCAATTAATTTTTTCCCCGACTACGACAAAATGAAAACAAACAAACTAAGTACCCTATTATCTAATATTTCTATATATAAAAAAAATTATTATGAATACAAGAATATGTATTATAAAATAAATAGATTAAATTTGTAATTTCAAACATCTTATCTAAAAATGCCAAACACTGTATAGCTATATATATGTTTTATAAGCATTTGTTTACATGGCATGTCTGCAAGTCAATAAAAATATTTAGAGAATAATAAAAAGAAGCATATACATTTCAGAACAGTTTCTGTTGAATTGTGGGACATTTCCAAAATATTCATCTCAGAAACTATTCTGAAATTTATATGCTTCTTTTTACTGTTCTCTAAATATTTTCATTGACTTGCAGACATGCCATGTAAACAAATGCTTATAAAACATAAATATAGCTATACAGTGTTTGGCATTTTTAGATAAGATGTTGTTTGAATTTACAAATTTAATCTATCTATTTTAATACATATCTTTATATTTATAATGATTTTTTTGATATATAGAAATTTAGATAGTAGGGTGGCTTAGTTATTTTCATAGTATAGGTGTGTAAGTACGTGAACATGTTGATACAAATGAACCAGTGCCTTCTTAAACGTACAGGCATGTGTTCCAACCCATAATTTGGAGCATTTGAAGTTCAGTAAGACAGAGCCCACTAGTGCAGCTATATAGTGTACAAGCATGTTATTATTGTCTAAGAGTTGAAAGGTTAGCAGCTCTAAACAGACTGGTTACAGTCAGCAAAGCAAATAATAATGACAGCTGCCAGCTTCAGATTTGCTCAATAACCAAAACCACAAATATGCTTTGAAGTTTTGTTTTTGTGCCATATATCATTAACAAAATTTTTTAAAAAATTTCTGAAACTGCTCATATGTGTACTTATGCCAAAATATTAATCTCAGAAAAAATGAAACTTACACTAGTAGTAGTCTTCACTCAAACCTTACATTTATACTTATTTTATGGGCCTTCTATATATCATCGAGACTGCCCCCAATCCCTGTAGGGGGAGACAACTTTAAAATACAAATTCCCCTAGAGGGATGTCTGAAACCCCTTTATTCAACAGTAAATTGATGTAATTTATACTCTTAGAATATTAACATAGATAAATGTACTAGAAAGCAGGTGATATTATATTTACTCTATAATTGCGTACGTATATACTAAAAATAGATCATTTGTTATTAACAGAGAGACACAGCTGTTGGTGGAAGCACTCTGGTATGAATCCTTCCGAAGTCTGGTTATGGCTCAAGTCTAAAAAACTCTTTACAAAGGAGGAAATAAAGAAGCTCTCTTCAGGTCGACCGATCACTGACCTTAGGATAGAGGGAGATCTGCCAGCTGCTGTTACAGAGTTTGCTCCACTTGTGACTAACCTGTATATTGAAGGCCTTACCAGTATCAACAGTTTGGAACAGTGAGTCTATCATCACTTTGTTATCAACATGTTAAAGGTCACAATATCTCTATCCTCTAGAACATGACTTCTCTTTGGATAATAACATGTACTTGAGTTATGTATTTAGCTGTCGGTTTTTCAGTTGTAACTCACTGACTATTTACTAGGCCTGCACAGTGTCAGACTGCACTGCCAAATGATTAAATATGGTTAAAAATAATCATACATCGAAAAACATCAAAATTTGGAGTTGTGTCCCCTTTTTACTCGATGTAGTTCGGTGTCGGCTCTATTGGGGAAGCGATTACTCCCACCGGCATGCTTAGACAGCTCTGAATCATGTATCAATGTACTAATGTATCAGCATACAAACCTCATTTTATAGCATTAGCTACCAACTCATATTTCAAATTCAGAAAATTGGATAGGAAAGCTGTTTCTAGGCTATTCTTGAAATAGACTACTGCACTACACTGTTAACACTAACAATGGCTACACTGCTATATCAAATCTGTTTCACTACCTGCATGATTTACAACCACTGTAGCGTACGGTTGATAGCTGTTGAGATAATTCACACTGCTTAGAGTTAGTCACTCTATGAATACCTCAGTATGACAGCAAGTTCCTTATATTCAAATTTTACAGGACAAAAATACGCTATCAACTATAGGAAGCGAGTTTAACCTGCCAACATCGAAAACAATCAAAACGAGGAAAAAACATCAGTTTATTATATCTTATAAGCATGCAAGTGGTCACAAGTTTGTTTTTATGTCTGCGCTTCATTCCGGCCATAAAATGCTAGGACTGTTAGCATGTTCATCATAGTAGGTTTGAGACTGCAATGCTTCTTGCTGACAATATGGCCTGACAGCGAGAACAGTCTCTCAGATGCCACACTAGAGGCGCAGACACTGAAGACATTTTATGCAATTTGACTGTATGTAGGAAATTCACACTGGTGGGTCTGCTACCAGGTAGTAATCTCGTTCTGCGCCTCACAAGTCAGACTCAGCAGGAATTCGAGCTGAAAATTTAAGCAAAGCATTCAATTGCAACATATCACAAGATATATTGAATATGAAGTTGTCAAATATGAATATCTAGCTGTGTGTATATATATATATATATATATATATATATATATATATATATATATATATTAGAAGAAATAAAATGAGATTTGATTAATATAATGGCATTTATTACTAGTAGTTTCGTACACAAGAACGATGTGCACTCGTCAGATAAATTAGCCACTATGATTGTTTACAACTATAAATAATGTAATATGTAAATATACACAGATTAAAGCTAGAAGATCAAAATATAACAAAAAGGTAGCATTGTAATTAGTTGGCTATGTTACAGCATTCTTGAGTAGAAATTTACTACTATGTCTGCATATGGATAAAAAGTCATAGCGCTTATTGAGGGAAGACAACTGTGGCTTATAAAGAATGAAAAATTTTTCCCATGAGCATAGCTGACAGATTTTAGTGTTGTTGTTGTATGGTTAAGTTTTTCTGAGAATTTTCCAGGATATGGTAAAATCCAGACCTTTGTCTTTTAAGGTCCAGATGTGTTTACTCAACTCAGTTTGCATGCACTTGGTTGGGTGTCTGAAAGAAGCAAGGTGGTTGTAGTATCTTGCCTTGAATGCAGTGGAGGAAATTCCTACATATGTTTCAGCAGTATCTTTTGATGGGACGAATACTTTGGCCTGGTACACAATGTTTGGGGTGGTGCATTCTCCTGGGAGCGGGCATGTCTTTACATTTCTACAGTTACAGCCTGCCTGTGATATAGGGGTGGTGTTGCATTTAGTAACACTTCTGTTGTGAGCAGTGATGGTCTGCTCTAAATTTGGGCAGCAACTGTAGCTGAGTTTGAGTGTGTTTTTATTAAATATTTTGTGCAGTGGGTGTTTGGTGTTGAATATATCTTTTATCAGCTTGAGGTATATGGAGCCGATTTTCGTCTTTACATTGCGGCTATAAGGTGGATTGTACCAGATGACTTGTCTTTGTCTGATGGGTTTGATGCTTGTATTGGTGTTGTCAGTATAGTCTTTGTATTTGAGTTGGTAGTCATATCCGCTTTTAGCCAAAGCATCTTGATATAGTGGGATGGCATTGTTGAAGATAGTTTCATTGGTAGATATGTCACAAAGTCTGCGGTTTATAGATTCTGGTATGTTATTCAGTATGCTGGGAGGATGGTTAGAGTCTTTGTGTACATACAGAGGGATGTTGTTGGGCTTGGAGTACGGTGTATGATGTTTCTTGACCAGATCTAGGGTGGTGTCTAAATAGTCAGTTGTTTTGATATTAACATCTATGGTGATCTTTAGACCGTGTGACTGGAATAATATGCAAAGATCTTTTTTCAGTCTTTCAGCTAGTTGTGGTTTAAGATCTGTTACACCTAGCCCATCGTCTCTATATAGTCCAATGTTAGCTTTGAACTTTTTTGAGATTTTACTTAACAAAAATAATCCTACTAATTCACATGTTTCAGCACCATCATGTGAGCCCATAGTGACGTCAAACAAATTATCTGATTGTCTTTTACCCCAAAATGAGTTGTCATGCACCAATATGGATTTTTTTGTGTGCAATATGATATTCCGTTCGTGGTTGCTGACTGTAGTATGCAAGTTGGCAAAGTCGAGGGCATCAGATAGTAGCTTTGGCGATATAGATGGATAAAATTCCACAATATCGAACACGATAAAAGAGTGCCTGTTTGTGGTGGTCAAATTGTCAAACCAATGTAAAACTGCAGATGTGCTTTTCCACTGATTTAGGCCAAGTTTGCTGTTTATCGATGTATTAATTCTGTCAAGTAGTTGTTTACTCACCCTACCTATCTCTGGTTTGGTGGGGTTAATAAGGCGGCAGGTGGGGTTAGTTATGTAGTTAGCCTTATGATCCTTGATAGTAATGAAGGCGGGTTTCTTAGCTGTTATAGTAATTCTGTCATCAAGTTCCAATTGTTCAGCCATGGCTTTGTCCTCACTAGTGATGTTGGAGACTTTGTCATTTGATATTTTCTTATAGGTTTTAGTGATATTGTTAGTTAAGAGTCTGTCATACGATTCTTTGTCCATTTTGTAGAAATTGTTGCTTTTGTCTGCAGGCACTATTATATTGTCGCTCATGGTTATTTTATGCTTGATGTCGGAGGATAGCTTGTCTTGAAAGGTATTGTGGACATGTCTAAACTTAACAGATCGGATCATGTCAGCTAATCCTTGCTCGAAACTTTGCATAGCTGTGATCTGTGGTGGGGACTTTTTAGACCTACTCAAGAATGCTGTAACATAGCCAACTAATTACAATGCTACCTTTTTGTTATATTCTGATCTTCTAGCTTTAATCTGTGTATATTTACATATTACATTATTTATAGTTGTAAACAATCATAGTGGCTAATTTATCTGACGAGTGCACATCGTTCTTGTGTACGAAACTACTAGTAATAAATGCCATTATATTAATCAAATCTCATTTTATTTCTTCTAATGTTTACGCTCTAGATTTATTTCTATAGAGCACTCTAGTAACGTTTTATAAACACTCATTTTACTATATATATATATATATATATATATATATATATATATATATATATATATATATATATATATACATAAATCTCAGTTTAAAATATTACAAATTGTTACTGTTATGTCATGTCACTACCTCTCGTTTCGATTTTTCCTCTGGAGTCAGAGAGACACTTTGGGTCTGTGACGGAGCTCCAACATTTTTTTGCTTACTCAACAGAATTGCTGCTAGGGAGGATTTCTTCGGCGCTCGCGATTCTGCAAATAAATTGACAAGTACAATCATTAATCAATGTGATTATTTATGATAATAATGGTAACAATAATCATAGACTCTATAGAGTATAGACCATCACATAGATAGTAAATAATGATAATTTAGTTTGAATGAATAAAAAAATTAATTATTAATAATACTTACCAAGTGTAATAGTAATAGTAATAATTAATATTATTATTACTACTGCATGCAAACTTTTATAAGGGAGTATGGCCACTTCGTTGGCCCGACTGGCAATGATTCATTATTATAGATAATCAATTCAATCATTATTAGGCCTACAGCCTACTACCTCAGTATACTCAGACTGAGATTCTAAATAGATTCTACTACCTTAGTACATTATTTTTTATTAGTATTACTATTAAGAATAAAATCAAATCAATATGATTATTTATGATAATAATGGTAACAATAATCATAGACTCTATAAACCATCGCATAGATAGTAAATACTAATAGTGATAATTTACTAATACTAATAGTAATAGTAATACTAATACTAATAGTAATAGTAATACTAATAGTAATAATTAATATTATTATTACTGCATGCAAACTTTTATAAGTCCCCATAAAATTAGCTAACTCCTGTCCCACATTTAGTTAAGTTGGTATAGAAAGCCAGCTAACTCAACACCAACAGCAAAACATTACTCACTGCTTCATCAATCATTTGAATGTCATTATCAGCTTCAGCCATTTCTCTTGCTCCAATGCTTTACTTTCACCGCCTTTTCTGCTTATGCGCTAACAATAGTCTGAGGGACTAACTCCATTTTATGACACAGCAGCTACTTTACAAATTCTAATACTCCTAACGGAGTGGCATAACGAACTAACTTAAGAAAAAAAAACAGTTAAAAAAAGAGAGAGCAACTCCAAGACACCGAAACTTCGGTCGATGCACTGAACTGAAACTATAAGTTTATAGTTCAATGGGTCGATGGCTTTCGGTTGTTAATAAACTGATAATCAGTGATTCGATTGGTAGGTCACATCGAAAACATCGTTTACCATCGAACCATCGTGCAGGCTTACTATTTACTGAAATATTGAAATGTCTGGTGAGTTATACTTGTATGGCATGTCAGCAATATTCCTTCATATCTCTACTGCACCTGAGTAGTCTTTCTGTTCCCCTTGAATTATAGAAGTGAGTGCTGTATATATTAGGAAATTTGGAAAAGTCTGTATGCTTGATGAGAAAAAGTGCAAACTAAATTATGTTCAACCGAACCCCTAAAAAGAAATTCATAAAAACCGGTAAAGAATTGAATTTGAAGAGTATAGAATTTTTTCCATTGTTGCACTTATATAGAATTATATTAGTTTGAGCCGAAGCTGTTGGGGAAGAGGTCAACAATGACTTCTGGTGACTCACACATCATAGCTGATTACCTGCAGTGGGGATAACTTTTAATATTTATTCTGCCAGTAGAGAAATGGGTAGTTGTATATTCATTAAGGAAATCACAAATCAAATATAATTTTACCTGCACAGCTTGTAGCCTTAGGTTTGTTTCATATTCTTCAAAGTATTCACTGCTATTAGTTTTGTCTCCGTTCCTTCTAGTGTATTATCCGTGCTTTAGAAGTTGTTTGAGTTGCTAAAATTGTGAGATAAAATTATACATTTTTCGATCAAATGAAATATAGAGTAAAACAATCAACTATATTTAATATATTCTGAACACAGCTATAGTTTATATATACTGATGAGTAATAATCTAGAATCACTCTGAAATAAGATCTCCCTTCCTACCTATCAGCATTATCTCAATTGTATCCCCAGCTTTTATAATCACTTTATACTTAGTCCAGGGATGTGAACACTTTATTCTTATTATCTCAAAGTAGTTGTTGGACTTTTCATTACTTGGGCCTACCTGTTACTGCCTGCCTTACAGCTACTATCACACCTATGGCCAGTTTTATACTGCATCATAATTTACTTGCATCAGAGTCAAGTTTAAGTGAATTGAAACTACAGAGATGTATCTTCTCTTGTTTTCTCTCCAGGTTTTTCCTCGCCTTCTGTAATCAGTAATTCTCAGGTGGCTGCCTTGGCAGCAAAACCTGGTCATACAGAGTAAAACCCATCTTCAATATTCTCTTTACAGGAAAATTGTTACAACTGCTGTTGATTTAGCAATTTGTTACAACTGAATCATCTTATCTCTTAAGAAGCACTTTCTTCTCATATATACTTTGATCTAATCGCTAATTTTGTATGTATACCACATTCTCTCTGTGTTCTAATTATATGTAAAAATATATTAGAGTAGAATAAAACTGATCTAGTAGTCCCAGCATACCAACTCTTTAATTATAAATTGAATTCATAAAACACAAATAACTGACACAATTCATACTTGCAGAGCAGAAATAATAAAAGGTCACTGCATGTTCAACATAATATTCCTACAACAAGGTTTATTGTATGTATATTACAGTCTCTCTCAACTCACACATCTACACACATTAGTTGTGTCTCGTAATAAGTTAGGAACATTACCTGAGGTGATACCAAAGATGAAGTCACTTACAGAGTTACATCTACAGTTCTGTGACTTACATACATTACCAGACAGGTGAGTTATAACATGTTCACTGCTTTTACTTAAACTGTATAGATTAGTAATACTAAACACAACTTTTCACCTTTCTCACCTAATTGACTATAGTCCTGCAAGGTGGCCGTTCTGCAAGCTCCAAGCTCAATTACGCTCGGCTGTGGACTTATTCTTGCTTAAGGCTACAGTACTTCTTGGTAGATTTTATAGTATGTTTACATTTGTCAGATTTTTAATATCTCCATATACCACTGATTCTTATTCATTAGCATTGAGGTTAATATCCTTATCTTTTCTTTTTTGCAAACATGGCAATACCACTGCAGGCATTCTTTCTCCATGTCTGTAGGTATTCGTTTCACCTCAGCCTGTTGTCTGATCACATCATGTTCAATGTGCTCCTCGTAAGTTATCCAAAATATGTGTCTCATTTTTACTGTCTTCATCCCGTCTTCCATCCTAAGAGTAACTGACCAGGTTTCATTACCATACAGAATGGATATTCTAAACAGAAGTACTGTATATTTAGTTGATACCTTCTCATCACACAGCATTTCTGAGAGATCCTTCAGCTTGTCTCAAGCCACTCCAATCCTCCTAGCTACTTCAGGGCCACAACCCACCATTCTGATTATTATAGTTGCAAGGCATTTGAAAGCACTAGTCCCAGGCAGATCACTGTAGGTATCTCAGTCATAGTATTTTTTTCTTCTCCTTGTTATCTTTTTTCACTGGTAGCATGTACTCAGTCTTGGTTGTGCTTCTTATTTTCTTTTCTCTGTTCTTCTAACATATCACTCTATTTGCCTATCCATTGCACAGCATTACGTCATCTGCAAATTGCATGGCCCATTGGCATTGGCCGGGAAGCTTGAAGTTTGGAACAGCTAGGAGGGTCATTAAAGTTCCAAGTTCCAAGTCTCAGGCAGTTAGCTGTATTTTTCTCAATCCTTATTTTTGTTTTTCACCTCATATAACCTCACAGTATGTTTAACATAATATTCCTGTAACTTGTATAATTATGGTCATGGTATATTGTATGTATATTACAGTCTCTCTCAACTCACACATCTACACAAATTAGATGTGTCTGGTAATAAGTTAGGAACATTACCTGAGGTGATACCAAAGATGGAGTCACTTACAGAGTTACATCTAAAGGACTGTGACTTACATACATTACCAGATAGGTGAGATATATTAGTCATATATGTTCTACTATTATGTAAACATATAATAAAGTATAATAGAACTGATACTAGTAGTCCCAGCCTGCCAAATTTACAGTAATAAAGTTGATACAATTTATCAACAAACCTCCCACCTTTCTAGCCTAGACCACCCTCATTTCTTGTTAGATTATATTGTATGTTTCCATTAGTCTGATTCTCCCTTATCTCTATTTACCATTGACTTCTATACATTGTAATTGAGGCTAATATCATCATCTGTACTGCAAACATGTCTATACTGTTGCAGGTCTCTTCTCATGTCTGTAGATATTCGTTTCACCTCAGCCTGTTATCTAATCACATCATGTTCAATGTGCTCCTCATAAGTTATCTAAAAGATGTGTCTTATTTCTGTTGTCTTCATCTTGTCTTCCATACCATGAGTAACTGACCAGGTTTCATTACCATACAGAATGGATATTCTAAACAGAAGTACTGTATGTTTAGTTGATACCTTCTCATCACACAGCACTTCTGAGAGATCCTTCCACTTGTCCCACACCACTCCAGTCTTCCTAGATACTTCGGGGCCACAACCCACCATTCTGATTTATTATAGTTATAATTTCATTCTATTAATTTCCAATCTAATTATACAGTTTTCTTGTTTTGGCCAACTCTTATAAGTTTTTTGCTTGAATCTCTTGTAGGTATTCATAGAATATTTCATATGCCTTTACTTTACTTAGGCTTTTGCAATTTTGATTGTTGTCTGTTATTCTCACTGTATCATTTCTCTGTCATCTTTCCTTATTCCATCTAAAGAATTTCTCATCTCTTGGAGCTCAGCATTGCCTCACCAAGACTGCTATTTTTGACACCTGTTGAAAATGCCGATTTTCTTTTTGCTATCCGTACTGCACACTAATAACTGACAATCCATACTTGCAAAGCAACAAGAAAATGCTCACTGGGTGTTTAACATAGCATTCCTGTAACTTGTATAATTATAGTCATGGTTTATTGTATGTATATTACAGTCTCTCTCAACTCACACATCTACACACATTAGATGTGTCTGATAATAAGTTAGGAACATTACCTGAGGTGATACCAAAGATGGAGTCACTTACAGAGTTACATCTAAAGGACTGTGACTTACATACATTACCAGACAGGTGAGATATATTAGTTATATATGTTCTACTATTATGTAAACATATAATAAAGTATAATAGAATTAATACTAGTAGTCCCAGCATACCTACTCTAGCAATAAAGTGAATACAATTCATCAACAAACCTCCCACCTTTCTTGCCTAGACCAACTCTCATTTCTTGTTAGATTATATTGTATGTTTCCATTAGTCGGATTCTTTCTTGTCTCTATTTACCATTGACTTCTATACACTGTAATTGAGGCTAATATCATCTTCTTCTTTCCTGCAAACATGTCCATACTGTTGCAGGTCTCTTCTCATGTCTGTAGATATTCGTTTCACCTCAGCCTGTTATCTAATCACATCATGTTCAATGTGCTCCTCGTAAGTTATCCAATAGATGTGTCTTATTTCTGCTGCATTCATCTTGTCTTCCATCCCATGAATAACTGACCAGGTTTCATTACCATACAGGAGGTAAGGTTTTATGAAATTGTGGTTGAAATAGTATTGCTATCTTCTTTTTTATATTTTCCTCATCTGAGAGCATTTTATTCTCTTTATCTTTTACAAATTTCTTTCTGTCAATATCTAAAAGTTGTCTTTTTCTTGTTGTGGCCTGCTGGTATAGGTTCTTTGCTTTGTTCTCTTGTAGGTTTTCATCTAACCCCTCATATTCCATTTTGTTGGCTTTTACTAATTCATCTTCTGCGTGTTTGTTTTTCTTTTTATATTCTCTTCTCACTGCTCCTAGATGTTTTCCATCTTTTGATACCTTTTTTTCAATTAGAAACTCATGTACCTCAGCATTCCTTTTCTGTATATTTGCCACCTGTTAAAACTGCAGTTTCTCTTTAGGCTATTATTACTGCCCACAATTAACTGACACAATTCATACTTCCAAAACAACAGCAATATAAAATCACTGTATGTTTAACATAATAGGCCTGTAACTTGTATATTACAGTCTCTCTCAACTCACACATCTACACACATTAGATGTGTCTGGTAATAAGTTAGGAACATTACCTGAGGTGATACCAAAGATGGAGTCACTTACAGAGTTATCTCTATGGAGCTGTGACTTACATACATTACCTGACAGGTGAGATATATTAGTTACATATTGTCTACTACTATGTAAACATATAATAAAGTATGATATAATTAATAATAGTAGTCCCAGCATACCAACTCTCCAATAATAAAGTGAATATAATACTAAAACAGAGATAACTGAACAATTCATACTTGCAAAACAATGATAATATAAATCCACTTCATTTTTAGCGAAATATTGTTGTATAATTATGGTCATGGTATATTGTATGTATATTATAGTCTCTCTCAACTCACACATCTACACACATTAGTTGTGTCTGATAATAAGTTAGGAACATTACCCGAGGTGATACCAAAGATGGAGTCACTTACACAGTTATATCTAGTGCACTGTGACTTACATACATTACCAGACAGGTGAGATATATTAGTTATATATTGTCGGCTATTATGTAAACATATAAGATATCATATATGATCATCTATTTTATATAAACTATAGAGATTACTAAGTTTGAATAAATCTGATTGCAGCTTGCGGTATATTATAGTCATGCATAAAGGTTTTGACACCCCCAAATTTTTTACCATTTTTTTTCCCTCTTATTTGCAATTTAAGAAGTTTGACAGGCTAAAAATCTTCAAATATATATATAAAATGAAACTTCTTGGCTGAACTACAACTCTAGATCATTTTTAATTGTATAACATAAGCTTAGCCATAGAAAAGTGCTAACAAGTCCTTTGCCATCAAATTTTGCGGGATTTCAAATTTTCTCTTTATTTGGTTAGCAAAATGAAGAACGATTAATGAGATATCTTTTGTGTGTGTAAAGTTTCTTGCACATAACGTATCAGTGTTTCAGTGTGAGTGAGTAACTATTAGCACCAATGACTGCTAGGCAGCAGGCTGACATATTCTCCACTAGCACAGCTGATTTTGTGGTTTATCTCACATTCTGTACCATGCATTGATTACAGTTCTAGCTAAATTGACCATGTCAGTTGGTTTTATCTCAGCTACTCTTCTTTGTATTGTCTATAATTTTTAAACTTTTGCATGGGCCACTGAAGTACTTGAACTCTCTCTCTTTTACTAGGAAAGTATGGTATTAAGTAATTTTTTCTACTTTCTCTAAAGTTGCTTTTTTCTGCACAATCTCCACATAGCTTGCTGCATAACTTCACCTTTCAGAACTTTTTATTTTACCAAGTCTTGCCATGTAGTAGTAATTTTCATGAGCCAATTTTAAGTATGAAATCACCAATGTCATGACATTCCATAAATCACTCTCCAGTTTCCTGTAATGCTGCAAAACCAAACCCAATTACTTCTTTCTTTTAGTACTTCTTAGTTTGTTGACTGCTGTCTACTAAAGTTTTGTCTTCCACCACTCACCATAATGAAGTGAAGTTTGAGTTTAGAGGAATACTAGGTATATTATGTCATTGCTGCTTACTCAGTCTGTAATACAGTTACATTGTAAGTTGCACAAGGTTTGTTTCAAGGTTGAAACTTTGCAAGTATTTATTCACTATACACTACTATGCCTTGAATGTACAATGGTACGAAGTCAAAAATTAACACTTGAAAATTTACTTCATATTAGGAACTCCTTTGAGCCAATATAGTTTATCCATTTAAAATTATTTAAATATATGTAGTTAGATTAGTAGGCAACATACAAGACCATATGCAAGTTTTGCATTACTTTAAATTGTTTGAAGTATTAAGAGATTGAAAATCATGTTTAGCCATTTATCAAAGCTGCAAAAAGTGTATGAAGGTGTCAAAACTTTTACGAATGACTGTGATAGTTTTGCAATTATACAATTTCCATATGTTGCAATCGTATTATAGTAAATCCAAAGTTTTCAAATGTAATAAAATCTGCAAATTATAAATCAATACTCAATTTTTCACTTTAATAGTTGTACTGTTAAAGGATTGCTCTATCTTGTCTAATGAATGGCCATTTAGGTCAAACACACATAATATTGTGTTTTTCTAAGCATGCATTGACAAAAAGCATTTGACCAAAGGTAGAAAAAGTTAGTTGAAGTTGAGGGTGTAGATTGGTAACAGCCAAAACGCCGATTTTGAAATGAGCTGGGAAATGTGACGTAACAGCGCCAGCATTCCTGCTGGTCACGTGACTATACAAATGAATAATTATAGAAATATGACTGTGAGATGTGATCTTTCAGCTCGTAATTTGTATATTTATAGAAGTGCAAATGTGAATTTTCTCAATCTATAGTTTTTTGACATTTTAAATAACATGTATGTGATAAAATTAGGCCATATTTTGCTTGTAAACATTAGAAAAAAGCATTGCAAAAACATGCATTCTTTAGGATGAATGCCTGCGATCGATCTAAACTAGGTCAGATTGTGCAATATTAAGGGCACACCAAATCTGACCTATATAGCTCGCTGTAACTGCTTGAGCGTTAGTAGTAGGAAGTGGTTGGTTCTGGGACAACCCCTTCCCCCGTCGAGTCTTTGACTCTCCGGTGTCAGGAGGTTGTCCCAGAACGCAACATTATTCTACTACTCTATTATGTCCCAGAAATTATATGCTCTGGGACAAATATTAATTTTTTATTCACTCGTTACTATTAGTAAGATAATACTTCCTACTACTCTATATTATTTTATTGAGTTTTCAATGTTTGTCCCAGAAATTGTATGTTTCTAGGACAATATTAATTTAGAATATAAATATTTTATTGAGTTTTTAATGTTTGTTCCAGAAATTGTATGTTTCTAGGACAAATATTAACTTTTTGATGTTATCCTAGAATGCATTCACTCTTTACTATTAGTAAGATAATAAATTATTATATGTATAGTGAATATAATAATTTAATACGCAATAGTGTTTAAACGTTATAACTTGGAAATATAATTTCTGGGACAAATATTAATTTTGTCCCAGAAATTATATGTTCTAGGACATAGAATATTGTCCCAGAAATTATATGTTCTAGGACAAATATTAATTTTTTATTCACTCGTTACTATTAGTAAGATAATACGTTGAGAATATAATAATTTAGTGTTTAAACGTTATAACTTGGAAATACGGGTTGAGATTCAGTAGATTCTATTATATCACCATCGCTCGTTGATATTACTAATTTATTACCAACTGCTCCTTGTAATTTAGGAATAGCGTGATTATTTATATTATAAGTAGTAATAATATCTGCAATGCTTATACCGGTTTCTACGATATTACCATCGCTCGAAAGCATTAATAATTTACCTCCGATTGACGGTTGTATTTTATTCATAGCGAAATTATTTATATTACTAGTCGTAATAACATCGCTAACGCTTAAGCTACTATCTATAACATTACCCGAAGTAGTTGAAACGGTTAATTTTTCATTTGTGGGTTTCGTAAAAGACGAGTTTGGGTATCGGGTATTGATAATATTTGGGCGGTCGATTTGGTTGACATGACCGAATTCGCTAAATTTAATAACGGTTATAAATATTTACTAACGGTAATAGACGTGTTTTCAAAATACGGTTGGATAATACCTTTAAAAAATAAAACCGGTAAAGCCGTTGCTGTAGCTTTAAAAACAATTTTAACTCGTCGTAAGCCTCAACATTTATGGGTTGATAAGGGAAAATAATTTTATAATAAAGACGTAAAGTCCTTAATAGACTTATATTCTACGGAAAATGAAGAAAAGTCTAGCGTAGTAGAGAGGTGGAATAGAACTATGAAAGAGCGAATGTTTAAATATTTTTCGGCTAATAATACTTATAAATATATAGACGTACTATGAGATTTAGTAAAACGGTATAACGAGACTAAACATTCGTCTATTGGAATGACACCGATTGAAGCTAGTGATCCTTCTAACGAAAATAAAGTACGCATGAAATTGTATCCAAACTTACCAGTACCTTCTAAACCTAAATTTACTATAGGTGATAGGGTGCGTATACCTCGTAAAAAACGAACGTTTGAAAAAGGTTATACCGTTAGATGGATGGAGGAGGTGTTTACTATAAGTAAAATATTATATACGAATCCAACGACTTATAAATTAACTGACTCGGGAGGAGAAGAAATTCAAGGATCTTTTTATGAACAGGAATTACAAAAGACGAGTCAAGAAATGTATAGAATAGAGCGCGTAATTAAAAAGAAAGGTAAAAAGGCTTTAGTAAAATGGTTGGGTTATCCCGAGTCTCAAAACTCGTGGGTAGATTTAAATGTTTTAGAACGTTTATAGTAAACACAAATGTGTTCGTGTCCATAAAAAGTAGACACAAATTAAACGTAAAGTAGACACAAATGTGTTTGTGTCCAAGCTTTCAACCGGCTATAACTGACGGAGTCATAAACTTAGACGTAAATACTCAAACGGCTTTAGCGGGTTTAGAATTTGGGGCTTATAACGTAAAATGGGAAAATGATAAATACATTATTGGTACTAAACCTATACAATTTAATGACGGTAAAGTTATATTTAATAACGAGGAATGCTTAGCGACTAAAGGACTCTTGAGCCTTTTAACGCGTAAAATACCTATGAATTACGACGATAATGATATAGAAAATTATAGCGATATACTTTATGATGCTGGAGCGATTTATCAAAGTAAAAATACTCCCGTAGATAAAAATAGTTATAAGTGGAAACATATTGTCAGACCTATTTGGGAAAAATTATATCCAAAGAGAGCTAAATCCGCCGATTATAAAAAAGCCAAGAGGGGAAGCGGAGTAGTTTATTTATCGTCTGACCCTAACGCTTTAGTAGAACGACTTCAACTTTTAATTTCTAGCGCTAGAGCCGGAAATACGGGAGTGCAAAACGAAATTGTGGCTATATTAGACGAATTACTTAGAATGAAAATTATTACTCATGACTATTATAAAAGTATTCTCATATAATAAATGTATGTTTACGATAAAAGACAACGATTACAAAGACACTACGCCGGTGGTGGAATATTTGACACCATTAAAAATGTAGTAACTAAAATAGCTAGTAATTCCAGTGTAAGAGAATTAGGTAAAAAGGCTATAACTAAAGCGGGTACCGCGGCTAGTGAAAAAATTGTTAATGCTATTGAAAAAAGAAGGGAAAAAAAGTTAAACGCTAAAAGTCAAGCTATACTACAAAAGCTTAATCAAACTAAAAATATATTAAAAGTACTTAATAATAATAATATAAGTAATATTTTAGAAGGTTCTGGCCAAGCTATAGCTTATTAAGAAATTATTTTACTATAATAAATGGACTCTTTGAATATTACGCATAAAATTGTAACTGATACGAGCGTAGAGCGTGATCAGGTACACGAATACGAACCCGTAACGGGAACGAATTTAAATTGCCCCGGTGAAATTAGAATAGTTATTAATCAACAAGATTTGTACGTTCAGCCGAGTAAAAGTTATTTGATTATCGAAGGACGTTTAACGAAAAATGACGGAACCGCTTACGCTGACGCCGACTTAGTAACGTTAATTAATAACGGTATGGCTTATTTGTTTAAAAGTATTAGATATCAACTTGACGGACACGACTTGGAATATATAAATAATCCCGGACACGCTTCGACTATGATGGGTTTACTAACTTATCCCGATGATTACGGCAAGTCGAGAGGTCTTAACCAGTTATGGTCAAAAGACACTACCGCAGCCGCTGCCGCCGCTAATTTAGGTTTCGCGGCTTGTCAAGTTTATTTGATACAAAAGCCCGACCCTAAAGGAACTTTTAGTATTAAAGTAGATCTTAGGCATTTATTTGGTTTTGCCGACGATTATGAAAAAGTTTTGTACGGTATAAAACACCAACTAACGCTAGTTCGCGATACCGACGATAACGCCATTTATAGAGCTAACGGTGTAAATGCGGAAAAAATAACGTTGGATAAAGTGTCGTGGTGGATGCCTCATATAACTCCAAGTTTTGAAATGAAAAATAAGCTCTATAAGATTATAGAGAGTAAAACTCAACTTCCAATGATATATAGATCTAGATGGTGTGATAGTATTGCTGTGCCGCAAACTACAAATTTTACGTGGCATTTGGGTTCTAGAGGAGATACGGAAAAACCTAAATATATTATCGTAGGTTTTTAAACGGATAAGACGGAAAGTCAAACGACTAATCCGGCCGTATTCGATCACGTTAACGTTAAAAGCGTATACGCGATGTTAAATAGCGAGCGGTATCCCGAGGTTGATTACGATATAGATTTCGCTGAAATGAAGTTTAGTAGAGTGTATGGAGACGCTTCGAAATTTTGCGGAGATTATTACGGTATAAACGAGCTAATCGCTTATTCAAACGTATTACCTTCGGAATATAACAATTTTTACGCTTTGTTCGTAATAGACGTTAGTAAGCAAAGCGAGACTCTTAAAAATAGCGTAGCCGACATTCAACTAAGAGTTCAATTTAGTCAAAACGTGCCGGCTAATACTCAAGCTTACGCGTTAATTTTATCCGATAAGACTATGTCTCTCACTTCCGATGGAAATAATTTAAAAGTTATATAAATGGATAATAAAATTTTAAGAGAAATTGCCGATAATATGGCCTCTAAACAAACAATGACTATAGGAGTTACCGATACTAAAACGAGAATAATTACTCAACTTAATCCGCCTATAGAATTAAATAAAAAAAAAATACGAAATGTGTCTTATTAGTTTAGATACGTTTTATTCTTTTCCAAACATTAGTGCCGATAGAAATTCCTATAGATGGTCTAAAGACGGTGGTAATACGTGGTATTTAGTTTCGTTACCGATTGGAGTGTATGAATTAGATCAATTAGAACAAGCTATTCAAGACGAAATAGTAAAGGAGGGGGGTAATAGAAACGGTATTACTTTACAAGCTAATAAGGTAACTTTTAGAATCATACTTAAATTAAAACCTAATTATCGAGTAGATTTTAACGTTGAAAATTCTATAAGAGACGTTTTAGGTTTTGATGCAAAAATATTCGATCAACCTTATATCGAAGCTACGAACATAGTAAACATTTTAAATATAAACGCTATACACGTACAAGTTGATTGTATTAACGGAAGTTATATCGATGGTACTTATAAACCCGTTATTTATTCATTTTTTCCGAGCATTAGTCCGGGATATAAAATAATAGAAAAACCTCATAATTTAATATACTTACCCGCTCACGTTAAATATATCAAGACGTTAACCGTTACAGTAACTGATGAAAAAGGTAATTTATTAGATCTTAGCGGTGAACAACTCTCAATAAGATTTCATTTAAGAGAAGTTTAATGTATTATATAAATGGGTTATTGCGAAATTATAGGAAACGTGCCACAGGCGCAAAAACAAAAAATAATGAACGCTTATAGAAGCGGTAAGGGTTGTACTATTAAATTGCCTCTCGAAAGCGGAAATGATAAACTAGCCGTTACGAAAACGCAAAACGATAATATTTTAAAAGCGATGAATGCTAATAAAAAAAATATAACGCTCGAAATGTCTCCATCGTTAGTAAAAACTAACGCGTCAATGAACGGAGGATTTTTAGGACCTCTATTGGGTATAGCTACGAGAGTAATACCTACGCTATTAAAAACTATTATACCGGGTGTGCTTTCCGGAGCCGCTAGCGCCGGAGTCGAAAGTGCTATTAAAGGTAAAGGTCTTTATTTGAAAAAAGGCGGGTGCGTATGTTCCGTAGAACCTAATTTAAACGGTTCTATTACTTTAAAACCAGTCGCACCGTCTAATTTAATGAAAGGTAACAGTTTATATTTAAAACAAGGTTCTAGCTATATAAAAGGCGAAGGTTTAATTTTAGGTCCGAATAGTCCGTTTAAAAATATTCCTCTTTTAGGCATGCTGCTATAGTTAAAGAAAACATATATAAATGGTTGACCCAACAGTAATTATTTATAAAAGCCTCGACGGCACCCCAATTACCGAAACGATATATAAAAACAATGATTGTGAAAAACGAGTATACGAAAGCGGTGATATTAAAGAAAGAATTATATATAAAATATTTAATATAATAGACGAAATGAATAATCCGTCTAACGAGCGCGGAACGTTTGAAGAAATTACTTATAATAATAAAAAAGAAATTATTTATAAAGACGATGATAAAAAACTGAAAATAAAAACTATCTACAAAAGTAAAGAAATAATTCAAGAACTTAACGTAGGTTTAATAAGTTATGCAGCGGCTAGAATACCATTATTCTTTACTAAACTAAAATACGCTGAAGACGAAATAGAAAAAAGACGAAATAAAAATATATTATAGTTTAAAGAATAAATATATAAATATGCGTATAATACAGCACACGTAATTCGCTCTTAAGACCGACTATTACGCGCTATTTAGCAGCCTATACGGATAATTTTTATATTGAACTCCCTTTTTTAATTAATTATAATATAATTAATTAACAAACGTTATTACGAGCGACTATTATATCGCTTTTTTTATTCGATATTACGCTATTAATATCTTTATATTTTTCGGTTATAGCGTCGTACTCTTGTTCGTCTATATGAGCGTCACTTAAAAATTTTGATAACATAGAATTAATTTCTAATTTAGAATCTTTTATAAACGTATATACGTCTAAATACATTAATGTAGATTTAATTAATTTAGCGTCTTGAGAAGAAATAGAAGTAGTAATTACACTCATTATACTTACTATTATAGATAATGGTAATAACGTTTGTTTAGTAACGTTAGCGTTTAATAACGCCGTAATAATAACACCGCATATTAAATTCGTTGTACCGCATAATCCTGAAATTATTTTTAACAATTTTGATAACCAATTAAAACGATTAAGTTTTTGTTCGTATTCGTTTTCTAATTTAATAATTTCATCGTTTAAGAGTTCTAATTTTTCTCGTCGGAAGTCCATTTATATAAAAAAAATTGATTTTTATTATTACGTTATTTTTTAATATGGAGTTTACTAATGAATTACTCGATAAACTAATAGTCCAAGCTAAACAAAAAAAATATATACCTCTTCCCGAACATACATTTATGCGATTAACCGATTATTATACCTTAAAAATTAATTCAATGTCAAATGAAGATCGTGATAAATTATTTAAACATTTAAATAAAAGTTTAACATCACGACGTAAAGTAACTAAACTTATAGCGCGAATAAATAAAATTCTTGAAGATGTATAAAACCAATTTTTTATTTAAAAATTGATTTTACCATTTAAAGAAATTATATATAAATGGAGTTCAATACAAAGATTACCGTTAAAGCCTTAAAGGCGCTAGCTAAAGAAAGAGAATTGAAACGATATTCTCGATTAAAAAGAGCTGAACTTATGCAGCTCTTAATGGTTGAAGATAATTTCAAGTCAATTAAAGACTTGAAAATCTTAGTTAAAGAAAGAGGATTTAAGCGATACTCTAGCTTAAAAAGAGCTGAACTTATACAGCTATTAAATATTATGGACGAACCCGTTCCATATATAGGGCAAGCCCCGTTAATACCTATACCCGCGAAAAAAATTATGCGAGAAATATTTACGCAAACTACGCGTAATATAAAAAAATGGGTTAAGGGTATTATAAAGCCAATTATAAAAATTATAAATCCAATTAAGGATGAAATTATGGCTTTATATAATCAGCCTAAGCTTATAGAACAAGACGCTAATGGTTGGTTTAAAACTTACGAAATTAAAGGTTTGCCTAAGTACGATATTGACACATTTGGTAAACTAGTAAAATTAAATATACTAGAATTATTAAAACCTACTATGAAAGTTAAAATATTTATGTATTGCGAAATGAAAAAAATTAATGTAAGTACCGGAGAAACTATTGTAGAAACTATGCCATTTACATCAAATGTTGAAACTATATTAGAGTCTACGAATGTTGATGAAATATACGATGAAATAATTGAACGTATAAAAGAAAATTTTGCTTCGTTAAACGCTTAAGGAAGTAACTGGATATTTAAATCCATTAAAAAAATGAATATTAACATTAATAAATATCAACCTTTTAATGGGTCATCGTGGATTGATCTTCCGAAAGAAATTAAATTAAAGAAAGCCGTAATAAATCCTAAAAATGAGGATAACGAATGTTTTAAGTGGGCCGCTTTAATGAGTGTTCATACACCTAAAAACCATCCCGGAAGAATTAGTAATTATAAAGAACACGTTAATAAATTTTCGTGGGAAAGCGTTGAATTTCCAGCTACTAAAAAATCTATTAACGCTTTTGAAGACGCTAATCCCGATTTCAGAATTAATGTATTTACGTGGGATGGCGAAACAATAAATTTATGGAAAAAATCTAAAAATCAGGGTAGAATTATAAATTTACTTTATATAACTAATGACGAAAAGAGTTATTACGCGTATAATAAAAATTTAAATAGATTACTCGGTTCGCAAATAAACAAACGTACTAATGTTAAACATAGTTGTGTAAATTGTATGAGCTCGTTTAGATCTAACGAATCTTTAAAAAAGCATCAAGATTGGTGTTTATCGAACGATAGCGTAACTACGGTTTTTCCTAAGCTAGAAAATAAAATAAAATTTCAATCTAGCCATCATTGTCGTAATATGAGAGTGCCATTTACGGTATACGCGGACTTTGAATGTTTTACTAAACCAATATACGGTTGTAAACCTAATTCGAGAGAAAGTTACACTAATCAATATCAGCAACACGAACAGTCGGGTTTCGGATATTATATAGTAAGCGTTATTGGTGAGTGCAAATACAGAAGTTATACTAAGCAATACGAAAATGAAGATATTGGTGAATTGTTTATTAGGTTACTAGAACTCGACATTAAAAACTTGTATAAAAAACATAAATTTGCTAAACCAATGAAAATTACAAATAGTGAGCAAGAGTCTTTCAAGTTGGCTAAAATCTGCTGCATATGTGAAGAAAAATTGGGTAATGACAGAGTAAGAGATCACTGTCACTTAACCGGAGACTATAGAGGAGCGGCTCATAGTAATTGCAATTTAAATTATAAAATTCCAAAATTTTATCCGGTGTTTATTCATAACTTGTCGGGTTACGACGCTCACTTATTTATTAAAAATTTAGGTGGTGAACCTTCGTGTATACCCAATACCGAAGAGAAATATATATCTTTTAGTAAAAAATTATTGGTAGACGATTTTACCAATAAAGAAGGTAAAAACGTTAAAGTTACGCGCGAAATTCACTTTTTAGACTCATATAAATTTATGAGTTCTAGTTTAGCGAGTTTAGTAGCAAATTTGAAACGCGATAACTTTAAACACTTGCAAAAGCATTACGCGGAAAACCAATTAAACTTATTATTAAGAAAAGGAGTATTCCCCTACGACTATTTTAATAACGTAAGCGTGTTGGATGAAACGTCTTTACCTCCTAAAGAAAAGTTTTATTCGAGCTTAACCGAAAAAGGTATTTCAGACGAAGATTACGCGCACGCTCAAAACGTTTGGAAAACTTTTAATATGAAAACGTTTTGAGACTATCACGACTTATATATGAAAGTTGATGTAATTCAATTAGCCGACGTTTTTGAAAACTTTAGAAGTGTATGTCTTGAACACTACAAGTTAGATCCGACTTGGTATTATACGGCTCCGGGTTTAAGTTGGGACGCTATGCTTAAAACTACTAAATTAGAGTTAGATCCAATTACCGACATTAATCAATTACTTTTCTTTGAAAGAGGAATTAGAGGCGGTGTAAGCATGATTAGTCATAGATACGCTAAAGCTAATAATAAATATATGGAAAACTATAACGCTAGCGAGCCTAGTAGTTATATTACTTATTTGGACGCTAATAATCTATACGGTTGGGCTATGTCAGAAAACTTACCTACGGGTAATTTTAAGTGATTAAGCGAAAAACGGTGTAGTAGTCTAGAGAAAGCAAAAACATTTCCGCCTAGCTTTTTAGAAGTAGATTTGGAATATCCTAAAAAGTTACACGACTCTCATAAAGATTATCCGTTCTGTCCCGAGAGATTAACGGTTAATAAAGTGGAAAAACTAATTCCAAATTTAAACGATAAAAAGAATTACGTTATACACTATAGAGCATTAGAACAATGCCTTATATACGGTTTAAAGCTAACGAAGATTCATAAAGGTATAACCTTTAACGAGTCTAATAAACTTAAAGAGTATATAAGTTTAAATACTGAGTTAAGGACTCTAGCCAAGAGCGATTTTGAAAAAGACTTCTTTAAGCTAATGAATAATTCCGTGTTTGGTAAAACGATGGAAAATATTCGTAATAGAGTTAACATTAAATTGGTTACTAGCGAAAGCGAAGCTAAAAAATTAACGAATCAACCTAACTTCAAAAATTATACGATATCTTTTTTCGAAAATCTCGTAGCCGTTCATATGAATGTAACGAAACTAAAATTTGATAAGCTCGTATATTTAGGCGCAGCAATTTTAGACATTAGTAAAACTCTAATGTATAACTTTCATTACAATTATATTAAACCAAAATATATTGCAAACGCGCAGTTGTTATTTACGGATACGGATAGTTTAATGTATCACGTACAAACAAAAGATTTTTACGTGGATATAGCTCCAGACGTTGCTAGCACGTTTGACACGAGTAATTATCCTAAAAATCACTCATTACCAACTGGTGTAAATAAAAAGGTAATAGGCATGTTTAAGGATGAAGCCGGCGGTAAACAAATTACTGAATTTGTTGGATTGAGAGCTAAGTTGTACTCTTATAAAATGGATGGCGTAGAAGAGAAAAAGTGTAAGGGTATTAATAAAACTACGCGTGATAATCGTATAACGTTTGAGGATTATTATAACTGTCTTATTACTAGAAAAGATCAACATAGAACGATGAATGTGTTGAGAAGCCATAAGCATACAATGTATGCCGAAACAATAAATAAAGTAGCTCTGTCGGCTGAAGACGATAAGAGAATAATACTAGAAGATGGAATAACAACGATTTCTTATGGTTATAATAAATGAGTATAAAGTTATCAAATAAGCTCGATAGAGCTTATGTGATAACGATGAAATTATTAAATTAGAAAACGAATACGAACAAAAACTTAATCGTTTTAATTGGTTATCAAAATCGTTTATAAAAGATTCTAAATTAGAAATTAATTCTATGTTATCAAAATTTTTAAGTGACGCTCATATAGACGAACAAGAGTACGACGCTATAACCAAAAAATATAAAGATATTAATAGCGTAATATCGAATAAAAAAAGCGATATAATAGTCGCTCGTAACAACGTTTGTTAATTAATTATATTATAATTAATTAAAAAAGGGAGTTCAATATAAAAATTATCCGTATAGGCTGCTAAATAGCGCGTCCTAAGAGCGAATTACGTGTGCTGTATTTATATATTTATTCTTTAAACTATAATATATTTCGTCTTTTTTCTATTTCGTCTTCAGCGTATTTTAGTTTAGTAAAAAATAATGGTATTCTAGCCGCTGCATAATTCATTAAACCTACGTTAAGTTCTTGAATTATTTCTTTACTTTTGTAAATAGTTTTTATTTTCAGTTTTTTATCATCGTCTTTATAAATAATTTCTTTTTTGTTATTATAAGTAATTTCTTCAAACGTTCCGCGCTCATTAGACGGATTATTCATTTCGTCTAATATATTAAATTGTTTATAAATAATTCTTTCTTTAATATTACCGCTTTCGTATACTCGTTTTTCACAATCATTGTTTTTATATATCGTTTCGGTAATTGGGGTGCCGTCGAGGCTTTTATAAGTAATTACTGTTGGGTCAACCATTTATATATGTTTTCTTTAACTATAGCAGCATGCCTAAAAAAGGAATATTTTTAAACGGACTATTTGGACCTAAAATTAAACCTTCGCCTTTTATATAGCTAGAACCTTGTTTTAAATATAAACCGTTACCTTTCATTAAATTAGACGGTGCGACTGGTTTTAAAGTAATAGAACTGTTTGAATTAGGTTCTACGGAACATACGCACCCACCTTTTTTCAAATAAAGACCTTTACCTTTAATAGCTCTTTCAACTCCGGCGCTAGCGGCTCCCGAAAGCACACCCGGTATAATAGTTTTTAATAGCGTAGGTATTACTCTCGTAGCTATACCCAATAGAGGTCCTAAAAATCCTCCGTTCATTGACGCGTTAGTTTTTACTAACGATGGAGACATTTCGAGCGTTATATTTTTTTTATTCGCGTTTAATGCTTTTAAAATATTATCGTTTTGCGTTTTCGTAACGGCTAGTTTATCATTTCCGCTTTCGAGAGGCAATTTAATAGTACAACCCTTGCCGCTTCTATAAGCGTTCATTTTTTTTTTTTGCGCCTGTGGCACGTTTCCTGTAATTTCGCAATAACCCATTTATATAATACATTAAACTTCTCTCAAATGAAATCTTATTGAGAGTTGTTCACCGCTAAGATCTAATAAATTACCTTTTTGATCAGTTACTGTAACGGTTAACGTCTTAATATATTTAACGTGAGCGGGTAAGTATATTAAATTATGAGGTTTTTCTATTATTTTATATCCCGGACTAACGCTCGGAAAAAATGAATAAATAACGGGTTTATAAGTACCATCGATATAACTTCCGTTAATACAATCAACTTGTACGTGTATAGCGTTTACATTTAAAATATTTACTATGTTCGTAGCTTCAATATGAGGTTGATTATATATTGCTGCATCAAAACCTAAAACGTCTCTTATAGAATTTTCAACGTTAAAATCTATTCGATAATTAGGTTTTAATTTAAGTATAATTCTAAAAGTTACTTTATTAGCTTGTAAAGTAATACCGTTTCTATTACCACCCTCTTTTACTATTTCGTCTTGAATAGCTTCTTCTAATTGATCTAATTCGTACACTCCAATCGGTAACGAAACTAAATACCACGTATTACCACCGTCTTTAGACCATCTATAGGAATTTCTATCAGCACTAATGTTTGGAAAAGAATAAAACGTATCTAAACTAATAAGACACATTTCGTATTTTTTATTTTTATTTAATTCTATAGGCGGATTAAGTTGAGTAATTATTCTCGTTTTAGTATCGGTAACTCCTATAGTCATTGTTTGTTTAGAGGCCGTATTATCGGCAATTTCTCTTAATAATTTGTTTTCCATTCATATAACTTTTAAATTATTCCCATCGGAAGTGAGAGACATAGTTTTATCGGATAAAATTAGCGGGTAAGCTTGAGTATTAGCCGGCACGTTTTGACTAAATTGAACTCTCAATTGAATATCGGCTACGCTACTTTTAAGAGCCTCGCTTTGCTTACTAACGTCTATTACGAACAAAGCGTAAAGATCTTTATATTCCGAAGGTAATACGTTTGAATAAGCGATTAGCTCGTTTATACCATAATAATCTCCACAAAATTTTGAAGCGTCTCCGTACACTCTACTAAACTTCATTTTAGCGAAATCTATATCGTAATCAACCTCGGGATACCGCTCGCTATTTAACATCGCGTATACGCTTTTAACGTTAACGTGATCGAATACGGCCGGATTAGTCGTTTGACTTTCCGTCTTATTCGCTTGAAAACCTACGATAATATATTTAGGTTTTTCCGTATCTCCTCTAGAACCCAAACGCTACGTAAAGTTAGTAGTTTGCGGTACCGAAATACTATCGCACCATCTAGATCTATATATTATTGGAAGTTGAGTTTTACTCTCTATAATCTTATAGAGCTTATTTTTCATTTCAAAACTTGGAGTTATATGAGGCATCCACCACGATACTTTATCCAATGTTATTTTTCCAGCGTCTACGCCGTTAGCTCTATAAATGGCGTTATCGTTGGTATCGCGTACTAGCGTTAGTTGATGTTTTATACCGTACAAAACTTTTTCGTAATCATCGGCAAACCAAACAAATGTCTGAGATCCACCTCAATACTAAAAGTTCCTTTAGGGTCGGGCTTTTGTATCAAATAAACTTGACGAGCCGCGAAACCTAAATTAGCGACGGCAGCGGCTGCGGTAGTGTCTTTTGACCACAACTGGTTAAGACCTCTCGACTTGCCGTAATCATCGGGATAAGTTAGCAAATCCATCATAGTCGAAACGTGTCCAGGATTATTTATATATTCCAAGTCGTGCCCGTCGAGTTGATATCTAATACTTTTAAACAAATAAGCCATACCGTTATTAATTAACGTTACTAAGTCGGCGTAAGCGGTTCCGTCATTTTTCGTTAAACGTCCTTCGATAATCAAATAACTTTTACTCGGCTGAACGTACAAATCTTGTTGATTAATAACTATTCTAATTTCACCGGGGTGATTTAAATTGGTTCCCGTTACGGGTTCGTATTCGTGTACCTGATCGCGCTCTACGCTCGTATCGGTTACAATTTTATGCGTAATGTTCAAAGAGTCCATTTATTATAGTAAAATAATTTCTTAATAAGCTACAGCTTGTCCGCTTCCTTCTAAAATATTACTTATATTATTATTATTAAGTACTTTTAATATGTTTTTAGTTTGATTAAGCTTTTGTAGTATAGCTTGACTTTTAGCGTTTAACTTTTTTTGCCTTCTTTTTTTAATAGCGTTAACAATTTTTTCACCAGCCGCGGTACCCGCTTTAGTTATAGCCTTTTTACCTAATTCTCTTACGCTGGAATTATTAGCTATTTTAGTTACTACATTTTTAATGGTGTCAAATATTCCACCACCGGCGTAGTGTCTTTGCAATCTATGTCGTTTATTGTATACATACATTTATTATATGAGAATACTTTTATAATAGTCATGAGTAATAATTTTCATTCTAAGTAATAGTCTAATATAGCCACAATTTCGTTTCGCACTCCCGTATTTCCAGCTCTAGCGCTAGAAATTAAAAGTTCGAGTCGTTCTATTAAAGCATTAGGGTCAGACGATAAATAAACTACTCCATTACCTCTCTTAGCTTTTTTATAATCAGCGGATTTAGCTCTCTTCGGATATAATTTTTCCCAAATAGGTCTAACAATATGTTTCCACTTATAACTATTTTTATCTACGGGAGTATTTTTACTTTGATAAATCGCTCCAGCATCATAAAGTATATCGCTATAATTTTCTATATCATTATCGTCGTAATTCATAGGTATTTTACGCGTTAAAAGGCTCAAGAGTCCTTTAGTCGCTAAGCATTCCTCGTTATTAAATATAACTTTACCGTCATTAAATTGTATAGGTTTAGTACCAATAATGTATTTATCGTTTTCCCACTTTACGTTATAAGCCCCCAATTCTAAACCCGCTAAAGCTATTTGAGTATTTACGTCTAAGTTTAGGACTCCGTCAGTTATTGCTTGCATAGGAGTATAATTTTGCACAACTGAATCTTGCAACTGTTTTAACGCGTTAGTTGTTTGAGCTTGAGAAGCGATTACGGGTTCAAAATATTTTTCTTGAGCCATTGCGGCATTTAATTCTTGCTCGCGTTCTCGTTTAAAGTTTTCTTTTATTCTATTCTTTCGAGAAATAAAATCTTGTACGATCTTATCTCTTTTTACTGGGTTGTAAATCTTTAAGTAACTCATTTATTATATATATAATTTGTGTCCATGGACACGAACACATTTGTGTCTACTTTACGTTTAATTTGTGTCTACTTTTTATGGACACAAACACATTTGTGTCCACTATAAACGTTCTAAAACATTTAAATCTACCCACGAGTTTTGAGACTCGGGATAACCCAACCATTTTACTAAAGCCTTTTTACCTTTCTTTTTAATTACGCGCTCTATTCTATAAATTTCTTGACTCGTCTTTTGTAATTCCTGTTCATAAAAAGATCCTTGAATTTCTTCCGAGTCAGTTAATTTATAAGTCGTTGGATTCGTATATAATATTTTACTTATAGTAAACACCTCCTCCGTCCATCTAACGGTATAACCTTTTTCAAACGTTCGCTTTTTACGAGGTATACGCACCCTATCGCCTATAGCGAATTTAGGTTTAGAAGGCGCTAATAAGTTTGGATATAATTTCATGCGTACTTTATTTTCATTAGAGGAGTCACTAGCTTCAATCGGTGTCATTCCAATAGACCTATATTTAGTCTCGTTATACCGTTTTACTAAATCTTTTAGTACGTCTATATATTTATAAGTATTATTAGCCGAAAAATATTTAAACATTCGCTCTTTCATAGTTCTATTCCACCTTTCTACTACGCTAGACTTTTCTTCATTTTCCGTAGAATATAAGTCTATTAAGGACTTTACGTTTTTATTATGAAACTCTTTTCCCTTATCAACCCATAAATGTTGAGGCTTACGACGAGTTAAAATTGTTTTTAAAGCTAAAGCCGTCGCTTTACCGGTTTTATTTTTTAAAGGTATTATCCAACCATATTTTGAAAATACGTCTATTACCGTTGGTAAATATTTATAACCATTATTAAATTTAGCGAATTCGGTCATATCAACCAAGTCAGCCGCCCAAATGTCATCAATACCCGATACCCAAACTCGTCTTTTACGAAACTTTTTTTGTACCGGTTTATGCAGTTCTTCGGCTAACTCGTCCGTCCAGTTTTTTAAACCCCATCCTAAACGCTTTTTCGCTCCTATTATTGCTGAGGCAAAACGACTATGTCGCTGTTCGGTGGGCGTAGGATTAGGTATAGCTTTTAATTCGTTTAGCATTTTTTTATCACATATTTCGTTTCTAGTTTTAGTATCTTTATTAAGCGCGTAACATATGTCGTGTCTCATAGCTATAGCGTCATCTCGATCTACCGGTTTACTCTCTTCTTTAGGAGTCATATCATCATTAAGACGCTTATTTAATTTAGTACCTGGTCCTAAAAAATTATGACCGGGGTAATGCAATTTAAAGGGTAAATTATTTATTAAATTATTCGCTAAACCCGACCCAACAAATGTAGTTTTTTTACATCCGCATTGACCGCAATTACCGTAACCCATTAGTTTATTATTTTTACTTACTCTCTTTTCGCAATTAAGAGTTTTTGTTTTAATTTTACACTTACAACAATACATTTATTATAATAAATGGAAATAGAAAATCTTTCGTGGAAAAACGAAATTAATCGTAATAATAATCCTTTACTTCCTAAAAGCATAAGAGGTCTTACCGTTGGAAAGTCTGGATGCGGTAAAACTACGTTACTTTGTAACTTACTATTACAACCTAATTGGCTCGATTACGATGAACTTATGATTTACGGTAAAAGCCTTTCTCTACCCGAATATATAAATATGAAAAAACTTTCGAGCTCGGATTAACTAAAGAAGAAATTTTAAATTTTTTTAAAAATAACGAAACGATTGTAAATTCGGGTATAAACGTAAATCGTATTTTAAAAAGTTACGCTACGTGTAACGGTAATATAAACGCTGAATTTATTGAATCTAATGACGACGTTTATGACCCTAGCGAATTAAACGCTAGTAATAAAAATTTAATAATATTCGATGATTTAATGTTGGAAAAACAAAAAACTTGCGAAAGTTATTACGTAAGAGGACGACACAATAACGTCGATTGCTTTTATTTGTCGCAAAATTATTTTAAGCTACCTAGAAACACTATTCGAGAAAACGCTAATTTTATTTGCTTATTTCCTCAAGATGGAAAAAATCTAAATCATATATATCAAGATCACGTAACCGGAGATATAGCATTAAACGAATTTAAAGACTTTTGTTATAAAGGATGGCAAAAACCTCACGGATTTATTACTTTAGATCTATCATCCTCAAAAAATAATGGGAGGTATAGACACGGGCTAGACGAATTTTATATACCATAATAAATGAGTGTTTTTTAAATTTGGTAAATCATTAGCGAAAGAAAATTATATCGAAAGAGTCGTAACTAAAAATAATGATGTTTTTATACAATCTTTTAGCGCAACGATTAATATAGGAATGTTATTGGGATATATAGTGAATAAACCGATAGAATTGAAATACGCTCTATTAGAATTTCAACATCTTCCAGCTAATAATGATAATCCTTTATATCGGAAAGATAAAAATTTAACTTTAATCATCGGTGATGTTAATAACCCTCTCGAACACAATACTAAAGAATATATAATTCAAGGAGGTGTTGCGCGCGTAAAAATACCTATGTTGGAATATGTTGAAAGCGATAAAAATATTGGATTAGTATTACACTGCTCGAGCGATTATACTAGTCGTAAACCCGATGACATTACGGTTAATGACAACGCGCCTATAGCTTTACCGTTTGAATTAGTGTCGTTAAAACTTTACTACAATTATAAATGAGTGTTTATAAATTCGGAGGAAGCGGAAAAACGCAAATAGATACAAAAAAATTCGTTTTAATAAACGGTAGTAGTACTCTTACGGGTACGCTAGATATGGGGGAAAATAAAATATCTAGAGTCATTGATCCGGCTGACGATCAAGACGCGGCTACAAAAAAATACGTTAATGCTACGAGTATGCCTAAAATACAAAATCCCATTAATCAGTTAACTATATCAACTGATGACGGATGCGTTATAGATAGTGATTTAAAAGTTGATGATGTTATTACAAAAACTAATGTATCTAATTACGCTATGCCTCTTATACAAAATCCAACAAATAAATTAACCGCGTCAACCGATATCGGTAGCGTTGTCGACAGTAGTATAAGTATTAGCGAAGTCGTTACAAAAACAAATATAGATAAACACGCTATACCCTTTATACAAAACCCAACAAATAAATTAACCATTTCAACTACTTCGGGTAATGTTATAGATAGTAGCTTAAGCGTTAACAATGTTATTACAACTAATAATATAAATAATTTCGCAATGAATAAAATACAACCGTCAATCGGAGGTAAATTATTAATGCTTTCGAGTGATGGTAATATCGTAGAAACCGGTATAAATATTACAGATATTATTACTACTTATAATATATCGGGTTACGCTATTCCTAAATTACAAGGAGCAATTGGTAATAAATTAGTAATATCAACGAGTGATGGTGATATAATAGAATCTACTGAATCTCAACCCGTATTTCCAAGTTATAACGTTTAAACACTAAATTATTATATTCTCAACGTATTATCTTACTAATAGTAACGAGTGAATAAAAAATTAATATTTGTCCCAGAACATATAATTTCTGGGACATAATAGAGTAGTAGAATAATGTTGAGTTCTGGGACAACCTCCTGACACCGGAGAGTCAAAGACTCGACGGGGGAAGGGGTTGTCCCAGAACCAACCACTTCCTACTACTAGCGTTATTGGTTGATGTTGTGCTCAGCAACCTTGAATACTAGCGTTATAGTTAGCACGTGCAGCATAGTTACTGGCGTTCACACGTCACGTATTAGGCTATTCTTTTTCATGGCTGAAAATTTTACCTCCCTCAAAATTGGAATTTTGAAAAGCTGTTTTCTAGGCACATATCCCTTTGCAAAGTCACAATTGTTTGCATACACATTAGATTATAGTTCATAATTATAATGTGATTGTAATAAACTAAGATTGAGCAATCCTTTAAGTCAAATAATCATTCTAGTCTATATTTTCGGTTTGGCCTGTGTTCTAGTCATTTGCCACAGTTGTGCTGTCAAACGCGATTTATCTCTCAGGCTATGTTAGATACTTAACTATTATGTATTTAATCAAGTTTTACTTTTAAGCATAATACATTTGATATAGAATAATACTAAAGTTATATTATATACTTACTTGGTAGTGTCGGTCAACTCAAGAATCTCCAAGACGTCAGCTTGTCGGCCAACTTTCAGATGACATCTTTAACTCCTCAACTTCTCAACATGCCTAATCTGACTGAACTGGACTGCTTCGGGTGTCAATCACTTACATATCCACCTTTTGCTGTGTGTATAGAAGGACTACATTATATCAGACAGTACTATAACGATCTTAAGTCAAGTGGTCATGTAGAAATTTCTGAAGCTACCGTTGCCTTAGTGGGTAGATCGCTGTCTGGCAAAACCAGCCTAGCAAAAACGCTGTTGAGATCAGATGGTAAAAGGGAATTAACCAATAGAGCGGCTGATGCAGTGGAAGATGAAACAACTCGTGTCTTCAATATGGAAAAGTTAGTGGTTGGTGACAATGTTCTTCAGTTCATAGATTTTGGTGGCAATGAAATCTACCAATCTACCTACCAGTTCACGTTGAAACAGAACTGTATTCCTATTGTGGTTGTGAATATCATGGAGTTTGAAAAACTCTATTTCGAGATGAATGGTAATGAAGCAGTTCGATGCACATATTTTGATTGGCTCTCACATTTGTACTTGGCCAATCCAAGACTCAGAGCACCCAAACTGGTTTTCACTCACCGAGATGCTTACAGTGCAGATGGATTTGAGGAGCTAAAGAGGCTGTTCTTTGTCCACACCAAAATTGTATTCAATTTGTTACAAACAGAAAAAAATTATTCTAGCTCTTTCACACGAATATCTCATTTTCATAGCCAAGAGATGTTTCAAGAACAAGATATATATGTTGTGGGTGATGAATATGAAGAGGTGTTTGATCAGCTGAGAAGTCATATCATATCTGACAGTAAACTAGTCGTGAAGAAGGTGCCCACTCTGTGGAGAAAAGTTGCTCAAACATTCAACTCCTTCCATGGAAGTTACAAGACATTTCCAGAAGTGCTTCAACATGTCATTGAATGCAAGTTGGCAAATGAAGACCAGCTGAGAGTAATTCTCTCGTACATGCATAACAGCGGCCATCTCATTTGGTACCAGGATAGGGAGAGTTTGCAGTCTCTGGTATTCTATGACATCTCTGTGGTTACAAAGCTGCTCCACGTATTCTTCACTCACGAGAAGGAAGTGTGGAGCAATCGACGGTCAGCGATTGAAGCGAATTCACTTGAAAATCCGTTGATAGAAAATGAAACAGAGTTTAACAATTTGGCTCAAGAGTTTGTTCGAACTGGCAGGATGAGCGAGAAGCTGTTTCAGCATCTTCTGATAGCAGAGACCAGCTTCACCACGAGTGACAAGATGAAGGTGGCAGTCGCATTGCTGCAATCTTTCCAGTTGTTATTCGCTATGAAGGATTCATCCCAGAAACTAAGTTACATTATGCCATACTTCTCACAGGAGTATTTCACCGACTTGACTGCCTCCAGGAGACAACCTGTAAAGCTGTCAGTAGACATGTTGTTTGGTGGCTTGACTCCCCCTCAGTACGTCTACCACCAGATTTCTGTGAAACTTCTTAATGATATCCAGGATTGTAGTGAAAAAGCTGTGAGAAAGAATGGAGTGGAGCTGAGAGACGAAGCTTACACCCTGCAGTTGCTGCATGACTACAAATCTCGTAAACTCAGTATCTCCGTAACGTCTGCTTGTCGACAGATAGGCAATGCTTGGAAGATGTTGACCACTTCAGTTCATTCAACCGTAAAGTACGTCAACTCCACAAGGAGAGCAAGTAAAATCACCTGTATCAACTTGTGTGCTCACTGCCCATTGGTTGGAGAAAAGCGTCCAAAGAGGTTCATCAACCCATCCTGGTGTCAACCTCCAAAAGATGGTGAATTCCTTCCCATGACTTCAGATTCATCACCTAATAGGTGTGGAACATACAGGGATGTCCCATCTTGTCTCTTACATCCGAGTTAGTATGATTATTTTCTCTTAGGTTCTTTATATCATATTCAGATAGTAATGTACTGTCCAAGTAATAATAACTTCCATAATTTATACTTCTATTGCAGCTTTCCAGCTTTCTGGAGATGAGCTACAGAAACTGAGTGACTTTGTGAAGACCAACTACAAGCCACCAGGTATCATGAATTAAACTCACTTCTAGTGAATTGATTAGGAATAACTTTCTTCCTTCCTGATTCTCCATGTTTGTTATTGACAGTTGAAGTTGTTCCTGTAGGTTGTTGGTTTCATTACATTTCTGTGAGCTGTTTATGTGATGTTTCCTGTACATGTAGATAATATTGGACACAGTGGAGCTGCTACTCATACTGTTGGTACTGATGATGTACTGAGTGATGTTTCGGATGGAGAAGAAGATACTACCTCCACTTCAGAAGATCTTACCAAGTTGACACTAGTTCCTACTACTAATCAGAGTATCAAGTCTCTCTTCATCAACACTTCAGAGGTTTGTATGTCATGTTGAATACTCTGTAGCCTTGGCTCTCCTCTCTGTTATTTCTGTATAGCCTTGGCTCTCCTCTCTGTTATCTCTGTATAGCCTTGGCTCTCCTCTCTGTTATCTCTGTATAACCTTGGCTCTTCTCTTTCCCCAGACCTGTTCGGGCTAGCAGCTGTGTTAAAGCCACACAATGTGTCAGAACCCATATTAGTGTAGGGCCACTTGACGCATTTTACACGCTCGTGACGTTCGAGAATACACACTTGTGACCTGCCACACACAGTGCGTGTGTTGCGAGTGCAAAAATTTATTAGCCGATGAGGTTAGCGGTAAACTTTACTGCTCGCCTACAGGGGTTTGTTTTTAAAACTACATCATCGGCAAAGTGATTGTGATATTATAAAAGCGGAAATGCAACCTATAATAAACTGTTTTAATTCAGCTCGCTAGAAGCTGAATAGTAAATTAAAATAAAAATTACATGGTAATAAGCCAATTAGATCAAACATGCATGAGCCTGCCGCTGAGTTCGCTCAGCATGCGAGACGCATGAAAATCCCGCTCATGACGTCCAATTTTTGGGCTAAACGTTATTTCTCGCACGTCACGCGCGTGTAAAACGCGTCCTGTGGCCTTACACTCAGTCTACTCATGGATGATTTTTAACTCATCATTCTATAGTTGCTTATATAATATGAACAGGTCAGTTGTGTTCTATTCAGTATTATATTCTCTATATAGAATGTACCCAGTAAGTACTAAACTAATTACATAGTCTGTATCTACAGATATACAAGATGACGAGTCCATTCAGAGGAAGAGCTCTGATTATAAACAACAACAAGTATAGAAATGGAGGAGAGAGACTTGGCTCTGGTTATGATGTTGACAACACATTTGCTCTGTTCAGGAAGATGGGATTTGAGGTTGTGAAGCAGAAGGATCTCACAGCTGAGGTATATTTCTATTTACTTGTAGTTGTCTCCCTCTTCTTATCACGTAGTGTGACTAGTTATTAGTGGTTAATATCTCCTATCAATGTTATAATAGCCTGCAGACTTGTCTATTGAATCGGTTATTAAGTTAGGGAAATGCAAACTCTTCGCTTTGGAGCTAACTTTTGCTTTCTAAAGTAACTTCCTAAAGGCTAGTATGAGACGTGACAAATATGCTTGTTTGCCTCTATATTATAACTGCAGTTGTTAAAAAATAAATGTTGGCAAATGCCTGGGTCACCCCCCCCCCCACCCCCCTATGTTTGTATGTTTGCTTCATTCTGTGTCTGACCTACAATTATTGAAAATAACAAAAGTTGTTGACAGGCATTTTGGCCAATCCAATATGAATGTAGTCTCAGGAGTTGTCTCTACTTGTATTCTCTCTGTACTGAATAGAAGTGTATGTTTATTAGAGCTGGTCAGTCCTGTTCATAGAATAGACTCTCTCACATTGAGTTTGTATACTGTGTGTGTTGTGTTATATTCATATACAGGAGATACTCCAGTGTATTCAATCAGAGACAAGAGATGAGATTCATAACACTTATGGTATGTTCTTCCTGTTTCTGTTTGCACACGGAGCTAATGGAATGATTCATGGAGTTGACTCACAGCCAGTCTATCTAACACAGATCTACAGTCTCATCAACTCTACAAATTTTCCCAACATGGCCGGCAAGCCTAAAGTTGTGGTTATTCAGGCGTGCAGAGTTGGTGAGTGTAGATATGATACGAGTAAGAATATATTATACTGTTGTAATACTGTATTATATGATACTCTAGTCTTCATACACATACATAGAATACTGGTTGGTATATCACATGTGTTACTAATCAATCAGGTAACTCAGTCAGTCAAACTGAACAGAATATTCAACAGAGTACCAACTCCTCCTCACCAGAACTTTCTGCTCTCAGAACTCATCAACAGGAAGCTGAGACTTCAACTGGACAGAGGAACTTTGATGTTGACGACCTTCTAATCCTTCACTCCTGCTTTGAAAGTGAGAATTTAGTCCACTGATAGAAACGAATATTTCTGGCATCATTTTATTAAGAAAATTAACTCAGGGTATTATCTTCCAAAATTTTCAAATGGCAAATCCATTATTAGTAACAAATAGAATAAAAAGAGCAAGTAGCAGCTGTGCTGGCTAATCACATGACCTCTCATTAACCTAAACTGAGCACATAGAGTATTTGTGTGTGAGTTACAGTTATCTAGTTTTCATGTAATCTGTGAAACACTAGTCTGTACAGTTTATACTCTGCTGCCCTAAAAATGCCCTGCTAAGTTTTTTTCCAGCTGAATGTTTTTAATTTAAAGTGAGACTGTTAAGTTACCAAACAATTCTGTGTGGTTAATCTCTATTCACCTCAATCATGGGCCACAACTCCCAATCGCCATCAAATAGTTGGGAAACCTACCAGTCATGTCACTTTCTCAAAATATACCTTTCATTGCTGAAATAGCGCAGTTTTCAAATCTTCAATTTGCATTTCTCACTAGCTTTTACTGGATAGTGTCACTCACTATTACTATACACTATATAATATTTACTATTTAACTCATTGTATTATTTTAATAGACAGTGCTTCTATGAAGTTTGATTACGGTGGGTCATTATTGATAAGAACACTTGTCAGGACTTTACACAGACATGGCTGTCATCGTGATCTTGCTGACTTATTTGATATTGTGAGTAACTTCCTGTGACATCATTTCCTATTTAGAAGAGGCTGTTTTCATATCAGTCAGTGTGGTGTAATCACAGTAGTATAGTTGTAGTGACTAGACATAGTATAGTCATAGTATAATATAGTCATAGTATATTATAGTTATAGTATAATATAGTCATAGTACCATATAGTCATATATAATGTTGTTAGTAAATATGTTTATAGCCACACATTGAATCAGTTGATGTTATTTCAATGTGCCTTTGTTTCTCAGCTTATGCCTATTGTACTTAGTTGCTTATCTGTAATAGCAATTTTATAGCTATCCACTTATGTGTGCTACTTATGTTTTTTGCTCTTAGTTCAGTTGCTTCTAATATTTAGTGCAATAAAGAGCTCTGTCAAATTATAACTCTAACATATAATACAGTCATAGCATAATGTAGTCATGGCATAACATAGTCATAGTAAAATAGTCATAGTATAGGCTATAGCTATAGTGATTAGTCATACATATTTGACATTTACAAATGTCAGGTAAAATATATAGGATTCAGCATTTACCTAATTTTAATATATTTGAAGGTAAAGCACAGAGTGAGGAAAATATCTGGTAAAAGGAGACAAAGAAATCCAACTGTTTACGTGACACAGACTCCTGTGGTTATAAATACTCTCACTGGTAGAAGGAAGATTTACTTGTTTCCTTTATTCTATGGAGAGTGGTAGACTGAGCTCCCACATCCCTGTGTGTACATGCAGAGTATGGTACTCCGCTATTCATATCATATATACACATTACCTATAGATAGCATGTATATACTGACTACAGTATTTAAACCTTACGTGTAGTATTATATTTCACTACATGCTCGATACATGTGACACTCACTCTATACACTACAGTGGGGTATATTTTACCTGCACACTTTGAATACACAGATTTACTTCTACTTATATTTTAATGCTTTTGCTATACCATGTATATGCTCTGCATATAGTTCATGCACTTAGTCTAGTTATATGTGATTTTGTATGTATACACTATTACTATTTGTTTGCTAGCATTGTTTACTCATATTTACTATGAAATATATTTACACAATAAATATACTGCATTTTATAATTAATTATTTTGTATATTTCAAAGGCACGTTTACAAATCTTCTTGCACTAAGCAAAGCAGAAAAACATTATTAAACAAATATTTGGGACAGGGAACTTGCTACTAGCTTGTATAGTTTTGAAATTATTTTATTTAAAAGTTCTTTAAATTTTATTTATAAGCCCTTTGGTAGTTCACCTTCCAGGAACTCAAAAGTGTTTCAACATATTTCATAGCAATTACTAGAACTAGAGTATAATTTTATAAACATACTATACTTGAAGTATCTGCATAGGAAGTCAGGAGCTGAGCTCAGTTGACAGAGTTCGGTCTCCAGGGTCTACCATCAGTGTAACCCTCTCCATTCAGTCTGAAATCAACTCAAGTATTGCCACACTTTCTGCAGTAATGTACAAGTTACACAAGAGAGTGTGTAGACAAACAGCAGTCTGTCAGCAAACACTAAGATGCATGTTCACAAAGCATGTATATTGTCCACACTACTCTACTTTAGTGTAACCTGGACATCCTGTGCCACTCTAAAAATATACTAAGCAGTTTTTATCTAGCCATCTCAAATGACAAGACAAAATTTCCAATACTGACAGTTTGCAATGTCCTTGGATGCCGACAATCTTCTTTCTTTGTGAGACAGCGGTGTCTTCGTTAGCTTCGACATGTGTGCAGAATGCAAGATGGCCACATTCCTATAAATCTGCTTTATGGGAAACTTGCGGAAAGCTCCAGATCCCTGGGGACATCTCAGATTGTGTTTCAAGGTCACCTACAAAAGGAACATGAATAGCCCTGGAATTGATGTGCAGCCATTAAAAAGCTTCAAGCCTCGTGGTAGTAGTGTAGTGGTGTAGTATTGTACTGCCTGCCTTGACCAGTAGGGTGTTCATAAATTGTTATTTTTTTTGTGAAATTTAGTAAAGTACAGCTGTACTTGGCTATGCAGTTGCAGCTTAGAGCTGGTAATTGAAATATACCCTTACTAAAAAAATTTCAATAACATCTACATTATACCAGAAATATATTTATTCAAATGAAAAAATATTATACTTTACATTTACAAACAAAAATATGTCTTATAATACTCAAAGGAGTAAGTGATATTCATAACAAAAATTGTGAAAATGTGATAGTCAACCCTACACAGTGATTGGCTGTGTGCTGGTCGACTATATAGTATTATAGCTATAATCCTCTCATATAATGTAATATTCTTTATAGTGCAGAAATTCTGACTGGAGATTGATGATGTCTGCTGCTAGAATTATTTGCTTACTAGTAAGTAGTAACCAAAAATGCTTTATTTGTAGCCAATATACCATCTGTAGGAGGCAAAAGTCATGTATGGTAATCATGTGCTAGCAAACACATTACATATTACATTTATTAATTTAATGTCTGTTTGAACCGAACCATTGTAAATATTGTGCTCCCAATTTTATGGAAAGGACAACTCCATATTGAACTGACACTTGCAGCAGCCAATCAGCGAAGCGAGTGATCTTATACCCTACGGGTGGATGGCTAGTAAGGAGCTGTACGCTTGAAGAGGGCGCAGTTGGCTAGTAGTAGCAGGATAGTTAAGCCGTGTAAACAGTCTTGTGCAGTTATGTAATCTTGGTATGTTTTTATGTAGTTAGTAAATCTTGTATCTTACGTATAAATGAACTTATTCTTACTCTAAATCGGCAGCATTACTTCAATCATAATTACCCACAAATAAATGACGCACAATTTCACAACACTATATAGGCCTAGTCAATATTGCAGAACAACACCAATAATGTCATTCAAAACATTATAACAAGTGCACTATTCTCTTGAAAATAGGTAACACTAGTGTTGTTGCTGTTGCATATACAAAATGTCTTCTTGTCATCAGAATCGGCTTTTTTGTTTATATTGGCTCAGTTCCTAAAAAGTCCTTCTATCTAAATATTAGAGAGCCCGTCAACGCCTTCCAACTTTTAAAAAGACTACATTTGTCACTAAAACCATTTAGCCCGTCGTTAACCTGTTTCCGGTTTCAGTAGTAGGCGTTTTCCGGCAGTCCTTGAAACGAAGCAAAAAGAGGATAAGCTCGCATTTTGGATGACGAAACTAATTCAGCTGTCTCACCGCTATACTAACCACTATTCAAACCAAATTTTTAGTGCAAAACTGAAAAACTAACAGAATTTGTCAAGTTGCACCACATGTAAGTGTCATGCATTGTAATTTTATCTCGAAGACTTTCACTGTTTCAGTTTCACTTTGAGTCTCAGTCTGTGATGCAATGTCAAAGTGAATATGTATATGATAGTGAATGTCAATATGAGTATAAATATAAATAATCTAATAGTTAATAGGAATATTGAATATAAAGAAGAATATGAACATATTCGTATTGATGTTGATAATTATAAATAATAATTATATTATTGATTTATTCTGATTGACATTAAATTTGATGATTGATTGATGATCGAAGTGTCATCTAGTTTGACATTCACTATGAGTATGGCTCGTTTTAAATTATATTCGCTATGAATATTACAATAATGACTTTAGTTATGGGTGTTCTGACCGTTAACACTATCACCATGGTCAGTGGGTAGGCTTGAAGATAATACTTAGGCTATAGCTTAGTTTTAAAGTATAGGCGTTCCAACAGCGTAAGGTGTTTTTAAATTATTTATTCAACTCAAAGAGTAATATTATATTTTAGCTTTTAAGTTAGCTTTGTGGTCAATGTATTGTTAGGATTTACTTGGCTTGGCCACAACACACATCCAACACTTATCAAGGAAGAGTTATAACATTTAATATGTTATACTTGAATTATATAGTAAAGTTTGAAATATGAACTGAGATCTGATCTAATAATAAAATGTGTGTTTCTAGTTTTTGGTATCTGTTCAGCAGAGCTATAGTTGTCGCAAAGATTCGTATTATGATTACTGGTAGTAAAGACAGTGATGGAAATGTAATGTATACTGTTTGGCTCACAGAGCTATGGGTGTGACAGTGAGGTCATGGTTTGTTTATATGTATGACATCTGCTGTAGCAGAGACAGTAACAGAAATTCTCAACACAGAAGATAGTAACCACTATATTATGTTTAGAATTGTTCACCAGTGTTACCAATAACAAACTTTTATTCAATAGTAAATATCCAAGAAGTAGGTTACAAAAAGACAATTTGATTTATTCCCAAAGTGAAAGTCTATGTTCAAAGTAGAGTAGACTTGTTATCAGATTATCAGTAATTACTGCAGTATCTATGCCCACAGTACAGAGGTCTCGGAAACATTAAAATATTTTTCATGCTAATGACAAGTCTATACCTCCACAACAGTTAGAGGATTGTATAGTTAATAAACATGAAACACAATGGAATAGTCTACAAGTTGGTAATTCTGGTGAACATAAGTAAAAAATGAGACATAGGAAATTACTATTAGAATACTATTGAAGTTTGTCCTCACAGTTTACATTATCATTAATAAATCAATCTTTATTCTAGTAGTTAGTACCTGTTAAACAATGAAATGAAATATACTAAGTTGTCAAACTAGATATTTCCTCTTGTCCTAAACCAACTCTTATACAATATTCAAAGATCTTGTCTCAAACAAGCAAGCCAACCTACTGTCAAACTTTCTGATAAAAACTGCACGTCACAAATTATCAAATGCTATAAATTACCAATGGCTGAATATGCTAATGCAATTTATATTGAAAATTATAAATAAATGAAAATGCTATAAATAAATATGTTCCTTGGTACACCTTGTTTTCCTTCACTGTCTCTCTAATGTTTACTATTTCACTTCCTCTATACACCCTTTCACTCAATACACACACATTGTATACTATCTCATACTCTATTCATAGTACATACATTAGTATTACATTGTAGTATCTGATACTAGAAACAACATGGCTACCAACTCTGTAACCAATTCTGAGGATGAAGTAACCGCAGCAGCTTCACAAACAGGTCCGTATACAATATTAGTTAGTCTGGAGAATGGTAAAATATTTATCTAAATACATTGTATGCACCTGAATATATCTGTACAGGTTTTAATTACATCTTCCAGTTTGATAGTTAATTTGAAGAACTTGTTATCCCTCTTCAAGTTTCTTCTCTGAACTATATTTTAACTATGGTGTTTCTGTACATTTTCTGTGACTTTTATCTGCATGTAGCTTAATGAAGCTGTTGATACATTTTTAGATCACATTAAAAACAGGTTTATTTCTAATTCTTGCCATTTCCTATACTTGCTAGTATTTTCTTCTTATCAACATGTTGTATGTGAAATCTTAAATAGAAACATCAGCATTTTCTAATAGATAAGTTTCTCATTTGTTTTCAGTCTACCTAATATAAGTTGAAGAGATTCTCAGTTTTATTCCTATTAATCTTCATGTTGATGACTCAACTATTAGTATGTTTGTCTCTATGAATATAGGAATATGTTTACTGCTGGTTTATATTTTCAATTATTATATAAGTAATTCAACAGTAAAATGATGTAATTTATACTATTAGAATATTAACATAGATAATTGTACTATAAACCAGGTGATATTATATTTACTCTTTTATTAGGTACATATATACTAAAAATAGAACATTTGTTTTTAGCAGAGAAATACAGGTGTTGGTGGAGGCACTCTGGTATGGATTCTATTGATGTCAAAGACTTATTCTTAAAGCCTACAGAACTCTATACAACGGAGGAGATAAAGAAGCTCTGTTCAGGTCATGTGATCACTGACCTACTTATAGTGGGAGATCTGCCACCTGCTGTTACAGAGTTTGCTCCACTTGTGACTAACCTGTGTATTCAACATCTAACCAGTATCAACAGTTTAGAATAGTAAGTCTATCATCACTTTGTTATCAACATGTTTAAGGTCACAATATCTCTATCCTCTAGAACATGACTTCTCTTTAGATAATAATATATACTTGAGCTGTGTATCTTGCTGTAGATTTTTCAGTTGTAACTCACTGACTATTTACTGAAATGTTGAAGTGTTTGGTGAGTTATACTTGTATGGCATGTCAGCAATATTCCTTCGTATTTCTACTGCACCTGAGTAGTCATTCTGTTCTCCTTGAGTTATAAAAGTGAGTGCAGTAAGAGTGGAATTTTGGAAAAGTCTGTGTGCTTGATGAGAAAAAGTGCAAACTAAATTATGTTCAACCAAACCCCTAAAAAGAAATTCATAAAAACCCGTAAAGAATTGAATTTGAAAAGTATAGAATTTTTTCCACTATTGCACTGAAATAGAATTATATTAGTTTGAGCTGAAGCTGCTGGGGAAGAGGTCAACAATGACTTCTGGTGACTCACACATCATAGCTGATTACTTGCATGTGGGGATAACTTTTAATTATTAATTCTGCCAGTAGAGAAATGGATAGCTAAATATTCATTAAGGAAATCACATATCAAGTATAATATTACTTGCACAGCTTGTAGCCTTAGGTTTGTTTCCTATTCTTCAAAGTATTCACTGCTATTAGTTTTGTCTCCGTTTCTTCTAGTGTATTATCCGTGCTTCAGAAGTTGTTTGAGTTGCTAAAATTGTGAGATAAACTTCTATATTTTTTGATCAAATGAAATACGGAGTAAAACAATCAACTATATTTAATATGTTCTGAACACAGCTATAGTTTATATATACAGATGAGTAATAATCTAGAGTCACTCTGAAATAAGATCTCCCTTCCTACCTATCAGCATTATCTCAATTGTATATCCAGCTTTTATAATCACTTTATACTTAGTCCAGGGTTGTGAATAATTTATTCTTATTATCTCAAAGTAGTTGTTGGACTTGTCATTACTCAGGCCTACCTGTTATTGCCTGCCTTACAGCTACTATCACACCTATGGCCAGTTTTATACTGCATCACAATTTACTTGCACCAGAGTCAAGTTAAGTGAATTGAAATTACAGAGATTTATCTTCTCTTGTTTTGTCTCCAGTTTTTACTCTCCTTCTGTAATCAGTAATTCTCAGGTGGCTGCCTTGGCAGCAAAACCTGGTCATACGGAGTAAAACCCATCTTCAATATTCTCTTTACAGGAAAATTGTAGCAACTGCTTTTGATTTCGCAATTTGTTACAACTAAATCATCTAATCTATTAAAAAGCATAGTCTTTTCATACTTACTTTGGTTTAATTGCTAATCTTGTATGTATTCTCTCTGTATTCTAATTATATGTATTATATGTATAATAGAACTGATACTAGTAGTCCCAGCATACCAACTCTTTAGTAATGAAATAAATTCATAAACACAAATAACTGTCACAATTCATACTTGCAGAGCAGAAATAATAGAAACTCACTGCATGTTTAATATAATATTTCTACAACTTGTATAATTATAGTCATGGTATATTGTATGTATATTACAGTCTCTCCCAACTCACACATCTACACACATTAGATGTGTCTGGTAATAAGTTAGGAACATTACCTGAGGTGATACCAAAGATGGAGTCACTTACAGAGTTACATCTACAGCGCTGTGACTTACATACATTACCAGACAGGTGAGTTATATTAGTTATATGTGTTCTACTATTATGTAAACATATAATAAAGTGTAACAGAACTGATACTAGTAGTCTCAGCATACCAACTTTCTAGTAATAAAGTGAATATTATTCTCAAATGGAAAATTGTTTTAGCATTGATTTAGTAATTTGTTACACTAAATCATCTAATCTCTTAAAAAGGACTTTCTTCCCATATTTACTTTGGTCTAAACTCTAATCACTAAAGTTGTATGTATATTACATTCTCTCTGTGTTCTAATTCTATGTACATATATAATAGAGTATAACAGAAATGATAATAGTAGTCCCAGCATACTAACTCTCCAGTAATAAAGTGGATATTATTCTTAAACAAACTTCCCACCCTTTTCGCCTAGACCAGTGGTTCCCAGCCTCGAGGGAATTCTCCCCTAGAGGGGAGGTTGGGCTTTTTAGGGGGGGGGGGGTGGATTTAGATTTTAGGAAATTCACGCAGTTTATTGAAGGCTTTTTTGAGCCCTTGCATGTTACATGTACATGCATATCTATAAACCTTCATCTTAGTTAATCTATTTAACCAAACCATATTCTGCAATCTCAGTTTACTTCAACATGAATGTGTTTATTAATTACTCTACCCTGATTGTTCTCTGAACTACTTTGAATCGATGTCAAAAAGTTTGCAAAAACCAATGGGCCAACTTTAAGCAAGCCAATCTCTATAATATACCATACATACATAATACAAGTATCAAAGCTAGTGACTATATTTGCTACACTAAATAATCTGAACCTAAAAATACAGGAGTGCAATCATCTTATCATTGCTTTGCATTGCAGCATCAATGTTTTCAAAGTTACACTAAAGTTGTGGCATCTATCAAAAATATGGTGTCTTTCCCCACACTCCATGAACTATTTTAGGAAAAGAACCTGTTCTGATGTCAAGTAAAACCGGCACACTGGTGTTAAATTTACTCAAACCCCCCATGCTGAACCCGAAACCCTCCATCTTAAACCCCCAACCCCAATTCTTTAACTTTAATATTGAAAATGTACCATTTTTACCCAATTTTCCATTTGTTTCACCACTACCTGCGCCGCTACTACCTGCGCCACTACTACCTGTGCCACTTTTACCGAACACCACTTGTTCCAGGTTCTTTCTCCAAAAAACTTCTGCGGATCTCTCTGAACTTTTATTGGAGTTTTAAAAATATTTTTCTGAGCTACCTCTCAAAAAGAAAGAGCTAGATTCTTAGCTTGACAAACATGTGATCCATTGCAACGTTCTGTTAAAAGAATCCAGAAGAATTACAAGAGGATTTCATTGAGTTGGTTTACAATTCAGCAATGAAGGTTGATTTGAAATCTTCTTTAATTGATGTATTGTGGGTGGTGTCTGGTATAAAAGGCACAGGTAAAAATGGCAAAAATTAAAGAGTGTGTAAAAATGGCACATTTTCAATGTTGGGGTGAGCGGTTTGGAGTTTGGGGATGGGATTTGAGGTGAGATTTTGGGTTTGAATACAAGTTGGAGGTTTTGGTTTGGGGTTCAATTTTGATGGCCGGAGTTGGGGTTTGGGACAATTTACCATCAGTGTGCCAGTCTTACCTACTTCTCCATTTGTGCCATGTTCACCTAAAATCATTTTGGGTTTTAACAAGCAAACTCTCTCCACACGTAGCTGAAAAAGCAGAGTTTTGGTGCCACCCAGCGCCATCTTTCCAAGGGAGGTAGGATTCTCATTAGTTCAAAGAGAAGAGAAACTGCCCTCATCTGCAGAGTGAATTAAGATGGGCATGGCCAAAAACAGCAATGCAGACTTATGCAAGCTGGCACAAAAGAATCATTATAAATTGAACTGCTCCTTGTTCTATACATGCATAACATAATAATAACGATAATATAACTACTATTATAATTATATTTTAATAGAACAAACTATATTGTATTGTATCCTATATTATCATCATGTCAGTCATGAAACTTTTTTTGCTTTATGAAAGGGGGGAATTAATACGGTAGTCAACATTTATTAAAGGGGGGAATAGTAGGAAAAAGGTTGGGAGCCATTGGCCTAGACCACCCTCATTTCCTGTTGGATTATATTGTATGTTTCCATTTGTCAGATTCTTCATATCCATTATACCATTGATTCTTATGCATTGGAGTTGAAGCTAATATCACCATCTTTGCTGCAAACATCGCAATACCACTGCAGACGTTTTTCCTCATGTTTATAGACATACATTTCACCCCAACCTGTTATCTAATCACATCATTGTCCTTATGCTCCTCATAAATTATCCTAAAGATGTGCCTGGACATTCTCATTTATGCTGTCACCATTCTGATGGATTATAGTCACAATTTCATTCTATTAATATCTAATAATCGTCTTTTTCTTGTTTTAGCAACTTGTATCTAGGTATATATAGGTTCTTATAGGTATATAAGTGTATAGGTTCTTTGCTTCCATCTCTTGTAGGTATTCATAGACTGTCCCATACGCCTTCTCTTTGGCTGTTACAATTTTGTTTGTCGTCAGTTTTTTCGTCTCTCCGTATACTTTCTCTGTGATGTTTCCCTTCTCTTCATCGTCACTACACCTAGAATTTTTCCATTTTTTGAATACTTTTTACTTTCCATTACAAACTACAGGATGTCAGCATTGCGCAACCAGGACTCTTTCTATATATTTACCACATGTTGAAACTACCTATTCTCTTTTGGCTATCCCTACTGCACACAATTAACTGGCAATCCATACTTACAAAGCAACACTATAGAATAAACTCACAGTATGTTTAACATAGCATTCCTGAAACTTGTATAATTATAGTCATGGTATATTGTATGTATATTACAGTCTCTCCCAACTCACACATCTACACACATTATATGTGTCTTATAATAAGTTGGGAACATTACCTGAGGTGATACCAAAGATGGAGTCACTTACAAAGCTACGTCTATGGAACTGTGACTTACATACATTACCAGACAGGTGAGTCATAACATGTTCACTGCTTTTACATAAACTGTAGAGATTAGTATAATATTAAACACAACTTTTCACCTTTCTCACCTAACTGACTATAGTCCTGCAAGGTAGCTGTTCTGCAATCTCCCAGCTCAATCACACTCGGCTGTGGACTTCTTCTTGCTTAAGGCTCCAATACTTCTTGATATATTTTATAGTATGTTCCCATTTGTCAGATTTTTAATATCTCCATATACCATTGATTTTTATACATTATAATTGAGGTTAATATCCTCATCATTTCTTTTTTGCAAATATGCAAATACCACTGCAGAAATTTTTTCATCATGTGTGTAGGTTTTCGTTTCACCTCAGTCTGTTATCTAATCACATCATGTTCAACGTGCTCCTCGTAAGTTATCCCAAAATTGTGTCTCATTTCTACTGTCTTCATCCCGTCTTCCATCCCATGAGTAACTGACCAGGTTTCATTACCATACAGAATGGATATTCTAAACAGAAGTACTGTATGTTTAGTTGATACCTTCTTATCACACAGCACTTCTGAGAGATCCTTCCACTTGTCCCAAGCCACTCCAATCCTCCTAGCTACTTCAGGGCCACAACCCACCATTCTGATTTATTATAGTTGCAAGACATTTGAAAGCACTAGTCTCAGGCAGAGCACTGTAGTTATCTCAGTCATAGTATTTTTTCTTCTCCTTGTTATCTATTCTCACTGGTAGCATGTACTCAGTCTTGGTTCTGCTCAGCTTTAGTCCAGCATCTTCTAATTTCCTTTTCTCTGTTCTTCTAACCTATCACTCTATTTGCCTATCCATTGCACAGCATTACATCATCTGCAAATTGCATGGCCCATTGGCAGTGGCCGAGAAGCTTGAAGTTTGGAACAGCTAGGAGGGTCATTATAGTTCCAAGTTCCAAGTCTCAGGCAGTTAGCTGTGTTTTTCTTGGTCCTTATTTTTGTTCTTCACCTTATATAACCTCGCAAAATGTTTAACATAATATTCCTGTAACTTGTATAATTATAGTCATGGTATATTGTATGTATATTACAGTCTCTCCCAACTCACACATCTACACACATTAGATGTGTCTGGTAATAAGTTAGGAACATTACCTGAGGTGATACCAAAGATGGAGTCACTTACAGAGTTATATCTAATGAAGTGTGACTTACATACATTACCTGACAGGTGAGTTATATTAGTTATATATGTTCTACCATTATGTAAACATATAAAATATCATATATGATCATCTATTTTATATAAACTATAGAGATTACTAAGTTTGAATAAATCTGATTGTAGCTTGCCATATATTATATGGTCATGTGTAAAAGTTTTGACACCCCCAACTTGTTTACCAGTTTATATCTTTGTTTGCAATTTCCGAAATTTACATGCTAAAAATATTTAAATATATATTGAAACTTATTGGCTGAGCTACAACTCTAGATAATTTTTAACTGTATAACATAAGCTTGGCTATAAAAAAGTGCTAAAAAGCCCTTTACCATCAAATTTTTGCACTGAAAAATGATTTTGTGGGATTTTAAATTTTCTCTTTATTTGGTTAGCAAAATGAAGAAGATTGTAGAATGAGATGTCATTTGTGTGTGAAAAGATTCTTGCACATAACATGTCAGTGTTTCAGCGTGAGTGAGTAACTATTAGTACCAATGACTGCTAGGCAGTAGGCTGACATATTCTCCACTAGCACAGCTGACTTTGTGGTTTATCTAACATTCTGTACCTGCATTGATGGCAGTTCTAGCTAAACTGACCATGTCAGTTGGTTTTATCTCAGCTACTTTTCTTTGTATTATCTATAAATTTGTTTTAACTTTTGCATGGGCCACTGAAGTACTTGAACTCTCTCTCTTTTACTAGGAAAGTATGGTAGAAAGTAAAATTTTTTCTACTTTGTCTAAAGTTGCTTTTTTCTGCACAATCTCCACAAAGCTGGCAGCATGAATTAACTTATCAGAAAATTTTATTTTACCAGGTATTTCCATGATGTAGTAAGTTTCGTGAGCCTATTATAAGTATGAAATCACCAATGTCCTAACATTCTAAAAATCACTCCCCAGTTTCCTATAATGCTGCAAAACCAAACCCAATTGTTTCTGTCTTTTAGTACTTCTTCGTTTGATGACTGCTGTCTGCTAAAATTTTGTCTTCCACCACTTACCATAACGAAGTGAAGTTTGAGTTTAGAGAAATAGTAGAATTGTGAGGTATATTATGTCATTGCTGCTTACTCAGTCTGTAATACAGTTAGATTTTAAGTTGCACAATGTTTGTTCCCAGGTTGAAACTTTGTAAATATTTATTTACAATACAGTACTTTGACTTGAATGTACAATGGCATGAAGGCAAAAATTAACCTAAATGGATAAAGAACACTTGAAAATTTACTTCATATTAGGAACTCCTTTGAGCAAATATAGTTTATCCATTTAATATTATTAGAATATTATTTAAAATTATTTAAACTTGTTTAGTTAGATTAGAAGACAACATACAACACCATATGCAACATTTTGGCATTATTTTAAGTCTTTCAGAGTATTGAGAAATTGAAAATCCTGTTTAGCCATTTATCAAAGCTGCAAAAAGTGCATGGGGGTGTCAAAACTTTTACGCATGGCTGTAATAGTTTTGCAATAATACAATTTCCATATATTGCAATTGTATTATTGTAGTACAAAAGTTTTCAAATGTAATAAAATTTGCAAATTATAAATCAATATTCAATTTTTTTCACTGTAGTGGTTTTACTGTTAAGTCAAATAATCATTCTAGTCTATATTTTCAGTTTGGCCTGTGTTCTAGTCATTTACAACAGTTGTGCTGTCAAACACTATTTATCTCCAAGGCTATGTTAGATACTCAACTATTATGCATTTAATCAAGTTTTACTTTTACACATAATACATTTGATATAGAATAATACTAAAGTTATATATTATATACTTACTTGGTAGTGTTGGTCAACTCAAGAATCTCCGACACCTAAACTTGTCAGGCAACTCTCAGATGACATCTTTAACTGCTCAACTTCTCAACATGCCTAATCTGACTAAACTGGAATGCAGGGACTGTAAATCACTCACATCTCCACCTTATGCTGTGTGTAAAGATGGACTACCTGCGATCACACAGTATTATAAAGATCTTAGGTCCGGTGGTCATGTAGAAGTTTCTGAAGCTGCTGTCGCTTTAGTGGGTAGATCTTTGTCTGGCAAAACCAGCCTAATAAAAACGCTGGTGAGATCAGATGGCAAAAGGGAATTAACCAATAGAGCGGCTGATGCAGTGGAAGATGAAACAACTCGTGTCTTCAATATGGAAAAGTTAGTGGTTGGTGACAATGTTCTTCAGTTCATAGATTTTGGTGGTAATGAAATCTACCAATCTACGTACCAGTTCACATTGAAACAGAACTGTATTCCTATTGTGGTTGTGAATCTAAAGCAGTTTGAAGAGCTTTGTTTAGAGGTGAATGGTAATGAAGCAGTTCGATGCACATATTTTGATTGGCTCTCACATTTGTACCTGGCCAATTCCAGACTCAGAGCACCCAAACTGGTTTTCACTCACCGAGATGCTTACAGTGCAGATGGATTTAAGGAGCTAAAAAGGCTGTTCTTTTTCCACACCAAAAGTGTATTCAATTTGATACAACTAGAAGAAAATTCTCAAAAGAATTATCTTCGTTCTTTCACAGGATTATCTCATTTTCATCGCCAAGAGATGTTTCAAGAACAAGATATATATGTTGTGGGTGATGAATATGAAGAGGTGTTTGATCAGCTGAGAAGTCATATCATATCTGACAGTAGACTAGTCGTGAAGAAGGTGCCTACTCTGTGGAGAAAAGTTGCTCAAACATTCAACTCATTCCATGGAAGTTACAAGACATTTCCAGAAGTGCTTCAACATGTTATTGAATGCAAGTTGGAAAGTGAAGACCAGCTGAGAGTGATTCTGTCGTACATGCATAACAGCGGCCATCTCATTTGGTACCAGGATAGGGAGAGTTTGCAGTCTCTGGTATTCTACGACATCTCTGTGGTTACAAAGCTGCTCCACGTATTCTTCACTCACGAGAAGGAAGTGTGGAGCAATCGACGGTCAGCGATTGAAGAGGATTCACTTGACAATCCGTTGATAGAAAATGAAACAGAGTTTAATAATTTGGCTCAAGAGTTTGTTCAAACTGGCAGAATGAGTGAGCAGCTGTTTCAGCATCTTCTGATAGCAGAGACCAGCTTCACCACGAGTGACAAGATGAAGGTGGCAGTCGCATTGCTGCAATCTTTCCAGTTGTTATTCAAGATGAAGGATTCATCCCGGAAACTAAGTTACACTATGCCATACTTCTCACAGGAGTATTTCAGCGACTTGACTGCCTCCAGGAGACAACCTGTAAAGCTGTCTGTAGACATGGTGTTTGGTGGCCTGACTCCCCCTCAGTACGTTTACCACCAGGTTTCTGTAAAACTTCTCAATGATATCCAGGATTGTAGTGAAAAAGCTGTGAAAAAGAATGGAGTGGAGCTGAGAGACGAAGCTTACACCCTGCAGTTGCTGCATGACTACAAATCTTGTAAACTCAGTATCTCCGTAACGTCTGCTTGTCGACAGATAGGCAATGCTTGGAGGATGTTGACCACTTCAGTTCATTCAACCGTAAAGTACGTCAACTTATGGTGGGGAGCAAGTAAAATCACCTGTATCAACTTGTGTGCTCACTGCCCATTGGTTGGAGAAAAGCGACCAAAGAGGTTCATCAACCCACCCTGGTGTCGACCTCCAAAGTATGGTGAATCCCTTCCCATGATTTCAGATTCATCACCTGGTAGATGTGGAAAATACAGAGATACCCCAGCTTGTCTTTTACACCCAAGTTAGTATGATTGTCTTCTGTTGGGTTATTTATAGAATGTTTAGATGGCGATGTACTGTCCAAGTAATAGCAACCTCCATAATTCATACTTATATTGCAGTTTTTCAGCTTTCTGGAGATGAGCTGCAGAAACTGAGTGACTTTGTGAAGACCAACTTCAAGCCACCAGGTATCTTGAGTTAAACTTACTTCTTGTGAACTGATTAAAGATAACTTTCTTCCTTCCTGATTCTCCATGTTTGTTATTGACAGTTGAAGTTGTTCCTGTAGGTTGTTGGTTTCATTACATTTCTGTGAGCTGTTTATGTGATGTTTCCTGTACATGTAGATAATATTGGACACAGTAGAGCTGATACTCATACTGTTGGTACTGATGATGTACTGAGTGATGTTTCGGATGAAGAAGAAGGTTCTACCTCCACTTCAGAAGATCTTACCAAGTTGACACTAGTTCCTACTACTAATCAGAGTATCAAGTCTCTCTTCATCAACACTTCAGAGGTTTGTATGTCATGTTGAATACTCTATAGCCTTGGCTCTCCTCTCTGTTATCTCTGTATAGCCTTGGCTCTCCTCTCTGTTATCTCTGTATAGCCTTGGCTCTCCTTTCTGTTATCTCTGTATAGCCTTGGCTCTCTTTTCTGTTATCTCTGTATAGCCTTGGCTCTCTTCTCAATTGTCTCTCTATAGCCTTGGCTCTCCTCTCTGTTATCTCTGTATAGCCTTGGCTCTCCTTGAGCGTTGACGCAAAAGTTTTTCTGTCCAATAGAAAGCCGCCGCAACATTTTTGAATCAAGCAGCGCTTGATCCTAACGTACCACAATGCCATACAGGAAGCTCAGACATTTGTAAAAATGGCTGATATTTACTGTTACGGCCTACGGTACGGTAAGTATGAATGATGGTCACTAATCTATGGAACAAACTGCCAGGTTGTACTTTCAATTTTCCCAGTACTGTTTGGGCTAGCACCTGTGTTAAAGCCACACAATATGTCCGAAACCATATTAGTCTACTCATGGATGATTTTTAACTCATTATTCTTCAGTTGCTTATAATATGAGATGAATAAGTACTAAACTAATTACATAGTGTGTATCTACAGATATACAAGATGACGAGTCCATTCAGAGGAAGAGCTCTGATTATAAACAACAACAAATATAGAAATATAGGACAGAGACTTGGCTCTAGTTATGATGTTGACAACACATTTGCTCTGTTCAGGAAGATGAGTTTTGAGGTTGTGAAGCAGAAGGATCTCACAGCTGAGGTATATTTCTATTTACTTGTAGTTGTCTCCCTTTTCTTATCACATAGTGTGACTAGTTATTAGTGGTAAATGTTTCCTTTCAATGTTATAATAGCCTGCAGACTTGTCTATTGAATCAGTTATTAAGTTCGGGAAATGCAGAATCTTCGCTTTTAGGCCAACTTTTGTTTCACGGAGCTAACTTCCTAGAGGCTAGTACGAGATGTGACAAATATGCTTGCTTGAGTTTGTATATTGTGTGTGTTGTGTTATATTCATATTATACAGGAGATACTCCAGTGTATTCAATCAGAGACAAGAGATGAGATTCATAACACTTATGGTATGTTCTTCCTGTTTCTGTTTGCACACGGAGCTAATGGAATGATTCATGGAGTTGACTCACAGCCAGTCTATCTAACACAGATCTACAGTCTCATTAACTCTACAAATTTTCCCAACATGGCCGGCAAGCCTAAAGTTGTGGTTATTCAGGCGTGCAGAGTTGGTGAGTGTAGATATGATACGAGTAAGAATATATTATACTATTGTAATACTGTATTATATGATACTCTAGTGTTCATACATATACATATAATACTGGTTGGTATATCACATGTGTTACTGATCAATCAGGTAACTCAGTCAGTCAAACTGAACAGAATATTCAACAGAGTACCAACTCCTCCTCACCAGAACTTTCTGCTCTCAGAACTCATCAACAGGCAGCTGAGACTTCAACTGGACAGAGGAACTTTGATGTTGACGACCTTCTAATCCTTCACTCCTGCTTTGAAAGTAAGAATTTTGTCCACCGATAGAAACCAATATTTCTTGCATCATTTTTAGGATTGGCATAATTTTATTGAGAAATTTAACTCAGGGTGTTATTGGCCAAAATCGGCCATAAATTTTCAAACAGCAAATCCATTATTCAATTGAAAGTTGGTAACAAATAGAATAATATTGCAAGTAGCAGCTGTGCTGTGCTGTCTAATCACATGACCTTTCATTAACCTGAACTGAGTACATAGAGTATTTGTGTGTGAATTACAGTATCTAGTTTTCATGTAATCTGTGAAACACCAGTCTGTACAGTTTTTACTCTACTGCCGAGTATTTGTTTTCCAGCTGAATATTTTTAATTTAAACTCTTTAAAATTCCTTAACAATTCAGAGCCTTCTCTGGGCTTTAGAGTACATTTCACTCGAATAATGTGTCGCAACTCCCAATAGCCAATCAGGTAGCTGTGAAACCCATCATTCAACTTTCTCAAGATATACCTTTTGTTGCAGAGCTCGTAAAATTATCAAATTTTCTTTTTGTATTTCTCACTAGTTTTACTGCAATGTCTCCCTCACTGTTACTCTACATTGTATAATATTTACTATTTAACTCATTGTATTATGTTAATAGACAGTGCATCCATGAGATTTCATGATGGTGGGTCATTATTAATAAGAACACTTGTCAGGACTTTACACAGACATGGCTGTCATCGTGATCTTGCTGACTTATTTGATATTGTGAGTAACTTCCTGTGACATCATATCCTATTTAGAAGAGGCTGTTTTCGTATTAGTTGGTGTGGTGTAGTCATAGTAGTATAGGTGTAGTGACTAGTTATAGTATAGTCATAGTATAATATAGTCATAGTATAATATAGTCATAGTATAATATAGTCATAGTATAATATAGTCAAAGCATAATATAGTCATAGTATAATATAGTCATAGTATAATATAGTCGTAGTAATATATAGTCATAGTATAGTATAGTCATAGTATAATATAGTCATAGTATAATATAGTCATAGTATAATATAGTCATAGTATAGTATATTCATAGTAATATATAGTAATTCTCACACAAATAGGATCTTTCCTTCACAAATATTTTACAATATACTATAATCATACTATATTATAGTCATGATACACTGTAGTATAGTAATACCATCACAGTATATTATGGTGTTAGTTATATAGTCTCCACTTTATTCAATATCAATATAATTGAATTTATTATAGATATGCTATTTGTATATATAATTTTGCTATTCACAAATACAGTTTTCTCTAGTAGATGAATTTACAGATGCGATACATTCTAACTCTTGCTGTGGTGTCAGTAATACTGACCAATGTTTACCTGATTATGAAATATTTAAAGGTACAAGAAAGAGTTAGGAAAATATCAGGTAACAGATCCGACTCAGAAGGTACTGTAACACAGACTCCTGTGGTTATAAAAACTCTCACTGGTAGAAGGAAGATTTACTTGTTTCCTTTATTCTATGGAGAGTGGTAGACTGAGCTCCCACATCCCTGTGTGGACATGTAGAGTATGGTACTACGCTATTTATATCATATATACACATTTCATACAGATAGTATGTATGTACTGACTACAGTATCTAAACCTTGCATGTGGTCTTATATTTCACTACATGCTCTATACATGTGACACTCTATATACTGCTATGTGATATACTTTACCTGCGCACTATGAATATAAGTATTTACTTCTACTTATCATTTTATACTTTTGCTATACCATGTATATGCTCTGCATACACATAGCTCATGCACTTAGTCTAGTTATATGTGATTTTGTATGTATACACTATTACTATATGTTTGCTAGCATTGTTTACTCATATTTACTATGAACTATATTTACACAATAAATATACTGCATTTTATAATTAATTCTTTTGTATATTTCAAAGGCACGTTCACAAACCTTCTGGCACTAAGCAAAGCAAAAAATCATTATTAAACAATTATTTGGGACAAGGGAACTTGCTACTGGCTTGTATAGTTTTGAAATTATTTTGTTTAAATGTTCTTTAAATTTTATTTATAAGCTCTTTGGTAGTTCACCTTGCAGGAACTCAGAAGTGTTTCAACATATTTCAGAGCAATTACTAGAATTAGAATATAATTTTATAAACAAACTATACTTGAAGTATCTGCATAGGAAGTCAGGAGCTGAGCTCAGTTGACAGAGTTCAGTATCCAGGGTCTACCATCAGTGTAACCCTCTCCATTCAGTCTGAAATCAACTCAAGTATTGCCACACTTTCTGCAGTAATGTACAACTTACACAAGAGAGTGTGTGGACAAACAACAGTCTGTCAGCAAACACTAAGATGCATGTTTACAAAGCATGTATATTGTCCACACTACTCTACTCCAGTGTAACCTGGACATCCTGTGCCACTCTGAAGAATATACTAAGCAGTTTTTATCTAGCCATCTCAAATGACACGACAAAATTCCCAGTACTGACAGTTTGCAATGTCCTTGGATGCCGACAATGTTCTTTCTTTCTGAGCCAGTGGTGTCTTCGTTAGTTTCGACATGTGTGCAGAATGCAAGATGGCTGCATTCCTATAAATCTGCTTTATAGGAAACTTTCGGAAAGCTCCAGATCTCTGGGGTCCTCTCAGATTGTGTTTCAAGGTCACCTACAAAAGGAACACGAATAGCCCTGGAATCGATCAGCAGTCATTAGAAAACCTCGTAGTAGTAGTGTAGTGGTGTAGTATTGTACTGCCTGCCTTGACCAGTAGGGTGTTCATAAATTTTTATTTTTTTTGTAATTTTTAGCGAAGTACAGCTGTACTTGGCTATGCAGTTGCAGCTTTGAGCTGTTAATTAAAATATACCCTTAATAAAAATATTTCAATAACATCTACATTATACCAGAAATATATTTATTCAAATGAAAGGATATTATACTTTACATTTACATACAAAAATATCTCTTATGAAACTCAAAGGAGTAAGTGATATTCATAACTAAAGTTGTGAAAATGTGATAGTCAACCCTACACATTGACTGGTGTGTGCTGGTAGACTATATAGTATTATAGCTATAATCCTCTCATATAATGAAATATTCTTAGTGCAGAAATTCTGACTCAGGATTGATGATGTCTGCTGCTAGAATTATTTGCTTACTAGTAAGTAGTAACCAAAAATGCTTTATTTGTAGCCAATATACCATCTGTAGGAGGCAAAAGTAATGTATGGTAATCATGTGCTAGCAAACACATTACATATTACATTTATTAATTTAATGTCTGTTTGAACCGAACCATTGTAAATATTGTGCTCCCAATTTTATGGAAAGGACAACTCCATATTGAACTGACACTTGCAGCAGCCAATCAGCGAAGCGAGTGATCTTATACCCTACGGGTGGATGGCTAGTAAGGAGCTGTACGCTTGAAGAGGGCGCAGTTGGCTAGTAGTAGCAGGATATTTAAGCCGTGTAAACAGTCTTGTGCAGTTATGTAATCTTGGTATGTTTTTATGTAGTTAGTAAATCTTGTATCTTACGTATAAATGAACTTATTCTTACTCTAAATCGGCAGCATTACTTCAATCATAATTACCCACAAATGAATGACGCACAATTTCACAACACTATATAGGCCTAGTCAATATTGCAGAACAACACCAATAATGTCATTCAAAACATTATAACAAGTGCACTATTCTCTTGGAAATAGGTAACACTAGTGTCGTTGCTGTTGCATATACAAAATGTTTTCTTGTCATCAGAATCTTTTTTGTTTATATTGGCTCAGTTCCTAAAAAGTCCTTCTATTTAAATATTAGAGAGCCCGTCAACGCCTTCCAACTTTTAAAAAGACTACATTTGTCACTAAAACCATTTAGCCCGTCGTTAACCTGTTTCCGGTTTCAGTAGTAGGCGTTTTCCGGCAGTCCTTGAAACGAAGCAAAAAGAGGATAAGCTCGCATTCTGGATGACGAAACTAATTCAGCTGTCTCACCGCTATACTAACCACAATTCAAACCAAAGTTTTAGTACAAAACTGAAGAACTAACAGAATTTGTCAAGTGTTTATGCTATGTTTGCTTTATAGATTCAGAGACCGGTCAAAGAGTTTAAGATAGTTTATTGCTCAAGATATTAAAGGTCCACTCTGGATAGATCTAAAAGCACAAACTGACTATTATTAATAACACGAATAACATAGTATAAAGTATAAACCTTTACAAACAAAGACAAAGCTTATTCAGCATATCATCAACATCCCCTTTACAAATCTTTGACAATGTTGAACAAACAAACGAAAAAAAACTAAACAAAAATTAAGAATTGATACATGAACAAGTAATACGATTTTGTTATTAATAGTCTATAGAAGATTAGCATATTATTACAAGATTGTCTCTCTTGTTAATTTAAAGTATATTATATTATTTTCTGGGTTCGGGCTATTTAAATCTGTTTTTTTGTTTTTTGTTTTTTAAGAGTTTATTGTCCGATTGTCTTCGGTCAGATTAGGTATAATTATCTAGTATAGTTCGTATTGTTCATATTTAGCTGGGGTTTTTGTTTGTCTTGACCGTTGCCATCTAACTGGGGCTGGATCAGGGTTTGTATTCACTTCTGTAGGAATTGCTGTTGCGGCTGATTGAATCTGTGCGTCTGGAACAGAATGACTGGAAACTGGGTCATTGGCGTCTGTTGGTATTTCAACTGTAGTCAATGGCTGACTAGCTTCCACATCACTCAGAGGGCGCAAATCGGCCCTGTTTCGCCTCACAGCCATGTCTGTGTCTTTGTTTGAGACAAGGTATGATCGGTCCGACAGCTGTTCAACCACTCTACCCTGCTGCCATCTAGTCTTTTGTGACACAAAGTCTCTCAGCAGCACTGGCGAGCCAATAGCCAACTTTGTCAAATCTTTAGCTGATTTATTGTAGCTGCTCTGTACCACTTTTCTCTTGTTAGCTTTTTGCTGTAAGACATTGTTCTTTGGCATGTCACCTGTAGGAAGAATAGACCTCGTGGAATGCCCAAACATCCTCTGAGCTGGTGATGAGGTCATCCCTGCAGTCGGGGTATTTCGATACTCTAGCAGAGCCAAATATGGGTCTTCTGCTCTCTTCATCAGCCTTTTGATTATTTTAACTGCTGCTTCTGCCTTCCAATTCGACTGCTGATGTCCCGGAGATGAGGTTGTATGGCTGAAACCCCATTCAGTGCTAAATCGAGCAAAGTCGGCCGAGGTGAATTGTGGTCCATTGTCTGATTGAAGCTGGTGAGGGATCCCATACCTTGCGAAAGTTTTCTTGCAAGCCTTGATTACTGCTCTAGATTGTGTATCAGATAGAGGTTCACATTCAAAGAAGTCAGAGTAATAATCTACCAGCATCAAATAATCCTTATGCTTATAGGTTAGTATGTCCATGCCTACTTTACTCCAAGGTAAGTCTGGTATGTCATGGTTTTGCAGAGACTCATGCTGTTGTAAAGGTGCATCCATTGCACATGTGACACACTTGTCAGTTTTCATTCGAATGTCCTCAGCCATTTGAGGCCAGAATACCGCATTGCGAGCTCTTCTGATAGTGGCAGCTGTTCCTTGATGGCTAGTGTGAAGCTTGTTGAGTATCTCACCTCTGGCAGCTATGGGCACAACCAGTCTAGATCCTTTATAAATAATCCCATCTAGTACTGCAAGTTCATCTTTGTATGAATAGTACGGCTTCACCTCTTCTGGAAGTTGAAATAATTTGTTAGGCCATCCTGAGGTTATCAGAGATTGCAGCTGCACCATTACTGGATCATTACCCGTATGCTGTTGGATCAGTTTATAGGTCGCTTCTGACACTGGCAGGTCTTGCTTCAGACCCGTTTCGCTTAGGTCAGACATAAATGACTTTAATTGATTAACTGTGAAAATCTGTTCTTCTGATGTATTGTTCTGGGGTTCACCAACAGGAGCGCGAGACAGCATGTCTGCTGTAACTTGTTCAGAACCAGGTTTGTAGTGCACTTTAATTTGGTATCTTTGCAGAGCTAATAGCATTGATTGCAGGCGTTTAGGCGCTTTGTTCAAAGGCTTCTTAAATATTGTTTCTAAAGGGTGGTGATCCGTGTGTACAGTTACATCTGGGTTTCCAAAAACGTACTGATCGTATTTCTGCATCCCATAGACGATGGCCAGAAGTTCTAGTTCAATAGGTGCGTAGTTTTTCTCACTATCTGTCAAACTTCTAGAGCCATAGCTTACTGGTTGCCCCTCTTGTAAAAGTACAGCTCCGAGCCCTTCTAGACTTGCATCAGTCTGTACAACTACTGACTGGTTCATGTTGAAGTATTTGAGTGAAGAAGTTTCCGTGATGAGTTTTTTAATCTCATCAAACGCTCTCTTTTGATCTTGGCCCCAGACAAACTCTTCCTTGCTTACACCAATCAGCCGTCTTAGTGGTTCACATTCAGCAGAGCAGTGAGGTATGAACTTTGATAGGTAGTTCACATGACCAAGAAACCTCTGTATTTCTTCACTGTTGACAGGGGGCTTCATGTCCGTTATGGCTCGGATTTTATTAGGATCGGGCTTCACTCCATCTTTTGTTATCAAATGACCAATATAAGGTAGCTCTTCTAAAAGAAACTTACATTTTTCTTTGTTTAGCTTGAGATTAACCCTACGTGCTCTGGCTAAAAGTTTTTCGAGCTTTTGGTTATGGTCTTGCACTGCTTCCGCTTGAGTAGCTCCTTTCCCATAAATTAGGATGTCGTCTGCTACTACAGTTACTCCGTCGAGACCGCTAAGTGCATCTGAGAGTCTCCTCTGGAACTCTTCAGGACTTGAGGACAACCCAAAAGGCATCCTCAGCCATTTGTATTTGCCAAATGGCGTCCAGAACGTAGTTAAATCACTGGACTTTTTGCTGAGCTTTATCTGCAGAAAGCCGTCCTTGGCATCACACAATGAGAATACTCGAGCACCATCCAGCTCGCTAAGCACATCGTCCAGCGTCGGCATTGGAAAATGATTTCTTTGAATCACTTGGTTTAGGTTGCTTGGGTCTAAACATACTCTCAGTGTGCCATTGGGTTTTTTCACAGCCACATGATTGTTTATCCAAGCTGTTGGATAGTCTACTGGACTTAAGATACCTTTCTGGGTGTATGACTGCAATTTTTGTTTGAGATCAGCTACCATCGAGAGAGGCGTCTTTCTGTTGTGACTTTGTCTTGGAATAGCCTTATCATCTATTTCAATATGGTATTCCCCAGGCAAACATCCAATACCTTCAAAAACCTCTGGGTAGCTTCCGAGAATGTCATCTAGGCTGGCATTGCTTATTAGGTTAACCCACTCCTCTTTAATGGTTATCAAACCGAGCTGAAGAGCGGCCTCACCAGATAGAAGGCTGTGATTTTGTGTCTTGTGCACCAGAAAATACAGCTTCTCTCCAGCTACTTCCAGTTCGCATCCTCCTAATGCTCGAGTGATAGAACCCTCAAACTGCTTTAGTCTTGTCTGGTTGTTGTCAAGCTTTGGCTTACCGAGATCAACAAAATCTTTGTGATTGAGAATGTTACAGGATGCTCCTGTGTCAATCTGAAACTGTGTCGGTTTGTGACTATCATTCACACTGGCTCTTATAGTTGTCATCAACTTTTTGTTCTTTCTGACTACCTGTATGCTCAACAACGATTCACTTGAGCCATCACTGTCTTCTTCTACCATGTTTACTTGCTTCTTTGAGCGACATTGAGATCTCCAATGGTTATACTTTTTGCAGTTATGACACTGGTGACCGTATGCAGGACACTTTCTGGGAGGGTGAGACTGCCCACAGTTGCCACAACTTCCTTTTGAGAAGTTTCCTGTTCGAGTGGACCTTACTGCATTATCATCATCATCTTTGCTTGGCTTATTATGCTTCTTTCTGGAACCGATGAACTGCACTGATTCTTCAGACTGGATTGCAGCCATGTCATTCCTTGAATTCTCAGCAATACGACATTTCTTTATAGCTTCTTCTAGTCCTAAGCCAGTATCCCCGCTGGCATCATCAAATAGCTTCCTTCTTAGTTGGGCATCGTTGATGCCCAGGAGTAAAGCTTGAAGCATGAAATCGTCATACATTGTGTCCAGTTGACACTCTCGAGCGATTTTGTGAAGCGAGGTGACATATTCATCAATGTTCATGGTATTCTGCTTGGTTGATAACAGTTGATGTCTTTTTACTACTTTATTAGTGCCTCGTTGACAAAAAGCATCAAACTTCTCCACAACATCAGCATAGACTTCTTTTGATTTACCATCTGAGAAAGTGAATGTTTTGAATATGTCGTTGCCTCTTGGGCCTATGCATCTTAACATAATGGCTACTTTGACTTTATCATCAGAATTTGCTTTCTCAGCTGCTGTGAGGAATAGCTCAAATTCTTCTTTAAATCTCATCCACTGGTTGGACAAGTCAGAGCCATCTTGAATAGGCTTGGGGGCTAAAAAGTCAACACTGATACTCATCTTGATATTGTGATTTTTTGTTGTTTTTGATTTAGTTGTATTGTTTGTTGTCTCTCTTTCCAGCAAACACTTTACTTTTAGTTTCTTTAAGTCCTCACTCGGGGCACCATGTTTATGCTATGTTTGCTTTATAGATTCAGAGACCGGTCAAAGAGTTTAAGATAGTTTATTGCTCAAGATATTAAAGGTCCACTCTGGATAGATCTAAAAGCACAAACTGACTATTATTAATAACACGAATAACATAGTATAAAGTATAAACCTTTACAAACAAAGACAAAGCTTATTCAGCATATCATCAACATCAAGTTGCACCACATGTAAGTGTCATGCATTGTAATTTTATCTCGAAGACTTTCACTGTTTCAGTTTCACTTTGAGTCTGTGATGCAATGTCAAAGTGAATATGTATATGATAGTGAATGTCAATATGAGTATAAATATAAATAATCTAATAGTTAATAGGAATATTGAATATAAAGAAGAATATGAACATATTCGTATTGATGTTGATAATTATAAATAATAATTATATTATTGATTTATTCTGATTGACATTAAATTTGATGATTGATTGATGATCGAAGTGTCATCTAGTTTGACATTCACTATGAGTATGGCTCGTTTTAAATTATATTCGCTATGAATATTACAATAATGACTTTAGTTATGGGTGTTCTGACCGTTAACACTATCACCATGGTCAGTGGGTAGGCTTGAAGATAATACTTATAGCTTAGTTTTAAAGTATAGCCTATAGGCCTTCCAACAGCGTAAGGTGTTTTTAAATTATTTATTCAACTCAAAGAGTAATATTATATTTTAGCTTTTAAGTTATATTTGTGGTCAATGTATTGTTAGGATTTGCTTGGCTTGGCCACAACACACCTCCAACACTTATCAAGGAAGAGTTAAAACATTTAATATGTTATACTTGAATTATATAGTAAAGTTTGAAATATGGATTGAGATCTGATCCAATAATAAAATATGTGTTTCTAGTTTTTGGTATCTGTTTAGCAGAGCTATAGTTGTCACAATGATTTGTATTATGATTACTGGTAGTAAAGACAGTGATGGAAATGTAATGTATACTGTTTGGCTCACAGAGCTATGGGTGTGACAGTGAGGTCATGGTTTGTTTATATGTATGACATCTGCTGTAGCAGAGACAGTAACAGAAATTCTCAACACAGAAGATAGTAACCACTATATTCTGTTTAGAATAGACCATGTAAAACTCAGCCAATCAGCGAAGTGTACCAGGTCAATGTCTTACCATTGTAACTGATATAAAATTCTGCAAGTTCAATTGCAAAATGCATGCTTCTAAAAGCTAGTTGTGCATTTTTTTTTTCATGCAATATTTAATTTCATATCTTAAATTGATGACTCTTGAAATGAATTTTTAAAATGTCTAAATTAAGTGTTTATAAAATGCACTTAAAAATTTCATGTCTAGAAAATGACCTGGTACACTTTTGCAACTTAAGGCCAATTATTACATAACTGCCAGCTTAGTAGTTATTTGTTGTTGCAGCTTGAATGGGTTATTGTTTAGCATTGGAAGCTTGCAGTAAACATCTGTGAATTTGGTACATGACTTTGATTGGCTGGTTTTTGAATGGCCCTTTAGTATATGCATCTGGATGGCTAAGTAGTGTAGACTCCGCCTACATCTAGCTAATGTACAGTAGCCAATCCACAGTAGTATTACAAAAATTCTGTTTAACAAATGAAATATTCTGGTCATTTGTCTTGTACTTAACAATAGTAAATATTCTATTCAACTAGAATTTTATTGTATGTGAGCCATGGGAACTACTAAGAGGTTAAATCAACCACCCATGCTAGTAATATTGTAGCTCGCAGTAATAGCAAGTCCACACCATATAAATATACGCATTATAAGCTATTATGTGCAGCTTATGAATGCTGAAATGACCCCATTTCTTACCTTCTATTTGAAAAAAATTGTATTACATATTCTGCCACTTCTGCACCAGGAACTTGTTTTCCTTTTAAATTTTGAAAATAGTGGTCAGTTTCTGCAGCAGTCAATATCCACAATAAACAACGTAAGCTTTCAAATAAACTATAAATATATGAAATATTAGTGTGGAAACAATGTCATTTATTCATTGCTATGATGAAAAATTACAAGAATATTATATAAAAGCTAGATATAGATTTCTAGTAAAATGGCACAGGTAAAAATAACACATTTTTACTTCAAATTCTAAATTTCATCAGTCACCAATGGTGGCTGTAGATTACAGAGAGCACAGCAGACTATCATAATCATAATCATAAGGATGGTCTGCCCACTGAGCAAAATTCAACTCCAACCCTTCATTTGGGTTACCAATGCACTAAAGCATATAATGTAAGACGCACAAAAAAACAGTGGTTTTAATGAAACATGTGAAAGAAGCGAACAGAAAACGTCTTCAACAGAGTCAGCTGATATAGAGCAACAGAACTCCTCTGACAGCCATCCTCATAGTCAGACTTCATCAGAAGTAACTGAGTTACTGAGCTACTGTACATTAGCTAGATGTAGGCGGAGTCTACACTACTTAGCCATCCAGATGCATATACTAAAGGGCCATTCAAAAACCAGCCAATCAAAGTCATGTACCAAATTCACAGATGTTTACTGCAAGCTTCCAATGCTAAACAATAACCCATTCAAGCTGCAACAACAAATAACTACTAAGCTGGCAGTTATGTAATAATTGGCCTTAAGTTGCAAAAGTGTACCAGGTCATTTTCTAGACATGAAATTTTTAAGTGCATTTTATAAACACTTAATTTAGACATTTTAAAAATTCATTTCAAGAGTCATCAATTTAAGATATGAAATTAAATAATGCATGAAAAAAAAGTTGCACAACTAGCTTTTAGAAGCATGCATTTTGCAATTGAACTTGCAGAATTTTATATCAGTTACAATGGTAAGACATTGACCTGGTACACTTCGCTGATTGGCTGAGTTTTACATGGTCTATTGTTCACCAGTTTTACCAATAACTAACTTTTATTCAATAGTAAATATCCAAGAAGTAGGTTACAAAAAGACAATTTGATTTATTCCCAAAGTGAAAGTCTATGTTCAAACTAGAGTAGACTTGTTATCAGATTATCAGTAATTACTGCAGTATCTATGCCCACAGTACAGAGGTCTTGGAAACAATAAAATATTTTTCATGCTAATGACAAGTCTATACCTCCACAACAGGTAGATGATTGTATAGTTAATAAACATGAAACACAATGGAATAGCCTACAAGTTGGTATTTCTGGTGAACATAAGTAAAAGATGAGACATAGGAAATTACTATTAGAATACTATTGAAGGTTGTCCTCACAGTTTCCATTATTATTAATAAATCAATTTCTTTGTTCTAGTAGTTAGTACCTGTTAAACAATGAAATGAAATATACTAAGTTGTCAAACTAGATATTTCCTCTTGTCCTAAACCAACTCTTATGCAATATTCAATAATCTTGTCTCAAACATGTAAGCCAAGTTACTGTTAAACTTGTTGATTAAAACTGTATGTCACAAATTATCAAATGCTATAAATTATCAATAGCTAAAAATACTAATAAAATATATATTGAAAATTATCAATAAATCAAAATGCTATGAACAAATTTATTCCTTGGTTCACCTTGTTTTATTTCACTGTCTCTCTACTGCTTACTATTCTACTTCCTCTACACACCCTTTCACTCAATATACATACATTGTGTACTATCTCATACTCTATTCATAGTACATACATCAGTATTACATTGTAGTATCTGATACTAGAAACAACATGGCTACCAACTCTGTAACCAGTTCTGAGGATGAAGTAACAACAGCAACTTCACAAACAGGTCCGTATACAATATTAGTTGGTCTGGAGAATGGTAAAATACACACCTGAATAGAGTATTCTTTAAATATACCTGAATAGGTTTCAATTAAATCTTCCAGCTTGAAAGTTAAAATAAAGACTTTGTTATCTCCCTTTAAGTTTCTTCTCTGAACTACATTTATACTATGGTATTTCTGTATACACCATAACTTTCTGTAACTTTTATCTGCATGTAGTTTAATGAAGCTGTTGATAAATTTTTGGATCACATTAAAAACAGGTTTATTTTTAATTCTTGCCATTTCTTATACTTGCTAGTATTTTCTTATCAACATGTTGTATGTGGAATCTTAAATAGAAGTATCACTGTTGTCTAATAAATAAGTTACTCATTTTGTTTCAGTCTACCTGATATAAAAAGTTGAAGAAATTCTCAGTTTTATTCCTATTAATCTTCATGTTGATGACTCAACAATTAGTATGTTTGTCTCTTTGAATATAGGAATATGTTTACTGCTGGATTACATTTTTAATTATTATATAAGTAATTCAACAGTAAAATGATGTATTTTATACTATTAGAATATTAACATAGATAAATGTACTATAAACCAGGTGATATTATATTTACTCTATTATTGGGTACATATATACTAAAAATAGAACATTTGTTATTAGCAGAGAGATACAGGTGTTGGTGGAGGCACTCTGGTATGGATCCTATGGATGTCAAAGAGTTGTTCCGCCAATCTGCAGAACTCTATACAAAGGAGGAAATAAAGAAGCTCTGTTCAGGTCATGTGATCACTGACCTAAAGATAGTGGGAGATCTGCCACCTGCTGTTACAGAGTTTGCTCCACTTGTGACTAACCTGTGTATTCAACAGCTAACCAGTATCAACAGTTTAGAATAGTAAGTCTATCATCACTTTGTTATCAACATGGTAAAGGTCACAATATCTCTATCCTCTAGAACATGACTTCTCTTTGGATAATAATATATACTTGAGTTGTGTATTTAGCTGTCAGTATTTCAGTTGTAACTCAATGACTATTTACTGAAATGTTGAAGTGTTTGGTGAGTTATACTTGTATGGCATGTCAGCAATATTCCTTCATACCTCTACTGCACCTGAGTAGTCATTCTGTTCCCCTTGAATTGTAAAAGTGAGTGCAGTATATATTAGGAAATTTGGAAAAGTCTGTACACTTGATGAGAAAAAGTGCAAACTAAATTATGTTCAACCAAACCCCTAAAAAGAAATTTATAAAAACTGGTAAAGAATTGAATTTGAAAAGTATAGAATTATTGCACTTGAATGGAATTATATTAGTTTGAGCTGAAGCTGTTGGGGAAGAGGTCAACAATGACTTCTGGTGACTCACACATCATAGCTGATTACCTGCATGTGGGGATAACTTTTAATATTTATTCTGCCAGTAGAGAAATATATAGTAGATGGATATCTTGAGCCATCTTAAATTGAGGAATCATTTTTATAGTGAAGTCACTTGCTCAGCTTTTAACCTCGTAGTGTTTCACATTCTTCAATTTGTCTATGCTTATTAGGTCTGCCTGTGTGTCTATAGTCAGAGACTTATAATAGAAACTCTAGAATCACTCTGAAGTAATATTTAGATTCAATTGTACCTCCAGATTATCTAATAATACTTTTTATGCTTAGCCTAGGGCCACACTGTGCGTATTTTCGCATGCGAAAATTGAAATCACAAGTAGCAAAGGTGTCCACTGTGCGCGTTGAGAAAACATTCGCACTTGTCGCTCTGCATTTTCAACGCAAGTGCGAATCATCTCTGTCGTCGTCACCTAATTGGCTGGTAGTTATTCAGCGAGCCCAATTTCTTTATTTTAGCGCTACATTCCAGTAAATTGCGTTTTATTGAAAGCGAGTGCGATTTAAAAATGAATGCTTTATTTATCACGAACCACTGACGCTTAGTCCAGAATTGTGAACATTTTATTCTCATTATTTCAGAGTATTTGCTGGATATTTTATTAGTTATCTGCTATTTGGTTTTAAGCTACTATCACACCTATGACCAGTTTTTAATGTATCATAATTTACCTGCAGTCTATCATAATTTATCTGCAGTTCAGTTTAAGTGAATTGGAAACTACAGAGATTTATCTACTCTTGTCTCTAGTTTTTCTCTACTTCTGTAATCAGTACTTCTTACGGTCACCACTCATACAGAGTAAAAACCATTTTCGCTATTCTTTTCACAAGAAAATTATTACAAATGTTTTTGATTTAGCAATTTCTTACAACTAAATGGTTTAATCTCTTAAAAATAATGTTCTCATATTTACTTTGGTCTAATTGACAATTTTGTATGTATATTACATTCCCTCTGTGTTCTACTATTATGTAAACATATAATAAAGTGTAATAAACTGATAATAGTAGTCCCAGCATACCAACTCTCTAGTAATACGGTGAATATAGTTCTTAAATGCACAAAATAATAACAATATAACCTCAAAGTATGTTTAACATGATATTCCTGTAACTTTTATATTTACAGTCATGGTTTATTGTATGTATATTACAGTCTCTCTCAACTCACACATCTACACACATTACATGTGTCTCGTAATAAGTTAGGAACATTACCTGAGGTGATACCAAAGATGAAGTCACTTACAGAGTTACATCTAGAGGACTGTGACTTACATACATTACCAGACAGGTGAGATATATTAGTTATATATGTTTTACTATTATTTAAACATATGATAAAGTATAATAGAATTATTACCAGTAGTCTCAGCATACCAATTCTCTAGTAATAAAGTGAATATAATTCTCAAATGCAAATAACTTACCCAATTCATACTTACAAGGCAATAATAATTTAGATTCACTGCATACCTGCCATATAATATTCCTGTAACTTGTAAAATTATGGTCATGGTATATTGTATGTATATTACAGTCTCTCCCAACTCACACATCTACACACATTAAATGTTTCTGAGAATAAGTTAGGAACATTACCTGAGGTGATACCAAAGATGGAGTCACTTACAGAGTTATGTCTATGGGGCTGTGACTTACATACATTACCAGACAGGTGAGTTATAATAGTTACATATGTCTACTATTATATAAACATATGATAGAGTAGAATAGAAGTGATACTAGTATTTCCAGCATACCAACTCTCCAGTAATAAAGTTGATACAATTCATCAACAAACCTCTCACCTTTTTAGCCTAGACCATCCTCATTTCTTGTTGGATTATATTGCATGTTTCAATTTGTCAGATTCTGCATATCCATTATACCATTGATTCTTATGCATTGGAGTTGAAGCTAATATCATCATCTTTGCTGCAAACATCGCAATACCACTGCAGACGTTTTCCCTCATGTTTATAGACATTCATTTCACCCCAACCTGTTATCTAATCACATCATTTTCCTTATGCTCCTCATAAATTATCCTAAAGATGTGTCTCGACATTCTCATTTATGCTGTCACCATTCTGATGGATTATAGTCACAATTTCATTCTATTAATATCCAATAATTGTCTTTTTCTTGTTTGGCCAACTTGTATCTAGGTATATATAGGTTCTTATAGGTATATAAGTGTATAGGTTCTTTGCTTCGATCTCTTGTAGGTATTCATAGACTGTCTCATATGCCTTCTCTTTGGCTGTTGCAATTTTATTTGTCGTCTGTGTTTTCTTCTCTCCGTATACTTTCTCTGTGATCTTTCCCTTCTCTTCATCGTCACTACACCTAGAGGTTTTCCATCTTTTGAATACTTTTTACTTTCCATTACAAACTACAGGATGTATATTTATATATTTGCCACATGTTGAAACTGCCTATTCTCTTTTGGCTATTCTTACTGCACACAATTAACTGGCAATCCATACTTACAAAGCAACAATAAAATACTCACTGGGTGTTTAACATAGCATTCCTGTAACTTGTATAATTATAGTCATGGTTTGTTGTATGTATATTACAGTCTCTCCCAACTCACACATCTACACACATTAGATGTGTCTGGTAATAAGTTAGGAACATTACCTGAGGTGATACTAAAGATGGAGTCACTTACAGAGTTATCTCTACTTGGCTGTGACTTACATACATTACCAGACAGGTGAGATATATTAGTTATATATGTTCTACTATTATGTAAACATATAATAAAGTATAACAGAACAAATACTAGTAGGCTCAGCATACCAACTCTCTAGTGATAATATAGATATAATTCTTAAAAGCAAATAATGTACCCAATTCATACTAACAAGGTAATAATAATTTAGATTCACTGCATATCTGCCATATAATATTCCTGTAACTTGTATAACTATAGTCATGGTATATTGTATGTATATTACAGTCTCTCTCAACTCACACATCTACACACTTTAGATGTGCCTCTTAATAAGTTAGGAACATTACCTGAGGTGATACCAAAGATGGAGTCACTTACACAGTTACATCTAAGCAACTGTGACTTGCATACATTACCTGACAGGTGAGATATATTAGTTATATATTGTCTACTATCATGTAAATATATAATAAAGTATAACAGAAGTGATACTAGTAGTCCCAGCATATCAACTCTCCAGTAATAAAGTGAATATAATACCTAAATACAAATAACTTACCCAATTTATATTACAAGGCAATAATAATTTAGACTCACTGCATATCTACCATATAATATTCCTGTAACTTGTATAATTATAGTCATGGTATATTGTATGTATATTACAGTCTCTCTCAACTCACACATCTACACACATTAGATGTGTCTCGTAATAAGTTAGGAACATTACCTGAGGTGATACCAAAAATGGAGTCACTTACACAGTTAAGTCTAGAGGACTGTCACTTACATACATTACCAGACAGGTGAGTTATATTAGTTATATATGTTCTACTATTATGTAAATATATACATGTAAGATATCATATATGATCATCTATTTTATATAAACTATAGAGATTACTAAGTTTGAATAAATCTGATTGCAGCTTGCAATATATTATACAGTCACGAGTAAAAGTTTTGACTCCCCCAAATTGTTTACCGGTTTACATCTTTATTTGCAATTTCTGAATATTTGAATATGTATATAATGGAACTGATTGGCTGAGCTACAACTCTAGATAATTTTCAACTGTATAACACGAGGTTATTGATAGAAAAGTGCTAAAAAGCCCTCTACCATCAATTTTTGCACCGAAACATATTTATGTGGGATTTGAAATTTTTTCTGTATTTGGTTAGCAAAATTAAAATTGTATAATGAGAGATTTTTGTGCGTGAAAAGTTTTTGCACATAACATGTCAGTGTTTCGGTGTGAGTGAGTAACTATTATCACCAATGACTGCCAGGCAGTAGGCTGACATATTCTCCACTAGCACAGCTGACTTTGTGGTTTATCTCACATCCTGTACCTGCATTGATGACAGTTCAAGCTAAATTGACCATGTCAGTTGGTTTTATCTCAGCTACTTTTCTTTGTATTGTCTGTAATTTTTTTTAACCTTTGCATGGGCCACTAAAGTACTTGAACTTTCTCTCTTTTACTAGGAAAGTATGGTAGAAAGTAAATTTTTTATACTTTCTCTAAAGTTGCTTTTTTCTGCATAATCTCTACAAAGCTGGCAGCATGAATTTATCTTTCAGAAATTTTTATTTTACTAGATATTTCCATAGTAGTAAGTTTCATAAGCCAATTATAAGTATGAAATCACCAATGTCATGACATTCCAAAAGTCACTCCCCAGTTTCCTGTAATGCTGCAAAACCAAACCCAATTACTTCTTTCTGCTAGTACTTTTTAGTTTGATGACTGCTGTCTGCTAAAATTTTGTCTTCTACCACTCAACATAACGGAGTGAAGTTTCAGTTTAGAGAAATAGTAGAATTGCGAGGTATATTATGTCATTACTGCTTACTCAGTCTGTAGTACAGTTTCATTTTAAGTTGCACAATGTTTGTTCCCACGTTGAAACTTTTGTAAATATTTATTCACAATACACTATTTTGCCTTGAATGTACAATGGTGTGGAGGCAAAAATTAATCTAAATAGGTGAAAAACACTTGAAAATTTACTTCAGCTTGCGAGCTCCTTAGAGCAAATGTAGTTTATCTATTTAAAATTATTTAAATATGTTTAGTTAAATTAGTAGACAACATACAAGACCAAATGCAACATTTTGGCATTTCTTTAAATTTTTTGAAATATCAAGAGATTGAAAGTCCTGTTTAGCCGTATATCAAAGCTGCAAAAAGTACATGGGGGTGTCAAAACTTTTACGTATGGCTGTAATAATTTTGCAATAATACACTTTGCATATGTTGCAATTGTATTATAGTAGATCCAAAGTTTTGAGATGTAATAAAATTTTCTAGTTATAAATCTATACTCGATGTTTTCACTGTAATGGCTGTACTGTGAATTCAAACAATCATCATAGTCTATATTTTCAGTTTGGACTGTGTTCTAGTCATTTGCAACAGTTTATCTCCCAGACTATGTTAGATGCTTAACTATCATACATTCAATCAAGTTTTACTTTTAGGCATGATACATTTGATATAGAATAATACTAAAGTTATATTATATACTTACTTGGTAGTGTTGGTCAACTCAAGAATCTCCGATACCTGGACTTGACAAACAACTCTGAGATGACATCTTTAACTCCTCAACTTCTCAACATGCCTAATCTGACTAAACTGTACTGCTTCAAGTGTGAATCACTCACATCCCCGCCTTATGCTGTGTGTGTAGACAGACTACCAGCTATCAGACAGTATTATAAAGATCTTAGGTCTGGTGGTCATGTAAAGGTTTCTGAAGCTACGGTCGCTCTAGTGGGTAGATCGTTATCGGGGAAAACCAGCCTAGCAAAAACGCTGGTGGGATCAGATGGCAAAAGGGAATTAACCAATAGAGCGGCTGATGCAGTGGAAGATGAAACAACTCGTGTCTTCAATATGGAAAAGTTAGTGGTTGGTGACAATGTTCTTCAGTTCATAGATTTTGGTGGTAATGAAATCTACCAATTTACCTACCAGTTCACTTTGAAACAGAACTGTATTCCTATTGTGGTTGTGAATCTAAAAGAGTTTGAACAACTCTATTTCGAGATGAATGGTAATGAAGCAGTTCGATGCACATATTTTGATTGGCTCTCACATCTGTACCTGGCCAATCCTAGACTCAGAGCACCCAAACTGGTTTTCACTCACCGAGATGCTTACAGTGCAGATGGATTTGAAGAGCTAAAAAGGCTGTTCTTTTTCCACACCAAAAGTGTATTCAATTTGATACAACTAGAAGAAAATTCTCAAAAGAATTATCTTCGTTCTTTCACAGGAATTTCTCATTTTCAGTGCCAAGAGCTGTTTCAAGAACAAGATATATATGTTGTGGGTGATGAATATGAAGAGGTGTTTGATCAGCTGAGAAGTCATATCATATCTGACAGTAAACTAGTCGTGAAGAAGGTGCCTACTCTGTGGAGAAAAGTTGCTCAAACATTCAACTCCTTCCATGGGAGTTACAAGACATTTCCAGAAGTGCTTCAACATGTCATTGAATGCAAGTTGGCAAATGAAGACCAGCTGAGAGTGATTCTCTCGTACATGCATAACAGCGGCCATCTCATTTGGTACCAGAATAGGGAGAGTTTGCAGTCTCTGGTATTCTATGACATCTCTGTGGTTACAAAGCTGCTCCACGTATTCTTCACTCACGAGAAGGAAGTGTGGAGCAATCGACGGTCAGCGGTTGAAGCGGATTCACTTGACAATCCGTTGATAGAAAATGAAACAGAGTTTAACAATTTGGCTCAAGAGTTTGTTCAAACTGGCAGGATGAGCGAGAAGCTGTTTCAGCATCTTCTGATAGCAGAGACCAGCTTCACCACGAGTGACAAGATGAAGGTGGCAGTCGCATTGCTACAATCTTTCCAGTTGTTATTCGAGATGAAGGATTCATCCCAGAGACTAAGTTACACTATGCCGTACTTCTCACAGGAGTATTTCAGCGACTTGACCGCCTCCAGGAGACAACCTGTAAAACTGTCAGTAGACATGTTGTTTGGTGGCTTGACTCCCCCTCAGTACGTCTACCACCAGATTTCTGTGAAGCTTCTCAATGATATCCAGGATTGTAGTGAAAAAGCTGTGAGAAAGAATGGAGTGGAGCTGAGAGACGATGCTTACACCCTGCAGTTGCTGCATGACTACAAATCTCGTAAACTCACTATATCGGTAACGTCTGCTTGTCGGCAGATAGGCAATGCTTGGAAGATGTTGACCACTTCAGTTCATTCAACCGTAAAGTACGTCAACTCCACATGGAGAGCAAGTAAAATCACCTTCATCAATTTGTGTGCTCACTGCCCATTAGTTGGAGAAAAGCGACCAAAGAGGTTCATCAACCCACCCTGGTGTCGACCTCCAAAGGATGGTGAATCCCTTCCCATGACTTCACATTCATCACCTGGTAGATGTGGAACATACAGAGATGTCCCAGCTTGTCTCTTACACCCAAGTTAGTATGATTATCTTCTCGTAGGTTATTTATAGGATATTCAAATGATGATGTACTGTCCAAGTAATAGCAACCTTCATAATTCGCACTTATATTGCAGCTTTCCAGCTTTCTGGAGATGAGCTGCAGAAACTGAGTGACTTTGTGAAGACCAACTTCAAGCCACCAGGTATCTTGAGTTAAACTTACTTCTTGTGAACTGATTAAAGATAACTTTCTTCCTTTCTGATTCTCCATCTTTGTTAAATTTACAGTTGAAGTTGTTCCTGCAGGTTGTTGGTTTCATTACATTTCTGTGAGCTGTTTATGTGATGTTTCCTGTACATGTAGATAATATTGGACACAGTGGAGCTGCTACTCATACTGTTGGTACTGATGATGTACTGAGTGATGTTTCGGATGAAGAAGAAGGTTCTACCTCCACTTCAGAAGATCTTACCAAGTTGACACTAGTTCCTACTACTAATCAGAGTATCAAGTCTCTCTTCATCAACACTTCAAAGGTTTGTAAGTCATGTTGAATATTCTGTAGCCTTGGCTCTCCTCTCTGCTATCTCTGTATAGCCTTGGCTCTCCTCTCTATTATCTCTGTATAGCCTTGGCTCTCTTCTCTGTTATCTCTGTATAGCCTTGGCTTTCCTCTCTGTTATCTCCATATAGCCTTGGCTCTCCTCTCTGTTATCTCCATATAGCCTTGGCTCTCCTCTCTGCTATCTCTGTATAGCATTGGCTCTCCTCTCTGTTATCTTTGTATAGCCTTGGCTCTCCTCTCTGTTATCTCTGTATAGCCTTGGCTCTCCTCTCTATTGTCTCTGTATAGCCTTGGCTCTTCTTTCCACTCTTATCTGGTCAACTACTTACCAGCTGTCTTAATTGCAAAAATATGTCACCTTATTTCTAGCACTATATATTAACAACTTTACTGTGATTTTGAAATAACCTTCTTTTAACAGTCTTGTGATTGATTTACCCCTCATTCACGCTTACTGTACCGTCAGCCATAGCGAAAAATATCAGCCATTTTTAATGTGTCCGGGCTGAAGCTTTCAAAGTTCGCTATTAGGTATGGTTTATGACACTTCATTGGACAATTATATCCAATGCGTTGACGCAAAAGTTTTTCTGTCCAATAGAAGTGCGCACAAGATTTTTGAATTAAGCAGTGCTTCATTGTGATTGATTACGTACCGCAACGCCATACAAGAAATTTAGACATTTGTAAAAATGGCTGATATTTGCTGTTATAGCCTACGGTGCGTTAAGTGTGAATGATGGGTTGCTATTCTATGGAACAAACTGCTAGGTTATACTTTATATTTTCCCAGTACTGTTTGGGCTAGCAGAAGCCACACAATATGTCAGAACCCATATTAGTCTACTCATGGATGATTTTTAACTCTTCAGTTGCTTATAATATAACATGAGCAGGTCAGTTGTGTTCTATTCAGTATTATATTCTCTATATAGAATATACTGAGTAAGTACTAAACTAATTACATAGTCTGTATCTACAGATATACAAGATGACGAGTCCATTCAGAGGAAGAGCTCTGATTATAAACAACAACAAGTATAGAAATGGAGGAGAGAGACTTGGCTCTAATTATGATGTTGACAACACATTTGCTCTGTTCAGGAAGATGGGATTTGAGGTTGTGAAGCAGAAGGATCTCACAGCTGAGGTATATTTCTATTTAATTGTAGTTGTCTCCCTCTTTCTATCACGTAGTGTGACTAGTTATTAGTGGTCAATGTTTCACTTCAATGTTATAATAGCCTGCAGACTTATCCATTGAATCAGTTAATAAGTTTGGGAAATACAAACTCTTAACTTTTGGGCTAACTTTTGTTTCACGGAGCTAACTTCCTAAAGGCTAGTATGAGACCTGACAAATATTCTCTCACATTGAGTTTGTATACTGTGTGTGTTGTGTTATATTCATATACAGGGGATACTTCAGTGTATTCAATCAGAGACAAGAGATGAGATTCATAACACTTATGGTATGTTCTTCCTGTTTCTGTTTGCACACGGAGCTAATGGAATGATTCATGGAATTGACTCACAGCCAGTCTATCTAACACAGATCTACAATCTCATTAACTCTACAAATTTTCCCAACATGGCCGGCAAGCCTAAAGTTGTGGTTATTCAGGCGTGCAGAGTTGGTGAGTGTAGATATGATACGAGTAAGAATATATTATACTATTGTAATACTGTATTATATGATACTCTAGTCTTCATACATATACATAGAATACTGGTTGGTATATCACATGTGTTACTAATCAATCAGGTAACTCAGTCAGTCAAACTGAGCAGAATATTCAACAGAGTACCAACTCCTCCTCACCAGAACTTTCTGCTCTCAGAACTCATCAACAGGAAGCTGAGACTTCAACTGGACAGAGGAACTTTGATGTTGACGACCTTCTAATCCTTCATTCCTGCTTTGAAAGTAAGAATTTTGTCCACCGATAGAAACGAATATTTTTTGCATTATTTTAAGATTGACATAATTTTGTTGAGAAAATCAACTCAAAATATTATCATCCAAAATTTTCTTACGGCAAATCTGCTATTCAATTGAAAATTAATAACAAATAGAATAAAAAGTGCAGGTAGCAGCTGTGCTGTGCTGTCTAATCACATGACCTTTCATAAACCTGAACTGAGTACATAGACTATTTGTGTGTGAGTTACAGTTATCTAGTTTTCATGTAATCTGTGATACACTAGTCTGTACAGTTTATACTCTGCTGCCCTAAAAATGCCCTGCTAAGTTTTTTTCCAGCTGAATGTTTTTAATTTAAAGTGAGACTGTTAAGTTACCAAACAATTCTGTGTGGTTATTCTCTATACACCTAAATCATGGGCCACAACTCCCAATCGCCGTCAAGTAGTTGTGAAACCCACCAGTCATGTCACTTTCTCAAGATATACCTTTCGTTGCTGAAACAACACAATTTACAAATTTTCAATTTGCAATTCTCATTAGTTTTTACTGGATAGCGTCACTCACTGTTACTATACACTGTATAATATTTACCTTTTAACTCATTGTATTATTTTAATAGACAGTGCATCTATGAAGTTTGATTACGGTGGGTCATTATTGATAAGAACACTTGTCAGGACTTTACACAGACATGGCTGTCATCGTGATCTTGCTGACTTATTTGATATTGTGAGTAACTTCCTGTGACATCATTTCCTATTTAGAAGAGGCTGTTTCCATATTAGCCAGTGTGGTGTAGTCACAGTAGTATAGTTCTAGTGACTAGACATAGTATAGTCATAGTATAATATAGTCATAGTGTAGTGAATTTTGCCAGTTCACTATTATTATTTGTGGGTCTACTTAATCAAAGCCACTGCGACAGGTTGTTTACGATAAGATACTTTATTATTTACACAAATACAAGAAGGTTATTTACTGCTAGCATGAATAGAAAACGATTACATAATTAGTGAGCTTTAATACACAACTGTTCTAAATGAAGTCCCAAGCTGCTCTGCCGGCTAGCTACTCAGCGCACTGCAACTACGAGTAGCTAGCTCCACCTGCTATCAATTAGTGTGACTGTCCTGATTGGCTAGCGTTAGTGGTGCCACTGTCGACTGTAAGATATTGTCGGGTAACCGTCTACGCCGAGTCGTCTCTGTCGCTACTAATTAACTCCATCACCATAAGCATAACACTAGCATCTGCTACTAAGCAGCCAACTGTCAGTGCAAACCATCTACGCCTCCTACAGTTGTTGATTCCATTTAACTAGTCTTGCCTTGTTTAACTGCGTGCATTAGTAGCTAGCAATAATTTTCCAGCAGATTGTACGCATTCCAATTGTCAGCTATTATGATAATTGATCTCCAGTACTTATAGCCATTATGCCAAGCGTATAGAGAGTAAGCCACAAAGAGTTATCCTTTCGATAATAACATAATCTGAAATCCATTACAATAGTATAATATAGTCATAGCATAATATAGTCATAGTATAATATAGTCATAGTATAATATAGTCATAGTATAATATAGTCATAGTATAGTCATAGTATCATATAGTTATAGTCTAATATAGTCATATATAATGTTGTTAGTAAATATGTTTATAGCCACACATTGAATCAGTTGATGTTATTTCAATGTGCTTTTGTTTCTCAGCTTATGCCTATTGTACTTAGCTGCTTATCTGTAATAGCAATTTTATAGCTATCCACTTAAGTGTGCTACTTTATGTTTTTTGTTCTTAGTTCACTTGCTTGTAATATTCAGTGCAATAAAGAGCTCTGTCAAATTATAACTCTAACATATAATAAAACCATAGCATAATATAGTCATAGCATAACATGGTCATAGTAAAATAATCATAGTATGGGCTATAGCTGTAGTGACTAGTCATACATATTTGACATTTGCAAATGTCAGGTAAAATATATAGGGTTCAGCATTTACCTAATTTTAATATGTTTGAAGGTAAAGCACAGAGTGAGGAAAATATCTGGTAAAAGGAGAGAAAGAAATCCAACTGTTTACATAACACAGACTCCTGTGGTTATAAATACTCTCACTGGTAGAAGGAAGATTTACTTGTTTCCTTTATTCTATGGAGAGTGGTAGACTGAGCTCTTACATCCCTGTGTTGACATGTAGAGTATGGTACTTCGCTATTCATATCATATATACACATTACCTATAGATAGCATGTATATACTGACTACAGTATTTAAACCTTACGTGTAGTATTATATTTCACTACATGCTCGATACATGTGACACTCACTCTATATACTGCAATGAGGTATATTTTACCTGAAAACTTTGAATACACACATTTACTTCTACTTATATTTTAATGCTTTTGCTATACCATGTATATATGCTCTGCATATAGCTCATGCACTTAGTCTAGTGATATATGATTTTGTATGTATACACCATTACTATATGTTTGCTAAAATTATTTACTCATATTTACTATAAAATATATTTACACAATAAATATGCTGCATTTTATAATTGAATGTTTTGTGTATTTCAAAGGCAAGTTTACAAATCCTCTGGCACTAAGCAAAACAAAAAAAGTAATTTATATTAGAGTTTAGACAAACAAATAATTAAGACAGGGAACTTAATACTAGCTTGTGTAGTGTTTAAATTATTTTGTTTAAAAAATCTTTAAGAATTTATTTCTGAGCTCTTTGGTAGTTCACCTTCCAGGAACTCAGAAGTGTTTCAACACATTTCAGAGTAATTACTAGAACCAGAGTATAATTTTATAAACATATTGTAGTGGTACTAGTTATACACGTGCACTTAAGCCAATCACATAGAAGCACGTGATTTCCCCCCCCCCCCCCAACCAGAATGCTTCTGGACAGTTTTATATAGTTGACAGTTGAGAGTAGTATGTGAAGATAGATAGTAGACTTGTGAATGTGTTATAGAATTTAAATGTATTTTGTTATTACTTATATATATTTTGGCTTAAATACAGACTTTATCCCGTATTATCTGTGAAGTGCTTGGAGCTATAGAACAGTTCTACTAAATATATTCATAGCAAATCCAACCACCCACCAAGCATAATCTCCAACCTACCCTTGTCTGTTAACAAATGACTGTCGTCAATATCATCTAATGAAAAAATTTTCACACAATCCACCTACAACCACCAAAACCTCTTAAACCAAAGTGGCTATAAACACCAACTACAATTCCTACCAAGAACACAAACAGACAACACACAACAGAAATCCCGAAAAAGAAAAGTTGTTTGGTACAATCCACCATACAGCCAACATGTAACCACAAAAATTGCAAAAAACTTCTTTAAAATCATGATAGAGGAATTTCCGAAACAACACCCACTCTATAAAATAATCAACAAAAACAATATAAAAGTTAGCTACAGCTGCATGCCAAACATAAAACAGACCATAAATGCCCACAATAACAGAATTTTAGAGAAACAGAAGCAACAAAAAACTGCAACTGCAGAGAAAAAGAAAGTTGTCCACTGAAAGGAAACTGTCAGGAGAGCAGAGTAATATACCAAGCAACTGTAGAAACCGCCGAAAACGAACCTGCAACATACATTGGCCTAAGTGAAGGACCGTTTGAACAAAGATACGCAAACCACAAATCATCATTCAAAAACAAGGAAAAAGCAAATCAAACAGAACTTAGCAAATACATTTGGCAACTAACTAGCAAAAACATCAAACATAATTTAAGTTGGAAAATATTAAGGAAAGCGAAACCATACAACACAATTACCAAAAGGTGTAATTTATGCCTATGGGAAAGTTTCTTTATTTTATACAAACCCAACATGTTTATTTTAATTAAGCAAAACGAACTTTTATCAACCTGCCGACACTCAAAAAAATTCTTACTGTGCAACCACAAAACCTAGAAACTCTGTAGCCTATTTTCATTTTATGTACTATAGTAAATAATATCCAAATACCTATACAGTATAATCACCCAACAACAACTTCATGCATCTGCTATAAATTGTGTTTTTACATTGTGTGTTTATTTTATATTATATTTAATTACACTTACAAACCTATATAACAACAAAGCCACTGCTATGTTTGCGTTACGTTCTACGTTATGTTTAGCATGTTGATTTTCTTAATGTAAAAATTTAAATTCACCAATATTGTGCCTGAGGAGTGCGGAAGAGGCATGAAATTATTAGTAGCGCAATAAAACATCTAACTAAATTGCTTTTTTCTTCAATAATATATATATATATATATATATATATATATATATATATATATATATATATATATATATATATATATATATATATATATACGTTTACATATATATATTATATACGTATATGTATATATATATATATATATATATATATATATATATATATATATATATATATATATATGTATGTATGTATATATATATGTATGTATATATATATGTATGTATATATATATATATATATATATATACATATACGTATATAATATATATAAAAACGTATATATATATATATACAAAGGTTTACATATATATATTATATACGTATATGTATATATATATATATATATATATATATATATATATATATATATATATATATATATATATATATATATATATATACGTATAACAATTTGTCCAGATATTTAGATAAAAATGCTTTAAAGGTTTGTATAAAAGTGCATAGTTAGACCGAAGGTGTGCTTTTAACATAAGTGTTCAAAATCTTTATAGAAGTAGAAAAGGTTGTTATAATATATGAAGAAAATAAGCCGCCTTTAGTATACCATAGTGTATAGTACTTATATATACTTACATTATTTTACACATTTTGCTATACTAGTATATATGTACATATTGTATTTATATCCAAGACCAGGTGTTAGCATGCTCGTTTACGGTAATAGTTATTATTCCATAATTTATCATACAATCTGTTTTATTTAGTTTATTAGAAAAAATTGAAAATTTCCAAACAATGCAAACTCATACAGGTGAACATAAAAGCACATGTTAGGCTAAATAAGTAACACTATTTATTTAAATGTTTTGGTGTTTATTTACATTTGCTACACTTTTGTTATAGTTTTCATAGCACCTGGAACTCTCGCTTCGTCTTCGTGTTAGTAGGTTCAAGATATTTTCTTCCAAAATAATTAGAAGTAGAAACCATCTGAACCCAAGGGCTAAATTTTAACTTGTCATGGTGACTTTTGACTACCAACTTTAAGCTTCTTCTACTTTGATTTCTTTCCTGCTGAACAAAAGCAAAACATATTTAAAACTGAGCCCATAAAGCACTAAAATTATGAACTATCTAAGTCATGTCAACAAAGAAGCTAAAGATCGCTCATCTTTGACTATATTTTTGCAATACAATTAATTAAATAATAGCATTTGACAATTTGAAAAGTTGTATGCATATTATGTTTGTGTCCTATACTGTGCTTTTAGAAGAATATTTTTTTTACAAATTATTAAAGACAAAAGCCTAAACAATATTTTGTATTATAGTTTTTTTAGGCCCTTGAAATCTACTACTTTAATTAATGTTCACATTCAGAAAAACAGCTGATCAATATGCAACTTTAACACCATAACTGATGATTATTAAAATATTAGTTTTAATGCATAGAGATATCTCTTTAAAATCTGTGTAAACTAAATTTTGATTCATAGATTTGTGCTCTTTTTTAAATAACAATTATTAATGCAAAAATTTCATACTGTCTTTTAGCATCTGGATATATATTTGAGTTGTTGATGCACTTCAGATAGGGCAGTCTTATAGTTAAGCTTATATCTGATAACATGGTATTCACAAGCCATAAAAAGTGAAAATTTTACAAACCTTATTCGTAGAAACTGGAATTGATCCACGACTTTCTAAATCTTTCAAACTTTCTGAACTTTTTAAATCTTCTAAGCTTTTTAAACCTTTTAATTTTTTTAAACTTTCGAAACTTTTTAAACCATCTGGACTTTGTAAACTTTCAAAACTTTTTAAACTATCTGGACTTTTGAAACTTTCTAAATTCTCTAATTCTTCTAACTCTTTTAAGCTTTCTAACTTTTCTAGACTTTCTAAACTTGCAGGTGAAGAAAGGAGCCTGAAAAACAATTATAATAATACTCAGTTTAGCTTTGCTAATCGTTAACGTTTCAGTTATACAGAGGCTTTATCAAATGCTGACAAACAATTTTTTAGTTTTAAATCTCTATTCTATCTAAATATAGATTCAAATCATGAGAGAACATAAATCTTATTTTGTTTAGGCAATATGATATGGGCAAATAGTTGGACTTACGTTTTTCTACAGTTCACAAGCAAAGTTATCAGGGAGCTGCATGAGAAACTAATATTATATTGAAACACAAAATCTAGCATTTAATGTTTGACATATCTTAAATGAAAGTAAACTTAGGGCATACAGTTACTCCACCCTTTCCTTAATACATATAATTCTATGGCTAAGCAAAGCTACAGTGGATTAAGCATAAAGGCCCTACTGTTTTTACTAAATGTGTTGGAGCATTCACTAACTCATTTGCGTTAAAGTAGGCATTAATTAAAATCAGTTTCGCTAATGTGCTTGCCCTTTAAACGTGTGCTGATCAAGCTCAGCTAATAGTTCTAGACATGGTGCATTAACAACTAAGATTTCAGTTGCCAAGGCTGTTAGCATTATCCATCTACTGATCTGGCACACAGAGCTTATATTCTCCTTATATTCATGTTTATGTTAAAATAGTTTTGAAGCCTTCCAACTGCATCCATTAATATATACATTACAGACAGCTGAGGTTTTACAGAGACGGTACCACAATATAAGGTAAGTACTTACCTAGTATACTATATACTGCACTTACTTAGTATACTATATACTGTACTTAGTATACTATATACTGTACTTACTTAATATACTATATACTGTACTTACTTAGTATACTATATACTGTACTTAGTATACTATATACTGTACTTACTTAATATACTATATACTGTACTTACTTAGTATACTATATACGGTATGTACTTAGTATACTATATACTGTACTTAGTATATTATATACTGCACTTACTTAGTATACTATATACTGTACTTAGTATACTATATACTGTACTTACTTAATATACTATATACTGTACTTACTTAGTATACTATATACGGTACTTACTTAGTATACTATATACTGTACTTATACTTAGTATACTATATACTGTACTTAGTGTACTATATACTGTACTTACTTAGTATATTATATACTGTACTTACTTAGTATACTATATACTGTACTTAGTATACTATATACTGTACTTACTTAGTATATTATATACTGTACTTACTTAGTATACTATATACTGCATGTACTTAGTATACTATATACTGTACTTACTTAGTATACTATATACTGTACTTACTTAGTACACTATATACTGTACTTACTTAGTATACTATATACTGTACTTACTTAGTACACTATATACTGTACTTAGTATATTATATACTGTAATTACTTAGTATACCATATACTGTACTTAGTATACTATATATACTGTACTTACTGGTTAAAAAATATTTCATGGCCAAAAATATCTGTTACATTAATATCAACTATGCTTTCTCTACTTTGAGCTTCTGCAAGGTGTTTTATTGGTGGCTCTAGGTTCATTGTAGTTAATTGGTGCTTGTTCACTGTTTTGATTGGCAAAGGCTGTAAGTAAAAAATATATATATCAAGCTTTTCTACATAAATTCCAATTATTGTGACTGTAAGTCAAATAAAAGCAACAGAGAGTATTTAGTAGCTAATTGGCCTACCTCAATTATGATTCACTCTGTAGAATAACTAATTTTAAATACAAAGGTTCGTTCTTATGTTACTGTTATTTCAATATTGTATTGGCAAAGCTATTTATTATTCTGAAAACTAATAATAGGTTAAATCTGGTTTGGTATACACATACAAAATCTGTAATGCTCTTGAGCGTCTCCTCACTTTCATCCTGATTCAAGAACATCATTTCGTAATTCCTGTTACCTTTCTTGATGAAGAAATAATATAATAGCATGACTACACCCAGGAACATGCAGAATGGAGTGACGGCCACTGTCAATGGTAAAAAAGCATTCTTGGCAACTTTTGCTTTTCCACCTAAAACAACCACCACAGTTACAATTTAGAAACCATGTTAAGTACTAGCACTTGGCTATAAAGTATATTAGTACTACAATCATCTGATATTATAATGACAGTAAAAAAACCGAGTAAGCCATTTTTCAAGATAGTAAAAATATTTTTTTAGAAGTTTCCTGACAAATAAAAGTTAAGAGGACTTTTTAGTTGGGGGGGGAAAATATTTTCCAATGACCAACTAAGATAAGACTTTATCTGTAAAATTTCAATGCAGTTCAACTACCGGCTGTAACTTTTGAAAATGTATTAGAAATTGTATGTGTCATCAATGGCCAATAGATAAGTTAAAAAGTTGGTAATAAACATCTAATTACTCGTAAAACCTATCTGAGAAAACTTAGTAACTGTAAGCAGCTCCCTTTTGCTAATACTTGTAGTTGTAGTATGTTCAACTGGATCTTTTCATGTGTCACACAAGTGTAGTATCTTATATGAATGCGGAGCTTTACCTGTTAGGAAATGATCTGAGCAGAGAGAATCTAAATAGTCATGCTCAGTGTAAGTTCTTAATTTGAGACAGTACACGGTTTCGGGACGCAGTGGTCCGTTACAATACTTGACAGAATTCTCATAGAAACACTGACTACAAAACAACACAATGTTTTAGTAGCTTAAACAAAGAATTTACATTATAATATACAGAAGATGAGTTTTGAGTACAAAAATGCTTTATGCCTTCAAATAGTCAAAAGCTTCACAGAAAACTTGAGGTTTTTACAACATTCAGCTTATGTTAGATTCCTGTATATACTGTAAGTACATTAAAATAGTCTGTACTAGAGTATGTAAATGTAGACATACGAACCCATCACCTATCCTGATTACTGCAAACTCAGAGCCATTTAAGTCAGCAGTTTCCATGAACAGAGGATAGGGCTGAGTTCTCTCTATATACTGTACAGGTGTCTCATCAACACTACTGCTTCCACTAGAGAAAATCTCTTTTATTTCATCCTCTGTAATTAAACTGGTGTTTCTCTCCTCTGGTGGTAAAGGAGAGTGGAAAAAGCTTGATCTAGGAAAAGCTTGGTAAGGTGGCCAAACAGCTGGCTTCTCTATATTTTTAACCTGGCAAAAGTAAAAGTAGTGGTAAAATTATTAGCAAAGCAGGGGTTATTTTTGTTTCTTCACATAAACATGAGAGTATGCAACACTTGAGGGCAAATAAATTGACTGAATAAATTAAGTAGACTATTAGAAGCCCATAACCTTAAATAATCTGGAAACTATTGTAAAATACTTTGAGGCAAAAAAGATAAAGTTTATTTTGTAGAAAACTTCACATTACACTGCAATATTGCATATGTACTACATTGAATCAGGCTATACTATATCACATACTGCATTAAGCAATACTAAAATAGGTTTAAGGGAGTTATGTGCCTGTCTGCCTACATTGCAGAAATTAAAAGTATGCATTAAAATCAGCAACGACCTGAAATTTGTTCTCTATGGGAATTTATAAGAGTACAGATGTACAAATGACCATAAAGCTAAGTGCACTGCAATGAGCTGCTTCATATTGAAAATGTTTAGAGTGCAGTTGTGTAGCTTAATATAACGTTACTAAGCAACATCCAGCCATAACCTGTTCCATATTTGAATGGTTTCCATTAGTCATGGCAGCAAGTAGTTGACAGCTAACCTGGTCATAGCTGTCAGGAGTTAGAGGAAACTTGATGTCATAATAAGAGTTGTCTACAAATGGGTTAATCTCGCACACAATCAATGTGAACCCCAGTATAGTACCATTGGTCTCAGTGAAGGCCTGGCGTATTGCCACATCAACAGACCTGGTAAAATATCTCTTGTAGCCATTATTTTAAATACATAACCTGTATTTAGCAGATGACTTGGTTTAAAGAATGTAATTTACTCAAACTGCTAAGGACTTGTAGGTTCAAGCAATAAGATATTACTGTAAGGGTAAAACAGGTTAACAATACAGTGACTCTCAGATCAAGTATTGTTGTCACATTAAATACGCTGGCATGTTGCCAACATAAATCACTCACTCTCCAGTCACTATAGCTTCAATAGCTCTCTCATCACTGTACTGGGTGACCACCTTCGGCTGAAATGTGTCCAGACTGACTATAGACTTGAGTGCAGGCTCACCACTGCGTACTGTCACATTGTAGGTGTGAAGGACATCATCATTTTCCAGATTTTCGTGAGGTGCTTCGGTTGATGAGAGCTAAATAATGCCAGAAGTACGTACATGTAGGTTTTAGTATAATGTATGTTTAGTATAGTAGCATACACATGCAGGTAGTAATATAATACACGTTTAATATAGAAGTACATACATGCAAGTCGTATTTATAGCCTGGGGGAAGGTAAACTGTAAACTCATGGTAACCGGCTGTGTCTACATGCCACTCAAATGTAGTTTCAACAGTCAGACTCTCAATAGAACTCACACCTGGCAAATATCAGTGGATCAGTGGAGTTAATGTATAGGCCTATAGCTTATGGCTCTTAATATAGTGACAAAGATGCGTTGCAAATTATGGTTCTTTTGACTATTGTAAATAGCTATGTTAGCCTAATGTTTCATAACATATATAGTTTCAAGATCTAAAAGTAGAGGCATGCTGGGTGCAGACGTAATCGCAACAGTTAAAAGAAAGCTCACCAGAAAATTCTAAAGTGTAGTTTACCCCAACATTGTGGTATGCTTTTGCTTGTATCAGAGACATCTTCACTTCTCCGATTATACTAGTTGTTGCTACCACAAAATCGTTCTAAAACATTAGCTCAGTATTAAGAAGGTACCTCTAAATTACAAAACAGACGACAATACTTTCAAGTAAAGAGCTTATTAAATGCTAATGCAATACTAAATTTCTATTACTCAGTTTGTCCAAAAAGCAATTCTGGGCTGCAATGAGCTTTTAATATAACAATTGACAAACTTTCAAAACCCCAATCTACTTCAGGATATGTTCATAAATTGAACACATCATTGACCAAATGTTGGCAACAAAATTCAATTCGCATAAAAATGGTTTGAAGTTCATAGTTTCAACATTTCTTGTTTTCAAGAATGCATAAGTGTAGGTATGTACAGTACGATAGTGTAAATAGCCCTCTAACCACTAAGCCATGGATGGTACCACTAGTTTTCAACTCCGGACAGATGGTGTAACATAAATTCAAGCCTTTAGCTGAATTAAGTCGACTATATATAGAAGGTACTTTAGTCTCGGGAAAGATTATTTCTAATTTATTTAAAGTTTTGAAGGTTTTAAGATTCATATCTGAGATGGAAATATTTTAAATTTTGATGAACTACCTACACTAAAATATGTCCAAACAAAGTTGACAATATATAAGTTAGGTTTATGTCTGCCAATAAAGTGCTAGAACAGTTGACTACAGATCAGAAGTATACGACTCACATAGGAGCTGATCCTGACACAGGACTGCTCTATTTCAATGTCCCAGAGTCCCTCAGATGTACAGATCCAGGTCACTGAGGTCACATCTAAGTTTCCTCTGACACTGTGTCCTGGTAAACAGTTGGCTGTCAACACATTGTTTACTTCATAATATGAGTTCAAAGTTAGGTTCTGTAGCCCCTCTTTTAAAATGGGTGGTGGACATCTCACAGCTATATTAAAAAAACAGGTTAGCAGTTACATAACAGGAATCTTTCAAGTGTTGGTAGATTTTAGCTGGTGGAAACATAACAATGCCTATTATAAAACCATTCAGTAAATTTATTTTAGCATCATTTTTGACAGTTTATTAGATATTTTCTAAATTACTAAGTTCTGCCACAGTTATTAGTGTAGAGAACATACATATACAATTAGGTGCAGGTCTAGACCAAGATCTGTTTGCCTGACATTCGACAGTTACAGAGGGGCTTCTGGTAATCTCATCTATATAACCCTCGATACAGAGAAATGTTGCTTCAGCCATAAACAGAAAACTTTCCACGTCTCTTCTGGCTACATTCTCACCAGCTCCTGGATCTGAGCAGTTTACTTCTGTTAAAACATTAGACAACTAGAATTACAATTTGAATAGCTAATATTGATTATGAATTTCAGTCATTTTGTAAGGTTCGATTTCTTTTAGCAAAAATATTAAGTAAACCAAAGAAACTGTAAAATTGTCTAGTGTAAGTGAAGATTTTGTGAAATGTTGTGAACTTATACAAAATATATTGTATGCATCTCATGCAGTTGATATGGCTTACCCACTGAATAAATTTACCAACAATTATTATATAGGTTTCGATAAACGGAGAAGCTTACGACATGCTTTTATTAAATAATGAACAACATAGTATGCTGAGACAGCTCTTACAGAGTCTATTGTACACATTTAATGCAGTCGATAATGCGCTTACCAACTGCATAATTTTACCAAACCACATATAATTTAAGATCTGACCTACAGAGAAGCTTACAGAAGGATTCTATTTAAGAATAAACAACATAGTATGCTGAAACAGCTGTCGTTTCTAGAATTGCCCACAGTATTGTACTAATAAACATGCAGTAAACATGTATCAATACACTAAGTTCTGTATCTATAGTCAACTTCGTGTGTATACCTACTGGTAATTGTTGTCTGAGAGTTTGTAAATAAACACTGAAAGTACTGACTGTGACATTGCTGGAGTTGATCTGGCTGCCATAGATTCTGGTCCAGACATGTGAGGGGCTGTTCAGTAACAAGTAAGCTAATTTCATAGCCTGTGAAACACAGTACAGTAAGCACAGTGTTGTGTGGGACAGGTAGGTTGACAGACTCTTCTATTGCTGTGTTACTAGGAAGATCTGGAAGTTCTACACAGAGTTTTTCTAGAAATAAAATCGCCGCAATAAGATTCATAATGTGGCAATAAAACCTTCTACAAGTAGATAAGCAAATTAAATTAATATAACTAATCCATTACTTACAAAACTCTTTTTTTTTACTTTTATGATGTTTCATGTCATACAGAAAATATATTCTAAATTGAACATATTTGGCATTTTTATTGCTAATTTATATTTGCTTATTTGCTGGTATGCTAATATACAATGTACATCATACACTGCACATTGCATACTATAGATTGCGTTATATGTAAAAAAGATATTTAAAATCAAAAAATGAATGAGAAAATTTAATGAACAATGAACAAGAATCCAATACAAGCTAAAATAATATTCTGAATAACTTGTATGACTAAAGTAAAGCTGTAATATTAGCTATATACAGAAAACTAATGCATTTCAGACTAAAGAGAGACTCCAATCTTTACCTATACAGTGGTTAATGGTAATATTCCACTCTCCGCTGGCTGTGCAAGATATCCGCAAGACATCAGTGTTAGTGTTATTGAACCTATACCCTGACTGACATCCTATCTCAACCATATCTCCATAGAAGTAAGTGCTAGATACAGATAGCCTGTCATACATTCCTGATTTTATGTCAGTTATCTCATCTAGATTACTAATATTCAGTGAAGGACAGGAACGGACTAAAAGGTTAAAAATATTGAAGCAAGTTTTATAATCAATTTGGGCAATGTAAAAGTTTCTTAGCTCAATATAAGGTATAGCCATGTATTTGCAATAAACACTAATAACGCATTATGCTAAATGTTCATTTTACGTTGAAGAGATTTACACCAATCAACTATAATAGTATTTTTATATTATGCAACAGCATATAAAATGCCTTCAAATCGGAACCTAGAGATTAATAATTAGAAGTAATTTAGTTTAAATTATTCAATATTGATATCTTGGAAAATGATCGTAGCCAATTGTACAGCTTTAATAATTCTTTTTCTCAATTAAATTTTTAAAAAACTTATGAGTTTCATTTTAAAGCTGCTGAAAGTTACGAACCCCAGCAGCTGACGGGTGAAGATGGCTGCCAATCTCCAGTGTTTGAACAAGTGACAGACCTCCTTGTTTCTACTTCTGTTCCACTAACAACAAACCCTGAGTCACACTGAAACTCGACTGTAGATCCAGTCAGGAATGAGCGACCTCTGAGCCATATCGGTACAATATAGGTGGAGAAGTTTCCAGAAGTTAGGTTTCTGCATGAGATTCCTGATCATAATGATACGGTGAAATTCAATTACTTAGAGTTATACAATCATTTCATGATTAGTATTACAAATGAATAGAATGACATTTAACTCTATTGGGTAGTGTTTTTCAAAGAAGGTATACTTTAGCAGCTTTATTACAACGAGTCAGAATTTTGAGGAATCTTTGCAATTGATTTTTATAAAAATAGAATATTTTGGTCTGTGACAGACTGACAGCCCAGGACTACAACACATATGATAAACTAACTCAACGCTCAGTTTATAACTCAGCTTATCTGATACAAACACTCATCTGGAATAATACTAGCTTCACGTAATACTTACTCTCACACACTGGAGGTACAGAAGTCCAGTTACCATCTTCCATACAGGTCAGCTCATTTGTTTGATTCTCATTGGCTATATGAAACTTGGGTAAACAATAGTATTTGACAACGCTGCCAGCTGTCCTTCCGGAAATATCCCGAGTACTTCCTCGTGGATATCCTATAATCACACAACACAATGTAATATACAGTATGCAGAATGGTAGGTCATTCACACAACATGATACAATATAGTACACCAGAACGGTAGATGAATTAACCTACTATAAAATAACATATATTATGTTATGTATTATTTCCAAATTCCGTAAAAATATATTATTATAAGAAATGCTGTAATGACACATAGAGTTTCAATATTTATAACAGGAAGATTCATGTGTGTACCTGTGAGCCCCTTTGCAAATATCTTATAGTTAGTTGTAATTTCAATGTATACATTTCTACATTACTAAAACAGGTGTTATATATATTTAAGCAGGTGTATTTTTGTTCAATAAAGATGATTTTGTTTTATATCAGTTGCAAGTGCTATATATGTGTAGGCTTATTCAATTGATTTACTATTGTGATTTAATTTTTCATACAAAGTATAAATTTTCTGAGCATTAATTCAATCTTAGGTATTTATTTTTGGCACAGACCTTATAAATTTTTATGAAGCTTGAAGTCTTTAAAATCAGTTTTGTCTAAAATAGAATCTTCTTGTCATTTTTTTACAGAGCACTTGTTACTTGACATCATAAAACCAGTCACATGAGAGCACGACACCTGTCACACTTGACAGCATGACACTATATAGAATTTGAGCGTCTCACCTGGATCAGCACAGCACCTGCTAGTTGAGCTTGCTGTACCAGTACAGGGTAACCCTCCACATAAAGGAGCAGGATTGTCACATGCTCGGAACCTTTCTCTTAACCCATTGACATTGCATGCACTCCACTCCTTCCACTCACTCCAACTACCTTATATATGACATCAGATATGTTTATATTATGGCTCAAAATACATGCTAAATCTAATCAAATAAAAACTCAATGTTAATATCACACCATATCATATATATCAAAGAATTACCCTAGTCAAGGATATCGCTCAGGTAAGCTTTAAAAAGCCATGTTGTCTCGCAACTAAATAATCAAAAGTGACCAAAAGGAGACATTAAAATCTGCAGTCTTTTATAGTGCTATAATGATTGTAATACTATTGGCAGCAGTGTATAGACTTGACTACATGTGATAATATGACATTCATGTGCACACATTTACACATATAAATAAGTTCAACAAGTTGAGGCTTGCCTATCTAAAAGATGATGATCGTATTTTTTTATAAAAGTATGCAGCCTTTTAGGCTTTCAGTATAGCAATCTACGTAAATAATCAGATATAAAGTCATTAACTACATATTGGTATGTGTATAGTACCGTAAGTTTCATATATACTTGACAATCTAATGCTAGGAATAGAATCTGGGGTATCAAACCTACCATTGACTCCTCTTGAAGTTGAGGAACAGACAGGCTGAATACTGGTGCTGCATGGCTGTAGCTGAATGGAAGCAGTTCCACCAGTCTCTGACATCACAGGACAAACTCCACTTGCTGCTGGGTGGTTTACTTGCGATTGTATGACACAGAATTATTGTAGACAGAATAAACGACTATGTTATACTAAAATCTTCATTTTAATAATTTCCTACACAGTGACAATATTTAAATTCATCAGCCAACAGCATTCTAGCTATGAATTAGACTTCTCCTTCAAAATTAAAGGATGCATGTATAGCAGAGACTAGATGCTCTGTAAGTTACCTCTACTGATCCAGAGTGAGTGAGCCACCACATCAATTGGCTTACTGAACAAATACTGTTCAATCAAATTAATGAATGCAGTATCAGTTAGAGATATGACAAGCAAGGAGCCATTGTTAGCTGTACAAATATCTCTAGCTATGGAGTGGACTGCAGGCACTCTGTACACGCCCACACACATTCCCTGGTAGCTGAACTCCTCGTCAAACCACAAGAATTTATTCTGCATTAAAACATTAGAAATTGGTTTTTTTAATTTCACCTGTTTTTTAGTATTAAAAATAAAAAAATCGTTTTAAAGCATATTATTTAAAAAGATAAAATCCTTTTTACTTGTGTAATACACAATTACTCAAACTATGCAGTTTATAATTTTTCAACAAAAACAAAGTTTATTGTAGGACACAGCTACTCAAATTATGCCATTTATAATTTTTCTAACTGGAGACAAAGTTTCCTGTTTAAAATACCTTCCTGAAATCAAACAGTTTAAAATCTAAACCTGTTGATTGTTTCATGCTACGTAGAATGCCTGAAATTAGAACTTGTATGCTCTACCCTTCCTAGTTTGATACATTACTTACTTTAGGCTCACAGGTTATTTTGCTGCTTTCACCGCTGAAAGTCCCATTTGCTTGACATATTGAGGATACGACTAGCTGACCATTATTCCTCTCAAATCCAGACAAGCATTCATAGTATATAACCTGTCCACTTGTAACAGCCTGGGCTCCATAAGATGTTGCGAAAGATGTGGGTGTAATGAGATGGGTTCCAGGGGCAGGTGATGGTATAACACAGTGATCTAAGTCTACAAACATGTTAACAGAAAATACATTATGTGTTTATAAATGTGGGAGTGTGTATCTAGTGCAATATAATAAACACAACATAAATTTGAATGTCACTAAAAGATATACTAGAACATTATAGTGTAACCAAAATGTGTAATAGCATATTTTTACAAGGTAATATAAAGCATGATAAAAAACAAATATTAAAAAGTATGTAGGAGTTGCTCCCATTACCTGGACAGATGTCAACAGTCAAGACTCCACTAGAGTTCACAATGTTTGCGTTTCCCACAACATTCCAAACTCCACTTGATTCACACAGCATTTCTACTGGTGTGGTTGCATTGTATGTGCATGTTAGTATAGATATTGAGTTGGTATGGAAGTTGGTATCTGCTGTGTCAGCTATATTGGCAGGCAAATCCTTTCTCAGGCAGCAGCTTTCTCTTTCTAAATTAATAAATCATTCTTATAGTTACTTATAATATACACTGTGTTAGAAAATACTTCATTGTGTGACTTTATCAATAAAAATATGTTGAGCCAACATTGTAATTAGGCAAAGACAGCTGGTAAAAAGTACATCAGAATTAGCTAGTGTTTTATACCCTTAGTGTGCTATACCTTTAGTATGCTATACCTTTATTGTGTTCTACCCTTAGTGTGCTATAATATATACCCTTAGTGTACAATACCCTTAATATGGTATACTCGTAGAGTGCAATACCCCTAGTGTGCTATACCCTGAGCATGCTAACATACCCTTAGTGTGCTAATATACTCTTAATGTGCTAAACTCACTCTCCAAGCTAGAATCAGGATGACTGAAGATGTAACTGTTGTAACAGAATCTCAAGACTCTCTCTTCAGTTAGTCCATCACATGCCTGGATAATCTCACATAAGGATGGCACTTCCTCTACAAAGTATGGCTAATTGCTAACTCTACGATATTTTCTAATATATAGTTAATTTGAATTGTTAGCTGAAGCACTTTCAAATGTGACACTTTATATTGACATTGAATTGAAATACTATTTTACTACTTAAGCACTTTGCATGAACACATGGTTGTGGTTTCATTTGATGCAACTGTTTTCAAGTTTTGAATGGAAACTCTATCATACAAAGCTTGGAAATGTAGTTACAAAATGTACAAATGTAAAAACACCAAGTATTTAATAGTGAAAATAATACAATAATGCAATAATGGAATGTGGCACAATATTCTAAAATACAACGATGTATGGGTGATATGACAGTAACATTTTATTGTTTAGTTGCATAATTTTTTTCATTTGATATTGTTTTAGTTACTCTGAAACATTTAGTATTTGCTCCAAAAATCTTACACAAGTTTATAGTCACCATCCCTGTGAGAAACCTTTCATGGAAGGGCCCCGTTCTTGTTAAATTGGGCTAAGGACCATTGGTTTTATGTGGCACAGGAGCGATTATGACTGGATGATCTTCCTAATATCACCAATGGCCTTTGCCGGGGTTCGAACCCATGACTCCGCGCTTACTAGGCAAACAATCTAATAACCTCTAGACTACAGCTGCTTCATATTTATTATTTGCTGACCAGCTGCATATTCTGAGAATCACGGCTAATTGCTGACCTTGATTATTAAAAAAGATTGAATTTAAAATAAAACCATTACCTGCAGTAAGGTTAAGTGTCCGCTGACAGAGAAACGGATATGATTGGTTCATCAAGGAGGGGTCTTGAGAGGCATCAACCAGAGTTTCATTTCCACCTTCTAAATTGAGCTGATGGGGCAGCCCACCTGTTGGTAATGTCTAATATGAGCAACAAGCGAGAACATGCAGCATAGATAAGACAACTCTGAATAGACAGAGTTAGTAATATCTATTGGGAGTTGTGTCCCCTAATATATATCCTTGAGCACACCAACCCAGATCTGAATATGTACTAGTTCAACAAACTCAACAGCTGAAACTGCAAAGCAGATCATAGAAACTGTACAAAGTTGATGTTAATTTAAACTTGAAACTAGGAAACTGCAAAAAGAATCCCTGGTTTGTTTGCTAATTTAATTTTATATTATTATACAATGATTCTAAAATAAGCATATCTCAACATCAATTGAACTTGCTCATTTACTACTGCACATGCACTAATTATGCATAATTTAACATATAACATAGAATGTTACCACGAGATACAGACCTAAAGTTACCCATACTCTTTCTGTGTCTAAATTACTGCCGAGTTCTTGAAGTATGAACCACCTCTCTCGCTCATCATCAAACCTTGTTTCATCAACTGTACATGGCAGGGAAGTCAGGTCATATCTAAATCTCCTTAATGTTAGCCAGTATAGATGCCCTCCCACCTGCAGAGCACCTAGAAGGAAAATTTCGTGTCTTATAAATAACATTTTCACTACAACCACATGTTAATATACATGCAGTTTAACATCAAATATTATATAGTGGCATATTTTAGTTTTAAATCTTGGTTTCTCAAATCTTGAAACCATTTTGTGAATATTACTCTTTAATTTTTCCTTATCAAAGTTAAAAAAGTGGAATTACAACTTAAACTGAAGCTGAAAGTGAAGGAGTTATATAGAATTGTTACTTATGCTGTAGTAAACATATGCAGACAAGTTATATATTAATTACCAGTGTAACCAACTGTAACTATGCATTATAACTATTTATAATAGCATTCACAAGTGAAACAGCCCTCATAAGTCATAACAAAAAAACATCATGTTATACAAATAGCATCATAACAACACTGCTGTGTTTTGTTTTTTATTCAAGCTGCAAACTCTGTTTTGCCGATGTAAAGCTATCGACTTATGCTATGCAGATTTAAATAGACTTACTGTCACTCGGTAACACAGTGGTAGCATTTCCTTCAAGACTTGAGCCTGCTGCGTTTATTGCAGTCACAAAACAAGTTGCTTCTTTTTCATCACCAAAATCTTCACAGATTTCAACAGAGCTTGTGTTTCCATCAGTTGATGTATTCCAGCCCATTGAAGAACATCTATACTACATCATATTATTGTGTCATATATAAATATTTTCATATATGCTACATATTTAAAGTATCATGATCTTGTGGTCTCATTCCGTTTATTACACACACATAACAATTGTGAATAATTATGTTTTCTTTAAATGCCAAGTGCTTTTTCATCAAGGTAACAATTAAGCTGTTTAAATGTGGCTGTAGATGTCATAGCCTAAACTGGTAAATAAAGCATATGATGAAAGCCATGCATGTATCGGTTTCTCATTTTTGGTCAAAGTTAAGATATACATTCAGTCAAATGTAATCAATAAGCAGAAATCAAGTAACTAAAGTGCAGCAATGAATAGGATGTCTCTTGAACAACTTTGCTTAGACGAAAGCTATCAATAACTTATACATCTGCAACTGTTCTCTGGTTGAGACAAATAAAATTTACTAAAACAACTCAAAGAAGTTTAAAGTCACTATCCCTGTGGTAACTCCTAATGAAAATAAATTTTTAAAGCAGGCTGTGGACTCATTCAAATGTGGTGCAGGAACAACTATGACTGGATGCTTTTGGCTTTTACTGGAGTTCAAACCATGACCTTGAGTTTACTAGGCCAGTGCTTTAACCCCCTGAATCAATGCTTTTCCCTTAATGATAAAATTTGAAAATTTAAATAAAAGTACCCATAATTATTAAAAGATTCATGTTTGAATGTTTAAATGTTTAAATGTTTGCTCACATCTTTAATTTTATTAGTGATTTTTCTATATATAGAAGTTTGTTTTAATAGATAACTGGGTACCAAAGATTATAAAGCATATACAAGCAGTTCATTGTTACACATAGAAAGATATAAACAAGATACACAGAAAAAGTTATAATTAGGATAAAAATAGAAGTATGGAAACAGCTAGTGTTCGGACTGACCATGTAGCTAGTTATTTCTCCTCCAGGAAACAGAGGAGGTCCCCAGGACAAAGTTAAACAGCCTGAGGCTTGTGCACTAAGTGACACGTTGGTTGGTGCGTGCTGTGGCACTGAAACAAGTTAGTCAAGTCATGAGTCATGCTTTTGGTAACATACTACTAAAATATACTTCTGCTATGAACTAACAATTAAAAAAAACATTTGATTACCCAACGAATTATTTTAGGTAAACATGGCACAGGTAAAAATGACAAGGTAATAATAGTACAGGTAATGATGGCACAGGTATAGTAAGGGCACAAACGGAAAAGTAAGAAAAAATGGTACACTAATGTTAAACTTTCCCAAACCCCAAACTCAAACCCTCAACCTTAAAATCCCAACCCCAAACTCAAGTCTCCATTCCCAAACCTAAACTTCCATCCTAAACATCCAACCCCACCCTAAACGCTAATATTGAAAATGTGCCATTTTTACCTACATTGCCATTTGTGTCATTGGTTTATTTATTGGTCTCTAATAAATAAACTACTCATTCAACTCGATCTCACAGTTAACTGTGCACCAACTAGTTTATACTTTATCATTTTACTTTCTCCTAAAGTGCGTGTTTGCTTACAGAGTTCTGGTGTCTGGAATGGTAGAACAGAAAACGAGGAAACATCAAAGTTGATTTGAGATGCAACTGAAAAGAGCAACTGCAGGTTTCCATCAACAAAGACTGTGCAATAAGTTGTGCTAACTTCTGCTTTTATCTCTTCATTTACTTTGCAGGTATAGTTTCTGGTACCTACACAAATGGGAGGTGGTGGTGATGCCCCGGAAGATTGAGTCACGGAAGACTGAATATTAGTTGGCTCCTGCAATGAGAAGTCAACTATGATAGTCTGATACATTTTATTCTTAGTTTTATTCCCCCAAGTTATCAGGCTAAATGATTCTTGCTTCTTTAACAAAAATATTATCTAAAATGTGGAATTACTATTATTTGTTTGAGCTAGCAGTAAATCAAGTCAGATTTTCATAAATACCGGTACTTCTGAATTCATACAATTGGTATTTGAAAAGCATATTGGTGTCGTACATTTTACAATTAAAAAACAATATATGTGGGGAGATAACTCTGCAATAGAAGTTTCAAAATGAATTGTTAACAGTTAAGTTCAGCAGCTCATAATTCAACTGTGTAATAAGAATGGTAAAAAAATTGCAGCAGATCGTGTGAATCGTAAGAGTAGCATTTCTCTTTCTCATGCACAGCTAAAGCTGTGAAAACTTTTACAAAGATCAATGGAGTCACTTAGCTATCATGGTTCAAAATATTTCGAATCAAACTCTAAATTAAAGAGTTAATTACAGAAAATCTGCAGACTACTTGTACAACAACCAGTAATAGAAGACAACTCTGTAAGTGAATTACTCTGTTACACTACCTCCCAAGTGAAGCCATACTCCCATCTTTTCCTTCCAGAGTTTTCCTTCTCCACAAAACTAGAAACTGTCAAATTTTTTGGTGGGTCTGAAAATAAATATATATTTTGCTAGTAACTTATTTAATATGTTATTTTAAATAAATTTCCATGAATGAATATTTTACAACTGCTTTAACTTGTAATGAACAGCTTATAGATTTCATGTGAAAATAAAAAATTATGAAAATATTAATAGTAGCTCCATGGTTGCTTTTGTGCTCAAGTCAGTGCAAACTGGAACGAGAGAATAATTAAAGCTGGTGAAAAGATTTTGAGTTTTTGCCAGATTACTGTCTATTGTATACTATAGGAAAGCATTCCTTCATGTATTTATATGTGCTAACTGTTTTCTATTGACACAACTTACCCACACAACTTAAAGTAGATGCGTAGAACACATATGGCTCTCCTAAACATGGAAATGTCTGCAAGAAACAAGTCACACTAACTGTGTATGTTACTCCACTGTTTAACCCTGCAAATAACGCTAAACCATCACGGAGAGGATTATACAGTACCGTCTTGTTTGTTTTAACATCTCCTCCTTCTATTGCCACTATGAATCTATAAAAAAGAAATAATAGTTTGTTGTCAGATTGCTTTATTTAGGAGACTCACATTCTAGAACTATTATAAAAATATATAGGCTATGCTTTCTACTCAATTTACATATGATGGAAACTAGAGGCCCAAGCCATGTGGCCTCAGACAAAAAAATCCCGCAATTTTATAGTCACTATCTCTGTGAGAAACTCCTGTTGGAAAGGGTTTTGGGCTAAGCGGGCTAAGGACTTATTTAAATTCATGAGGTACAAGAGCAATTATGACTGGATGCTGTTCCTAACATTATATATACCAACAGCATTTGTCCGGGTTCGAATCCACGACCTCCTGTTTACTAGGGAAACGCTATAACCCCTAGACCACGGCTGCTCCCTAGTGTGACCTCAGATGGCACACATATGATATTTTGCAACTAACTATTTTGATGTAAGCCAACAGTTACTTTTTTGTTATATAAGTTGGTACTTATGCAGAAGATGTAAACAAGAGGCTTGTTTATTGTAAACACTGTACATAGTATACAGCGCTCCCTTCGTAACTCACAAAATCTTCTAAGAAGAACTTGAATCCCGTTTTGTGGCTTATGTATGTGTGTATAGGAACAAAATGGCGGTATCTTACAATTCCGTGGGTTGAATCAGTATTCTGCTACGTAACGAAATAAGGTTTTGGAATTCGTAGCTCAGTGAGATACGGAAGGAGCACTAGTTGCTTGAACACCCACCCTGTTTTAACAGCTTGCTCTATTGTGGGCTTGTTCCATTGGCGAAACTGAACAACAAAGCCATTGTGACGACTTTGTTGAAGCCCACCATTTAAATTATAGTTTAGACTTGGTAATTCTAAAAATGAAAACAATAAGTCAAAAATGGTAAAATATTGTGCGATTTTATTTGCGTAAGCATATTGATGTGTGCATAATAATTAGCCTTAGTTGTTATTGAAATTGTTACCAAAAACTATACTATCTACATGAGATATAGTGAGCAACAAAAGCATGTATTGAAACAGTAACTTCCTATAAACTTTATTTTCATTGTTCTGATTGATAGGCGGATTCGACTGTATTATTAGATTATTGAGAACAGAATGAAACTATTACCAAATGAGGTAGCCTGTGGTATTCATTTGACCAAATGAAAAAAGTCTTTTAATTATAACTGATATAAATATTTTACAACTGTTACTGCAAACAGCAATAATATGCTATAAACAAAATATGAGTTTGAGCCTCTTTTATGAGTTATAAGATATGGCTGGAATGCAGGTAGATTTAAAAAAGAAAGTATGATTTGATTCTTTTATTAATCATAGCTTTTGATAGCTCAAATATTATCCAACTTCTTTAGTTTACAGAATGTTTCTGTAAACTAAGACATTGCGGAGGAATAAAATAAATTGACTTTGACAATTTAAAACAATGTGTAACTTTAAGCTACTAGTACGATTAATTTTTTTTAAATTAATAAAATTGTAATGTCCTAAGCTATGGTTATTAATAAACATAATTTACTAGAAATCAATGCAGAGTGAATAGAGTAAAGTACTAACTAAAACTTCACTAATATCAACTCTGTTTGCTGACATTATAAAGCAACATATTATTGCGCATAACAGTTGGAGAAATAATTTAAACCGATTTTCTTTTTTAAAGATGAATTTTCTGTGAAAATTAAGCTTCATATGAATAAGTTTTAGGAAGATATGGTTTGCTTAGAAGCAATAGTGAAGAAATTGAGATAGCCTAAACTCTTTAATTTTTTAAACAGTTTCAGTTTGGGGCGCAGGTTGAAGCTCTTTCAATTAAAAGCATAAGTCTTATTTTGCTACAATTCTAATCTAGAACACAAGCTTTTCTCAAATTCTCCATTACTGCACCTACCTGATGTGGTTAGTCATTAAATTTAGTAAGAATCTATCTGAATAACAAAAACATGGTGATTGTCACAAAGACTGTGATATGTCATAATTATGATCAACTAAGTAAAGTAATGATACGGTATAATGTTGTGTTGCGTTTTACTATTTGTTGAAAAAACAATGAAGTTTTAATTTGCAGGAATTATAGATTATTTATGTACAAAGTAGTCGCATACCACATACCATAACCAAAAATGCTGACATCCTTAACATCGACACCACCGGACTGCGCCAAAATACTAAACTGTCTGACCAATCGGATTAGAGGTGGAGATTCACATTGAACTCGATGGAAGGAGTTTGCATCTAATCCAAGCTTTGACCAGCAGTCTTCCCAGAAAGTTGAATCTGAAACATCGTTGGGAGGTTCCATTCCTTCATCATCTCTAATTCGGAAATGTAAGCTATTCATTCCACCTCCAACTGCATATTATTAAATGATGTCTATGAATGCGTAGTTTTACATGTACAGGTAAGTGATTATTATGGTAGTCGTAGAATAACTAAACTGCACCAGGAATACGTTAGTATTTTTTAAAAATGCTTCGAGATATTTTTCAACGTAATAAACAAATCAATTGGTGTGATTTTCAAGTTATACCACATAAAATACATTATAATAAGGAATTTGTGCAGATCTTAACTCAATCTATTATTATAAGACAATTGCTGACTGTGTTTTGTTGAACAATCTTACCATTAATAATACAATAAACAAACACCATGCCTTCTTCTAGTCTTATTCTGAGCCACTGATCATTATGGTTAGAAGTAACTGCTGAAGTCAGGTGGTTTTCATCCACTGCACAGTAAGGGTTAGTCTGACATGCATTGCCTTCAATACTGCTTTGGTCCACCACTTGGTAAAGAGCAAAATTTCTTCCTATGAAAAATATCAAATGAAGGAAAGATACTTGAACTTGAGTATATTATCAAATTTATCAAAAACAATTATTAAATAATTTTTATAGAATTATAGCTACAAATAATTATTTTCAAGTAGCTTACTTTGTAAATAGAATTCAATTTCTTGAATAAAAACCACTCGAATACCAGTAGTTATGGTGATTCCAACGTGCCGAGCTTCAACAGCATGATGGAGCTGCATGATCATAATATCTTTATTGGAATCAATCTCAGCCACCATCACCCACCTGTCACGGGTGTCACCCACGTCACCAACATTGACCTTTTTAGTGACATATCCTTTGATAGTAGTTGGCTTGCGAGCTGTACAGATACAAACTCTACTGTATGAACATGTGCTATGCAGTGAGTAAAGCTAGTATATGCTGAAGTATATTTCAGCTTTGTCATTCTAACATTCTGTATACAGACTGTATTTACTTAAAGCTTTTAGTTAGTATTTTGGTTTACAGATTACTTTACCAATTTCTTGAATGAAAATTTTTTGTTTAGTTTTGCAAATATTCAACTCAAAGAAAATTGCAGATGTTATTTCAAAATTGGGCTAAAATTTCAAACTCTAAAGTTTCTGCTAAAAAATCACATTAACAATATTTATACAACCTGAGTGACTAATTTTATATAACATTTCTCTTGCAACACATAAAGCTAATTTTTGAACTTTCAGTTTTTTATATGTTTACAGTGACTGAAATTATAATATGAATAGTTTTGAATGGTAAAAAATTGTTTTAAAAAAATTTGTTAGTAATTTTTAGAATAAAGGCTAAAGAGGCATTTCCAAAATAGTTCGGTTTTTTTTCGAAAAATAAATTAAACTTCCATAAACTCACCTGCACTTAGACGGTTGTAAAACTCCATTCTGTCAAACTTTTGGATTTCGCTAAGGTCTACTCTAATCCAATGATCATTATTTGATGCCGTTACACTGAAACTAGCAAAGCCCACCAACTTTCCATCCACAGCCTTATCAGCACCTTGCGTCGCAGTTCTCTCTGAGCTTAAAGTTGCATCTTTTCCACTAACCAAGTTTTTATTGGCTAAAGTTACAATTATTGGATTCATAAAGCAATTCATCAATTTGAGATGTTAGCAAGCTTTTGGAACTACCCTATGCTTTTCCGGTCAACTTCTAGTAGAAATAAAACAAAATTTTCTTTTATTCATAACAAATAAAAATTTATAGGTAGTGTGTTTAGAAATTATGTAGTGATATTTAAAATACTGTTTTATTTGTGTAATTTGCATTAAAGTGCTTTTAATTTGTTTGATATAGCTCTTCATGTTTGTAATAGAAATGTATTGTAGTGAATTTTGCCAGTTCACTATTATTATTTGTGGGTCTACTTAATCAAAGCCACTGCGACAGGTTGTTTACGATAAGATACTTTATTATTTACACAAATACAAGAAGGTTATTTACTGCTAGCATGAATAGAAAACGATTACATAATTAGTGAGCTTTAATACACAACTGTTCTAAATGAAGTCCCAAGCTGCTCTGCCGGCTAGCTACTCAGCGCACTGCAACTACGAGTAGCTAGCTCCACCTGCTATCAATTAGTGTCACTGTCCTGATTGGTGGCTACTAATGGTGCCACTGCTGTCCATAGTTACACTCCGACAGTGTCGAACTCACAAGATACATAATCAATATAGAGTAAACCTTTTCGATTAATACAATAATACTTGCACCACTAAAATCTACCACACTCGCCACACCTATCGAAAAGTACACTCTACGATTGATGCACATAATCTCAAAAAAATAACAAAAGGAATAAAGGTAAAATAAAACAAAAAGATCAAAACCACCAGGAATGAGAGAACACAAAATATGTATTCAAAACGATGTCCATGTTGTACACGATCGATCCGGGTCAGTCACAGGGTAGGGGGGGGGGGGGGTCTCTTCACCAAATGATGTAGGGTAGCATGAACTTAGTGAGAAGGAGATGTACTGCTTCACACTCGTCTAGTCGAAGCCAAGCGATGGGGGAATCGATGAGTCCCCAGAAGAATCAAGCGTGGCAAAGGAGTCTCTCCCAAAGGGGGGAGAGAGCGGAAGGAATCTCCCCAAAGGGGGGGAAGATGGAGGGGGGGTTGACTGATCTCTTCACCACCAACGTCTACCTCGTCGCCGTCGAATTCCCAAAAGGAAGATAGGGAAGACTTCTTCTTCTTAACTTCTATTTTTAACTTCATGCAGGAATCTTTAATATTACTTCTTCTTCTTAACTTCTATTTTTACTTTTTAACTTCATGCAGGAATCTTTAATATCACTTCTTCTTCTTAACTTCTATTTTTTTTACTTTTTAACTTCATGCAGGAATCTTTAATATTACTTCTTCTTCTTAACTTCTATTTTTACTTTTTAACTTCATGCAGGAATCTTTAATATTACTTCTTATTAGGATGTAGCCACAGGAGAGAAGAGGGAAGAGCTACTCTGCCTATACCGGAACGTGATCGCCAGAGGAGGGGAGGAAGGAGCTACGTGCCAGTTGTCTCTGGCACTTCTGTTATGACAGCCCTCAGTCTGCTGTCATGTCGCTACAAGAATCTAGTCAAGCAGCCAGCAGTTGAGATGAATAATGTGACTGCGCTATGCCATGAGAAGGAATTTGGCCCCGCCATTCCAGTCTCACCTGCAACAGAATGCCAACAACTGTTGAAGGGGTTTGCACCTGTCAGTACGACACCTCGACTGAGTCTCGCAATCACTAACCACTGATTAATAATTATTCATGTGGTCGACCGCCCCACTCAAGTCGTCAGTGAATCACCTGACTTGGGAAATCAACTTTATCGTTATGATAGAGCGAGACTGATTTAGGCTACCAGCTTGAATTCTACTTAAATAATAGAATTATACTAGTAGACTTACCATAAGACAGCCCTGACTTTAGTCTGCTGCCCACTTAGGCTACGTAGTGCGCCAGCCTGCCAAGTACATGCGTGCACGTTGGCAGTTGAATCAGAAAAGAACGCTTTCCGCAGTGAAATTGATTGTATAACACCCCTTTCACTAGCGAGCTGACTTCGTTCATTTCTTACCCCCGGTGGTGTTTTGTGTCACACCACTGGGGTAGGCAACTCACAATTGCGTCTCCTTATACCTTGGAAACGCAACTCTCAATTGCTCGTCCCCCCAGATTTCTTTTATGATAGCAGATGGATGTTTTTCCACTGCATCACACAAGAAATCTTTTAAATAAGATGGAGGCGCCCTAGTGCGTTGGCTACGCTCCAAATTCAGGGGAAAATTTGCTACGACTGGTGACTCTTCCACCACGGGTGGTGTCGCCAGTACGGGGGGGTCCACCAGTACGGGTGGTCCCCCCCAGCTGCCTCTTCCTCATGATTTTGAGGAATTGCCATCTCATCCGGGACGATGGGCCTGTCGACCGGCTCCACAGGTGGTGGGGCCGGCTCCGACAGGTCTTCAGGTGTGTCGACCTCCTCTTCCTGGGGTGGAGGAGGTTGGGGCTGGTCGGCTGGCGCATCAGCCGCCCCGTCCTGGTCTGGCAGTATCTCCTCAATCTCTCGATATGCCATGGGTCGCCCCCTCATAGGAGGGCGCCTAGCTGGCTCTAAGAGAGGAGGTGCTTGACCTGCCGCCTCAGGACTTGCCCAGTGAGGTTTTAGCCGTGCCTCGTTCTGGACCGACACTTGTCCAGACCGTTCCACTTTGTATGTATGATTTGGCATTACCTCAATTACGCAGTAGGGACCTACGAACTTCGGCTGCAACTTGGCTGCCTGTCCGCGCCTGCGGCGATGACTGGTCATCCAGACCCAGTCCCCCACCTTGTATAAAAGTGGGTCGTCAGAGTCACCACTCCTGACCTGCCACTGCTGCTCACGTAGCACCTCGTGAGCCGTCCCCATGCGTTTTACGAGCTTGTCCACGTAGTCGTGGACATTGCTCTCTGGATTCGGAACATGATAGGTTACGTGCTCAGGAACCCTCGTTTCTTTCCCCAGCATGAGAAAATTAGGGGTCTCCAGTGTACTGGAGTGAGGGGTACTACGGTACGCTCGCATGATCTGCGGCAACACCAAGTCCCACTCTTTCTGGCTCCTACCGATAAGCAGGCTTCTCAGAGAGTCCCCTAGCATTCGGTTGTTCCGCTCCACGACCCCGTTCCCTTGCGGGTGATACGGGGTCGTCCGACTCTGGTTTACCCCCCACATTCTACAGAGATCGCTCATAAGTTGCGACTGAAACTGGGCGCCCTGGTCAGAGTGTATCTGCTCCGGCAAGCCGAAATAGCAGAACACCTGTTGATTCAGAGCTCTGGCCACCGAGGGGGCCGATGCATCTGGAATAGCCAGTGCATCAGCCCACCGCGTGAAATGGTCAGTTAATACCAGTATCCAGTTATTACCTCTCGCTGTAGTGGGCATGGGGCCTACCAGATCGACAGCAACCACCTGCCACGAACGACCGGCATGGAGGCGACGCCTCCCTGCGGTCTCAGTGGGGCGGCCATGCTTGCTAGCTTGGCACACCTCGCACTTCCGCACCCGGAGTCGGACATCCCGGGTCATACCGGGCCAAAACCACTGGAGTTGAAGACACCTGATCACCCGGCTAGCTCCTGCGTGAGCTTGCTTATGGGTGTCCCAGATCAACTCCCGCCGCAGAGCTGACGGGCAGACTACCCTCTCTCGTTCACTGCGATTGGTGCCGACTGCCAACGTGATCGTTAGCAGCCCATCGCTGTTGAACCTTAGGGAGTCCCAGCGGTCACAGAAGTACCTAAACTCAGTACTCTTCACTCGCTGTTCGGCCTCACTCGGCCGCCGTCCCTCCTTCTTGGCCCGGACTAGCTCAGCTACCACTCCTGGTAGCGTGGACTGGAGCCGACATAGCTCCCTGACGTTCCGAAGCAACGTGGGGTTTGCGTGAAGGTTGTTAACAGCTTTGTTGGGTGATTCGGACAGGAGTTGCCCTTCTTCCCAGCTGTACACACCCGCTTTCCCCAACTGCGCTTCGACGTCCGAGCGAGGGGGTCCACCGTCCCTGCGCTCGATATTCTGGCATTGCTTACACCCATCTGCCTGGCGGCGGCTGAGTCCATCTGCATTACCGTGTTTCTTACCGGGTCGATGCTCGATCCGATAAGAAAACTCTGCCAGGATCTCTAGCCAGCGCGCCACTTGGCTGGATGGTTCTGCCCGTCGACACAGCTATATCAGGGACGCATGATCCGTCCGAAGCCGGAATGTGCGCCCATATAGATATGGTCTAAAGTGTTTAACCGCCTTGACTACTGCCAAGAGTTCCCTCCTGGTTGTACAGTAGTTCTTCTCAGGCGCCGACAGGGCCTTGCTATAGTAAGCCACCACCACCTCGCGACCATCTTGGACCTGCGATAGCACAGCCCCCACATTATGGTTACTGGCATCAGTATCCAAAATGTACTCCTTTGCAGGGTCAGGATACGCCAAGATGGGTGCCTCCACCAGGCGATCCTTCAGGTGGTCAAATGCCTTCTGCTCAGCCTGCGTCCACTGCCATCGCACCCCCTTCGCGGTCAGCCGATTTAACGGCTGTGCAATTCCTGCGAAGTCTGGTATGTACTGACGATAGTACCCAACCAGCCCCAGGAACGCCCGCAATTCAGAGAGGTCGACAGGAACGGCCCAGTCCCTTACGGCCCGTACCTTCTCGGGGTCGGTAGCGACCCCGTCTCGACCAACTACATGGCCCAGGTACTTGACCTCGCGTTGCAGTAATGCACACTTCGAGGGCTTCAGCTTCAGGTTAGCAGCTTGGAGTCTGTCGAACACCTCCCTGAGTCGACTGACATGTGTGTCGAAGTCGGGGGAGATGACGATGACATCATCGAGATATATGAGCAAGGTCTTCCAGTGCAGTCCACTCAGGACCTGCTCCATGAGTCGCTGGAAGGTGGCTGGTGCGGACATAAGTCCGAATGGCAACACCTTCCATTTCCAGAGCCCATCCCGCGTTATAAACGCGGCCTTGTCCTGTGCTTCAGGACTCAGGGGCACCTGCCAATACCCGCTTAACAAGTCCAACGTGCTGAAGAACTTGCTACCAGCTAAGGCATCGAGCGACTCATCTTGCACGGAGTGGAACTTCCCTACTAGAGACCCAGCCGGTAATTCTACCGGCTCCGTGAAAGGGTTTACGCACTGGACCAGGAACTCCCTCCGCTCATCCAGTCTATTCAGACTGTTAGCGAGCTGGACGCCCCCCAGTGCACCTTCCACCACTCCGAGTTCGGAGATCTCCCTACAGTTCACTCTGCAGCGAACTGTAGCCCGGGAGCGCCCAGGTACAGTACAGCGCTGTACCACCTGCACTCCCCCCACCAAAGGTCGGCCAAATCGGTCGACACAGGCCAGCTCACGCCCCGCCATCACTACTGCCGACTTGCTAAAGTCGATGTAGCACCTGTGTCGCTTCAGAAATGGCATGCCCAAGATGGCATCCTCCTTGAGTTGACTGACGATGAAGGTCTCACTGATCATCTGATCACGGACTCTACCAGTCAACTGGATTACCCCATAGAAAGGAATACACGACCCGTCCGCCAACGTGCCGTGTTCCCCTCATATGGTTCTAGGCTAGCCCTGTCCTTGGCACTGAGAGTGTCGAAGAGACGTCGACTCAGTAGATTTGTGGTACACCCAGTATCCAACAGGAATGTGGCAGCTTTACCAGCAATTTTGCCGAGGAGGAAATAGCTGCTTCCATATGGCTGAGCGCTCACTGAGCGATTTGTCTCTTGAGGCGACACCTCATGTGCATGGAATTGGGGATGCACCTGTGCTTTTCGGTTGCGAGGGGGTCGTCGACGTTGCATGGGCGGGCAGGGTACGTCTCGGTCTCGCTCACACACGGGCGGCCGAGTGAATTCTCGGACTGATGCTCGTGTGGGCAACCGAGGAAAATCCCTGTTGTGCTCCCATTCGTCGTTCACTTCCTCATCAAGCAAACCTTCAAAGCGGTTTTTGAGTGCCCAAGCCGGAGGTATTGGTGGGCCTTGCGGCCGACTCACTCTCCTTGGGGCTTGCCACTCTGGCGAAGGCGGCCTCCTCACCCGATGGGGTGGGGGCCGTAGCCTTTGCCTTGGGGGGTTAAACTGAGGCCCACGGTAGGCGGAAGTTACCATGGGCCGTCGCTGTTTAACCGCCTCCCACTGCCGCGGGGGCAATTTCGTAGGAAGTGCCCACCACTACCACAGCCCCAGCATACGGGGCCGCGCCTGTCGGCGACAGCTACCGACGACCTCTTGGGTCTCTCGGCTGTCGCCTGCTGGCGCAGTTGCCTGAACTCGGCGAGCAGTTCTCGAATCAAGCTCGTGGTTAAGCTAGATTCGTCTGCTGCTGCCGCTGCGACTTGTACAGCTGTCTTCGTTGACGACGTCGACACGTCGTCTGCCCCGACTTGCTGTACTGTCGCGCCAGGTCGACTTGCACTGTCGGCTTGGAAATAGGCATTCCCAAGCCTTAGAGCTCTCTCCATAGTCTCAACTTCGGCCACCAGCAGATGCTGTTTAAGACCGAGGTTGTTAATAGACTGGAGGAATGCATCCAGTGCTAGGCTCTGTCGACCATCGGCAGGCAAGTCGCTGTAAGCAACTTGTGCCAGTCGTTCGACTACGGTAGCGTGCTCTCGCAGATTGGTCTTAGGATTTCTCCTAAGACTCTGCAGTTGCACGCGAGCATCTCGAGCGGTTAATCCAAACCTAGCTCGTATTGCTTCAAATATGTCACTGACATTCTGGCTTATCCCATAGGGTTTAGCCGGCCCTGTCAGACACAACCGCAGCTGGATCAGAGTAACCCTGTTCGGCCATCCGCAGATGTCCGCCACATCACTGAACTCAGTGATGAATTGCTCCACATCTTCTTCTCCAGAGAAGGTGGGAGCCCGCAAGTGGTACCTGTCCATAGGCAGCGCTGGGCCGCCTATGTGATCCTCCTCCATTGCTGCTGGCTCCTGTCGGGGCGCGTCGACGACTTCGTCGGCCATCTTACTCCCTGACTAGGGGCATTTGTATTAAGTGAGATCCCACCGCTGCCACCAGTGTAGTGAATTTTGCCAGTTCACTATTATTATTTGTGGGTCTACTTAATCAAAGCCACTGCGACAGGTTGTTTACGATAAGATACTTTATTATTTACACAAATACAAGAAGGTTATTTACTGCTAGCATGAATAGAAAACGATTACATAATTAGTGAGCTTTAATACACAACTGTTCTAAATGAAGTCCCAAGCTGCTCTGCCGGCTAGCTACTCAGCGCACTGCAACTACGAGTAGCTAGCTCCACCTGCTATCAATTAGTGTCACTGTCCTGATTGGTGGCTACTAATGGTGCCACTGCTGTCCATAGTTACACTCCGACAGTGTCGAACTCACAAGATACATAATCAATATAGAGTAAACCTTTTCGATTAATACAATAATACTTGCACCACTAAAATCTACCACAGTATTTTGCACTCTCTACATAATAGCTATTCAATAGAAAACAATAACACACTGTTATAAGTAATGATCAACAAATATATATCAAAAGTAGATTACAGTAAACGCATAAAACATTCATATATACTAGACCAGCTACCTTTTCTTATAACATATCTCAGAGTTGTATGGCTCATGACATCGGAGTTTACATGAATTACGTGTTAGTTCTGATATAAACAGATAAACTTAACATTACCTAACACCTGTATTGAGTCTGGCGTCCTCATAGAACACTGATAGTTGACGCTATAATCCAGTTCTTGGATATGACTTCTAATAACTGAGCTGTCACTATACATCCATTGCTCACAGAGCTTCTTTGAAGTTGTCTCCTTATCCGGGGGACTTCTCCATTGAGCTTGCAACACTTCTGTGTTTAACAAAAAAATAAAATTTAGAATAAAACACATTTCAATACTTGAAGCTTGAGGTGGCTAGCTTTTTCACAAAGAGAAATTTATTGCTAACATAGGGCAATATATTGTACAATGATTTATAGAAGTTGTCTTACCTCCATTGCAATATTCATGAAAGCATGGAATTCTAAGAATAGCACAATCTTTACAGAATGTTATGCTTAATGTCAAAGCTGTAACTTGATCCAAGTGGTAGTCTCGGAATCCATTGTGACAGCAAAGTGGATAGTTGGGCTCATGATACAAATGTGCTTCCCCTGAATACTAAGTTAGACATAGGAAATGTTTATACTAATAGCTAATTAATAATTGTGGCACAAATGTTGAGGTGTTATGCTGAAACTGGTGAGCGGTAAACTGATGAATCACATGAAAATCATTCTAGCTTTTTATTGTCTGGCACAAAGTTGGGTGTGTACAGTGTGATGATTCAATTGGAAATATCTGGTGTCTAAAAATATCGATATATGTTTTTCTCTACCAGAATTAGAGATGAGATGTCCTGTCATAATATAATGGTCTTTGTTGAGCTGTGTGGTTTATAAGAACTTTATTGTTGAACTTACTTTTACAAGTAAGACATCTGCTTTTATATTAAATTGACAAGTCTAGAAAATACTATCACATTCCACACTATGCATGAAATGTGTAGAACAGGCACTATTCATTGGCACGATAAAGAGTGACTAAGAACGTAAAAAATTATTTCGGAATAATACTTGCAACACATTTGTGTGCCATATACTAATTATAAGTGTAGGCAAAAGAGAGTGATATATATTGTAACAGTTTATAACGTAAAATTTATGACATGGTCATGTTAAAATTCGAAACTGTTGAAGCATTAAACAGTTTTAGTATCAAGCTAAAATTATTTTAAGTCAACAGCCAAATACAGTCTCATTTATTTTAAATTTTGCTTAATGAAAAATGCAGAAAAACTGTCTTATGCTCTTGTAATCAAGAAGACAAGCACTGCTAGCTTTTAGAAACAGAGAAACATCTCTTAGCCTAGGGCCACACGGTGCGTATTTTTGGATGTGAACATTTAAACCACAAGTAGAAAAGGTGTCCACTGTATGCGTTGAGAAAACATTCGCACTTGTCGCTCAGCATTCTGAACGCAAGTGCGAATCGTCTCTGTCGTCGTCACCTAATTGGCTGGTAGTAATTTAGCGAGCCCAATTCTTTTATTTTAGTGCTAGATTCCAGTAAATTGCGTTTTCTTAAAAGCGAGTGCGATTTAAAAATGAAAGCTTTATTTATCCCGCATCACTGACGCTACAGTGAACACCTTTGCTACCTGTGGTTTCAATTTTCGCATGCGAAAATACGCACAGTGTGGCCCTAGGCTAACTTTATCTAGCAACCAGTGGTTGCTATAGTTGATTCTAACAAATCATATGTGCACATAATAGACATCATGTCAAGTATGCTGGTTTTACTAGCACAAACAACCACACTGTACAGAGATGTTATTAGACACTCGTATTTGATTAATATTTTAGTCCTACCTCCACTGATATTTCACAGATGCCAATATTGACTGGACTGTTGGTTCTTAATGCTCTAAACCGTATTTGAAACGCCCAAATACCACTAGTTCGGGGGAGAATATTGTAATCGCTTTCTACATTCAACTTGAGTATTCCATACGGACTTTCAAGCTCACCCTCTAAAATTGTAATTCGCAACAACTTTGTGATATCCAAATGCTTCAACAGCTAACTGCCAATCAAAACATTGTCTATAAAAGCAAAATTATAATTCTTGCCAAAACTAAGATCCAGAATATCTGCTTCAATGAATGTGCTATATCAATTAATTAGTTTTGTTGAACAGCTACATGTGACATAATAGTTCTCATATATTATCTTATATTATACCCTGATGCAGTAACGTACCAAAAGTAGAGATAAAAGGCAAGTTTCTAGAGACATCATTGAGCACCTTCAGAGTCACACTGTATGGTATGTTCCTAGTGTTCAGGAATAGATGTAAGCTTATAATGTCTGTATATTTGAAGAATGACAGAGAGAATAGATTTCCAGATGAGCACTGTAGGATAAATATAAACAGTTATTATTATCATTTCTATTAGTATTATATATATATATATATATATATATATATATATATATATATATATATATATATATATATATATATATATATATATATATATATATCTATATATATATATATAATACCGATAATAATATAATAATAATAATATATATCGCGATATATATTATTATACTCACTGCTGGATCATCATCCAATGAGTAAGCATCTGTGAGTCCATCAACTGGTTCATTCACTCGACTACCACCAGTTCTAATCAATGGTAAATTATCATCATAGTTAGGATAAGCGAGTCTTACAACAATGTCACACACTGTCCAGGGCTCAACAGTGGTAGAACAACTGCCTGGTGATTCACATGGTGCAGTACGATGTATGATGTTGACATACTTTCCAAGGAGGCCTTCTTTTCTAGGTAAATCTACGGACAAAGCACATTAAGATCATATATATATATGTATATATATATATATATATATATATATATTATATATATATATACATATAAAAATAAAACAATAATATGATTGTGACTGTGGATTTAGTAGAGGCTATTAGCTGTGTGATACTTTTATTTTATACTCCAAGAAAAAAAAGCAGAAAATATCGGTAGTGGTATTTTTGTATATAAAACATATAACATCTCATGTTGAAAAACGACTAGTTAATAATTGAAGCCCATGACAGTCTACCTCACTCCCTCAATAACAGCAATGTATCGCAAGACTTTATATAAACTAATAACAGTATAATATATGGTTTATTATTATACACTCAAAAGTCTCATAGCTTGTAAATTTCTAGATAGCTAAAAGTTGTAATAGCACCATATTGAAGTATAATGCCAGAAATTCTTCCAGGTATGCAATGAGCAGCAGAAAAATAGTAATATTAGCCTACTGTAGGGGTAAGGGGGGCACAATTGACATAGGGATACAATAAGCTGGTCAAATTGCGAGAGCGCTCCTTGACTTAGAGTTATGATTTTGTCTTTAATAAAAAAACAATGTCATAATTATTCAGCCATAGCTGAAAATACAATGCATTGTATTTTCAACACTTGCGGTGTATACATGTTGAAGAGGCGAGTCAAAAAGTGTCTTTACCCACATTTTGTAAATTTTTTAAGATGTCATTAAAGCTTTATAACTTTTTACACTCAAAGGTGACACGCCTAGTTTTCACTGACATTGTTTTCATTGCTTGTCTTTACATTGCCTAACTAGTATATAATAGTAAATTTCAAAATAATTTTTTTTGAGCTATATTTATCTTTGACTTGACCACATGAGGCACAATGGGCCACACTGATTGGGGCACAATGGGCCACCTGACCATTGCACCCTAATCACTGTTATTAGTTTGTTTGCCCAAAAAATTAGTTGAAATGATAGTAAAATCCATAGATATAGCCATTTCTGACCATCAATTTTTGTAAAATATGAAAGACATTATGATAAGAGTACCAAACTACAAGGTTAAGCTGCCCTCATATACATCTGGTGAAGTTATAGCTTTGCCATTTTATACATCATACAAAATACTCTGCTGTTGCTACTAAGAACTAGTTATGATATTTATTATACATTATATTATTGAGAGAATATACAAGTATTTAATTAAAGTAAATTGTGATTTGCTTATTTTCTCCCCCCTCCCTTCCGCATTCCAGCCACAAACTTTAGCTGTGGTTCGTAGAAAAAAATTCACCCAGAATTTTGTAGTGCATGTTACTAAAGTTTTTTTCTAATGAAAATTCCTGTGAGTTGGAAATAGAAAAACCCATGTTTAGTTCTAAACTTTAGCTGTGGTTCATAGAAAAAAATCCACCCAGAATTTTGTAGTGCATGTTACTAAAGTTTTTTTCTAATGAAAATTCCTGTGAGTTAGAAATAGAAAAAAAACCATGTTTAGTTCTAAACAGTATCATAACGGCACTGTAGAAATGTGTGATGTGCGTTGATTTTGCCTACCCTGCTACCTGTGGTGGCACAAAGTGTGCAGCTAAAACATGATTTTTTCTGTAGATCTGAAAGATTATTTTTATTCCTTTGTATATATTAAATAAATAAAAATCAGACGCAACAAAATCAGCAAAGTTTCAATATATTTGTTGTGTCCCACCCAGTGGCCCATTTTACATAGGTACTGGTGCACAATGGGCCAGGTTTTTCGTCATGAAAACTTTGTTATTCCGAAGGTTGTGTAAGAGATAGAAACAACAAACTGATACCTATAATAGACAACTGGTGTAGCATTTAGACTAGAGATTATTGAACTAGTAACCTAAAAACAGATGAACGAGTGCAAACAACTCAAAGTTTGGCCCATTGTGCCTCCCCCTCCCCTCCTCCCCCGTTACCTTTATTATCTATATTCTAGTGGCTGCCAATCTGTTACTAACTAATTTGGATGCAATGTAAGTAAATAAGTTAGGAATTTTATCATTATAGTAAAAATACCATCAACTAAGTTAGTTTGAGTTTCATAATGTACCAACACTAAAAACCTGTCTATTTGATAGCAGTAGCTTATACAAACAGAGTAACAGATTTCCTGTTTTAAGCTGTGAAAGTTTAAAATAAGTAATTTTTAGCTTCAACGTCAAATAATGGTGGCATAATGTTTAGAGTTCTAAAAAGTCAAAAATTCACTTATTATTGTATCTCATACGCTCATATAATAAAGTGAATTTTTGACCATTTAACACTCTATATATGCAATACCATTTTCTGATATGAAAGAAAAAATTAAAATTATGTTCTTTGCTTGAACCTTGTAAAACAACTCTCTTATTTTAGTCAGATGCAAACTTTAGAAATTAATTAATATTCTTGACCTGTATGTGTAATTGTCATCATTTTTGTTGTACATTCACATGAAATAAGACAAAGATATCTTATATATTAAAAGAACCTTCAATGGGTTGGAGAGACTGGATATACTTGGCATCTGTCACATCTTCGTAGTCGTGATTATCTGATATCTGTGCTTCTAAGAAGACTTCCATCTCAAACAAGTTGTCGGTATACGATGAAGCTCTGCATGGGACTTGGAAAAGTTTTTGTTGGATGAGGGTTTTTCTAAAATAAATTTGAATAGCAATACTTATAATTGTATACATTGTGATGTTTTAACATTCTAGTATGAAGAAACAGGCAAAGTTTATATGGCACATCATATTATTGCCTGGTGTAAGTGAACAGGTGAAATATCTATGATATATCATATTACCTGCTGTTAACATTTAGGTAGATGCCAGCAAAAACACTGTCGATACTAAACTTCAGGTCTAATTGCACGCTATTCAAGAGTTGTGCCAGTTCTGTATTAGAAAAGGGTAGTGGCAGCGTTGCAACAAGTTTTGTGTTTAAGTAAAGAAATGCAGAGGCATTATCTCGGTGAACTGCCAAACACACGTGACACAGATTTCTCGCTGTTAAGTTGCCTTGACCATGTGATTTCTTTATTTCGTTTAGTTTATTTATCAGCAGAGTGACCTTTTGTTGTGAGCAGTCTAGTGTGACTGAGAGCTGAATATCTGTGAAAAGTTCAAACATGAATTATTAAAACGTTTAGATTGTTATATTGTTATATTATATTATATTATTATATTATTTTGCATTACATTATATTACAATATATTATATTATGTTATGTTATGTTATGTTATGTTATGTTATGTTATGTTATGTTATGTTATGTTATGTTATGTTATGTTATGTTATGTTATGTTATGTTATGTTATGTTATGTTATGTTATGTTATGTTATGTTATGTTATGTTATGTTATGTTATACATATATTATACACATACTTAATTGAGAAGGTTGGGCTCTGTTTGTGATAATTAAGTGTGTGTGAGATAACTTGGAGGACCAGTAACACAGAGAGATGTTACCAACTGGACCGTTATGGTAGGCCTGGTGGATAAAAGAAGGGTTTGTCACTTTTATCTCCAGCATACTTTTACACTCCTCCCAATGAGTGGCTAAATTGTGAGTTAAAATCATAAATAAATAAATACATATAGTATCTGTAAGCAATCTGTCTTACAAGTAAGTTAATTTTTAAAATAATTCATTAGACAGAAATCCTTAGATATTATGAGCTTTGAAATGAGAGGTAATGGCAACTAGTCCCATTACGTATGCAAAAAGTTTAGCTATTTTAAGAAACATAATATACTATCTCTCTCGAATTATGCATTTTAGAAATTTTCTCTCCCATAGTAAACTTATAGCAAACTTAATAATATATATTGATTGTTGAATTTATTGTAGAGTTTAGCATTGAATCCGATTCAACTAAAAAAAGTATTGCATAAATATCACGCAGCTAAAATATTATATACGAAGTATTTTGTAGTACATAACACAGTGTAGACTGTAGAGTGTGAATGTTCAGTGAACTATATTTGGTTACTATAAACACCGTTGTGCCTATAGTGTATAACTTTATACTAACTGTATAAGTATACACAGTATACCATGATTTTAATTTGTAAATAATATAGACTATTCATGTGTAACTTGATAATAGCACTTAAGGAGAAAGTACATATTATGTCAATACAGTAGACAGTGTCTGTAGGTACAAAACTTGATAATTTAATAGACAGATACTTACATGGTTTTATACAGTTGTAATAAATGTCTGGAAGAAGAGGCATTGTGGGACAGCCTACCATTATAGAAGGTAAATTTACCACTGAAACTCCCATACCATTTATATGTTTCATTAGTTTTCTTAGTTTAATTTGGTCAGAACTTCTTAAGGGTGAAGTCTACAAGGTATTATATTGTCATAATATTATATTACTTATAGCATGGAAAGTGTAATATGATAACTAATATATAGTATTAGACAGTTGACACATTATATATAGACATGTGACACAGTATATATAGACAGCTGACACAGTATATAAAGACAGCTGAAATTGTATAGAGAGACAGTATATAGACACAGTATATGTAGACAGCTGAAACAGTATATAGACACAGTATATAGAGACAGTATATAGAGACAGTATACATAGACTGTATATGGACACAGTATATAATTATATAGACAGCTGACACAGTATATATAGACAGCTAATATATAGAGTATATGCACTGCATCAGATAACTATTAAGTAAAACAAATAATTGTTATTGTGGCTCAAAAGAATAAGGATTTCTGCTGTATAGACACTCACCTTACAACTTAATTCCATGACTTGTATGAAGTAACCCTGTGGACAGCTGAAGTAAACTGTTACATTATTATCCATCAACTGAGGCTTATAACCTGAAATCACACACAATAGGCATGTATCAGTTAGCTATTAGTCAGTTAGTTAGTAGCTGCTGTTAACTGCTCACAGTCTAATAACCTGAGTTTATACATGTTAACCTTGACCCTACACTCGCAGTCTGAACAGCACTATTGTACATTGTACAAGGTGCTTAGATATAGCCATGTGCTTCGAATGTTTCTTACATTCACAAGGTTTTGAGCATACCATGGAGTATAATCAACTTTTTTATAAAATAGTTGAAGGTAAAAATGCATGTGTTTCATGGAATAAATGTGTTTATATCAACTTTATATAAAAATTTTCAGAAAACTGTTGCAAAATAAAAGCAATTTTTCACCAACACTAGAAGTGTATATATATAAGCCAAGATAATTTTTTTTTGTTTTACTCTATTATTTTAATGTGGCAGAGGTTTGAAATTCATATAATGTTTACTAAGAATAGTTTTTGTGCTTCTTTTCCGTACATGCAAGAGCTAGGAATGCTTATCAAATGCTATTTATATGCCTACCTATGAATATTATGTAGATTCTAAATTTTGATACCTACGACTCTATTTAGATGTCATTTATATTATATAACTATACTGAATATTTAGATGTCATTTATATTATAATTATATAACTATACTGAATATTTAGATGTTATCTATATAACTATATGGTGAGTATGTAGATGATATTTATATAACTATACTGAATCTGTAGAAGCTATTTATATAACTATAGTGAAAATGTAGATAGTATTTATATAACCATAATGAATATAAAGAAGCTATTCATGTAGCTATAGTAAATATTTAGAAGTTATTGATATTATAATAAAGACTCTGTAGGTTCTCACCTTTCAAACTAACAAATGACTGAGCCTGAGACCTTTCACCATCTGGTCTTATAGCCTCTCTACATGGAACCACAGTTCTTCTCACTCCATTAGTTGACCAAATACTACCTCCAAGACCTAAACATACAGCAATGTATCTGTACTGCATAATATGTAAACAGGAATAACTATTGCTTACTTTTATCTGCATAATCTACATAAGTTTGTCAAAAAACAACATTCCTGTGTACAGTTACAATTTCTCTCAATCAAAAAGTAGTAAAATAAATAAAGTTTGTATAGTTTAACAAGTTTTAAGTTGATCGCATTATGCAGTTATAGTAAAATATATGAGTTTAAAAACTTCTTTTCCTTTTATATTTGAGTCTGTGCACCAAAATGAAAATATATTTAGGTATAAGTGGTTTTTCTACTTTATATTAGCTGTGGTATACAGTAATACACATGACTGTAGTATAGTAATACACAGTTGCAGTATAGTAATATGCAGTTACAGTATAGTGATACACAGCTGTAGCATATTATAGTAATTTATACAGAGCTCTAGTATATAGTAATACACAGTTTTAGTATATTCAGTAATATACAGCTTATAGTATAATAATATACACAGCTGTAGTATATAGTAATAAACAGCTGTAGTATAGTGATACACAACTGTAGTATAATATTGTACAGCTGAAATTTATTTTTGTTATACTACTGTGATAAATTGCAGGTTATTTTCTATTCTTTGCAGGAAATGTTATACTTCTAAATAATTGTTGCAAAGTAAAATATTTGATGAGCATGTATAACTCTTCTTTTTACTATATTTACCACTCTATATTAAACAGCTGCAGTATATAACGCAATTATAGTACAACAGAAGTAAACATAGAAACATACCAAGTTATAATATTATACAAGTTACCGCATAGATTTGTAGAATTTATAGCTAGCTTATAATGATGTAGCTCAACTTTGCTGTAGTCTGTGCTCTCCATAAGCCAGTGTATTTGAAATAGACCAACGTGGACTGTGTATAGAAAACCATTAGCTACAATATAGAGTATTCAGCATAATTTTTACATTACATGCTCAACAACCATCATACTTTATACAAAAAGGAAACATGAAGATTGAGGTGGCAACTTGAAATACTTTTAGGAACAAATTTTGCCTCTAATAGATACATTTGCATACATTATCTGATAATATATTCATTTGCATACATTATCTGATAATATACTCATTGCATATTTATATGGCAGCTTTTTCTCAGTGTTAAACCATGCCAATACATACTATGCATTATAATAATATATATAACACAGAGACATGTACTGGTATTCAACGGTACGTGAGCTGATGAAGTGTAACTTACCCTCTACCTCAACCTGGTTTATGACTCCCATCCTAGGCAACTGTAGACAAGCCCACTGTACTCTATAGATAGCTGGCTCTAGAGAGTTGAATATCATAGGACTTGGTAAAGAAGGCTTAATCTCTAAACTGTCAGTCACCTGCAGACACTTGTTATTGCTGTTATGAGAGTCTATCAACTCTTCAATACGGCTGTAGTCACTAACTCCAAGAGCCTGCAGGGGCCACTCTGCTGTGATTGGATTTACCTTACCTATATAAGTAGTATGTAACATGGACGTTTACTCCGTCTATTTTTTCTGCACCAAACCCAACTGCCAACAGGTAATTCATTTAAACCACTTTCACCTTTTATATGATTTTTCACCATAAAGGTAAATAGGCTACATAGTTTTATTATTGCTCTGTGATAATAAATATATTTCACTTCTGCTGTTCAAAAGTGATTGTATTCTAGCTTTGAATCCTTAAGCGAATACAGCTTTGTTATATAGAAAAACTTCACATTTCAACAGCAAAATTCAATAAAAAATTTAAATCAAAACAGTTTTATTTTAAATCTAGGTATAGCCCAATGCCTAAAAGTCAAGTTTGGACAAAGTGTAACACTTTTGCCCACAAGAACTTTTCAATCCACAAAACTATCTGTCAAACTTTTAATTTCAAGTTGCTCCTAATAGTCACTATACAACATCAAGTATAGTACTCTGTTTGTTATAAGTACATAAGTTTATGATTTTCTTGCAATTAATTCGACACTATAAATAGCTTCTATTGAAATAAAATTATATGGTACGGTGTACAAGTGTAGAGCTAACAAGTCTAGCTCAGGCTGCTGAGTGCAAAATGATTTCTGGCCAACTAGGAATTCTAAAAAACATTTTCAACAAAGGCAGTTATCTCCTCAATAGCTAAAGCAGTTGATCTCAATCAAGTCAAGCTTTAGCCAAAGAATTAGAAATGTATTTAAAAAAAGATTAACAACATTGAAATTGTTTGCTTTTGAGTCTCCGTCAACAGAGGAAAAGTTAATCAATGACTTAATTTCAAGTGTTCATTGTTTGCTTCTATTTTAAAAGATATTACGCCTGAGTATTTTAATGCTGGAGATTTAGTGCTCCTTAAGAAGCTTATCCACATCAAAAAATCTTTTGGAGAACATGGCTGGTAAAAATATGCCATTACAAAAACAAAAATTATGAAAAAAGAGACATAAAGATGTCATTACATTATAAATATTTTCTTAGCAAATTTTGTGTATTCAATAGAAATAGGGGAATGATTTGCCTAACGATTGCTTGAAATTGCGCTACCTTACATTATACCTTATGCACTACACTACACTGTACTGTGCTGTACTGTAGTGCAATGAAATGTAAAGCACTACATAGCACTGTAAAACACTGTGCTACACTAGATTTCACCCTACTGTACTCCACATTAAGAAATTTACTTAACACACATGGCTGATGAAATGAGTCCTCAAAAAGCATAATTATATAAAGAAAGACACATTAAAGACTTCATCACACCATAAGCTTTTTCTAGCGAAATTTTTGTGTTCAACAGAAATCGAAAGGTTTTTTGCTTGAACTTTGGTAGTTTGACTTTATTAGCTGTTTCATTGCACTACATTACATTTCACAATTTTATGCTTTACATTGTACTATGGTGTACTGCACTGCAGTGTACAGTACTGTAGTGCACTACATTACACTACATTGCATTGCACTTTACTGGTTCATTATGAGGTGAAAGACTACACTTCTAACTATTGAATACCAAATTCAAATTTTGTATTGTGAGGTATTGTGAGCCAATAGGTGAAATTTTAAAAATCTGTAATGGATGTCTAGTAATGTAAAAGAAAAACATCAGCTTGTGATATGCTACTTAAAACTTATAATGCTAAAAAATTAAAGCTGCAATAGATTATCTGCGGTTTTTATATTTACAAAAAAGTTAATGCAAAACTAGCTTGATGAATCAACATTATAAATATCTTCAAAATAACTTTTTTTGCACACTTTCTATACAGAAGCAACAGCGTGTGTATGCGGTACACATATAACCAGGGACTACATTTTATGTTTTTGTATTGCTTACTATATCAGAGTCAGAAATATGTAACCTCTATGTTGTTGAAGCAATACAATGTTCTCTAAAAGTTGTAGAATATCTTATAAATCATAAAAAAATAATACTGAAAATATATGTTATAGTTACTGGTGCTCAAGCGTCTGCTTCTGTGTAGGTACATGCTTGTATTAGATATATTGGAGCAAGAATAGATTCAAACACATTAAAGTAACATACTTGTGTTAATAGACAATCATGCTGCCAGTGTACTAGGAAAAGCTGTACTCACTTGAAAAGTCTTTAGATTGTGCTAGAGTCAGCAATTCAGTCAAAGTTACGTGTGTGTCATTAGGTCGCTCAAAAACTATAACTGATTGACTTTTCCTCAACAAACTTGTTAAAAAGATTAGCACACTGCTGAGACAAATGTTACTATGTGAAACTTTGTAATACATTTTACAACTCAAGTCTTACAATAGTAGCTGCTGTGTAGATGCATGCCACTTAATACATTGAAGTTATATAAACATTGTGTCTAATTAATTGTTATTCTGTACGTAAAGAAATTTACAATAGAATTTTATTATTTATTTTAGTATTATATTGTTACTTATGATGCATAAGACTGTTATTATCTTTAGATTGTTTGACTCTCAGTGCTGTTTCATCATTGTTATACTATACTGGTTGTATCTGCACATTTTGTCTACGCAATCTTCTGTCATCAACATAGCTCTACTAGGTTGGGATGGATATTATAAGACTCTTCTAAAGATGTGAGCTGATCTTAGTAAAGCTGTCTGTTGAGTTCATGAGTACGTTGTGTCAGCTTCTTTAAACACTGCCATTTCTTCTACAAAATATTGCATGCAGTCACTCCCTAGTAGTTGAGGCTTAAGCTGCAATTACTAGGAATTTACTTTTCTTGAAGTTTTCTCAAAGAAGCTGGATTGTGGTATTGTGCTATTTTCTTTGATTCTTTCTCTCCCTTTTTAACCTTCTCTAACTATTGTATAAGTTTTTATTTTTTATAAATTGGCCAACTATGCTATTATAGAAGTGGTATAAAGTATAAACAAAAAATAATATACATTCTAGAGCTTCTATAGTGCCAAATTCTATAGTTATTTAATGAGTTGTATTGTAAAAAGCAGTCGGAGATGAGAGAATTTTCTAAATTCTTTGTTGGTATAGTTTGAATTTATAAGAATTTTGGTGCTTCATGATTTTGCTCTTAAGATGTATGTTTGCTTTTATTCAGTGAAAAAAACTCAAAGTTTTGTACATATGACAACCTCTACTACTTATGTAAAACTCTTGAACATGTATGCTAGAAGTCCACTTTATTCCAACTATGCATTCTCAAACAAATATTTTGCTCTCATCTGTTTACCTAAATAATATATCTAGAGAGCTGTATATATTATATAGTATTTTGGGTATTTGATACCAACAACTTACTATATACACATATAAACATTTTTAAAGTTAGGAATTACATGTGTTATGTATTGAAAAAGGTATACATATTTTGTTTCTAAATGCAACGCCTAAAAGTAGACTAGTCCAAGCAACACTGAAATGTATATTATGTTGTGTATTTTATTCATAATGTTATAGCACACATGGTGTGATATATACATAACACTTTAGTTGACAGTATATTACGTATACAGTAGGCTACAATGTATTAATATGCACACTATAGTAGATACAGAGTATCATATAGTGGACAGTGTGGTAATATATTATAATAAAAAGCTAGCCATTCATTGATTAATTGGGTTAATAAGTGTTGACTCTATTCTATGTTTAAACAGTGGCATGTGATTATAAAAGAGGCCAGTGGGTTGAACAGCCTAATACTGCTAGTTAAATAGCTGCCATGTTATTATAACAACATTTCAATAATCAATGCTATAAGATTGCTCAAGGCTCTGGGTGCATTCACAATGATCTGCTTCAACAGTCCAGACTATATAACATTAACTAGCTAGTGCATTTCACTACTTGATAAATAATGTAAAATAGAAGACATCAAGCAGTAAAACTGACACAGCCATGCAAACTCTACACAAATTTCTTGCTTTTTGGATAATAGGAGTTTCCCTGTTTGGTATGTAGTACTGAAATATTATTTTTAACAACTATAGAGTTTCATCTTCTTTTCATAGGCTTCAAACTTGAGTTTTCCAATATAGAAGTGGCTACGGTTTTACAATATAGTTAGTTGTCAGCGGTATAGAAAAAGCTGGGTCAAAAACATATAGGCTACTGATTGAAAGTATATTTGCTAGGAGAGTATCGTTCATGTTGTAGCTATTCAAATGAAAGTAAAGAAAAAAAATAAACATAGCCACAATGTATCAAGTTTGCATTTGTCCACGATTATAGAATATAAAAAATCTTGCTTCTGTAATATGGAAGTTTTAGGAAATAATCTGTAAATCCTTCTAATGACACTATATCTGTCTCATTTCTATTAATCTCATTAACTGGCAGACTTCTGGGTAGAGCTTACCATGTCCGCCATTTAGCAGCATTCTTATGCAACTCAGCAGCTTTATTTCTACACTTGTTTTATGAAATGTTTATTTTAATAAACATAGTTGTTGCCTGAAAACATGTCTTCAGGTACAGCAGCAAATAAATTTTGATAGCCCAATTTCTTTGATTTTTATCTTAAGTTTCGGTTTGGTTGTAGCTTTTTGCTAGAATTTTTAGTCTAGAACACAGGCTTTTCTCAATTGATTTATTACTGCATTTGTAATTGGAACGTGTCATTTGATTTCCTTACCTACCCAGTTGACGTGATGCTAAAATAAATCATGGTTACACCAGCTGTAAGTTATATATTGACTAAAAACTAGCTGAGACCTATAGAGATTCAACAGCTGAATTTAATCAATAATTTAGTTACTACTACTTTGTACAAATATAACACAATAGTATATAATAGTTTTGTGATTTGTAGTTTTACAAATGCCATGATATAATTACGGTCCTAAACATAGATTGCATAGAAATTTATATTAACTTTTCCATTAGTGTAATTACTCCTAAGCACAGTAGGGGAGTGACCAGTTAACAGCGACTACTTTGAGAGTGAATAACCACACTGGCAGCAATCAATTGGCAGCAATAAGTAGTCAGCTGAGCTATATAAGCAGTAATCATGCTAATATTTTCTATTAACATACTTGGTATTGATCAGCATTGAACACCTGCATTAGAATACTAACCAAGTTGGAAACAACCTCTACTACAATTAATATAGTGTGAAGCATCTTAGATAACACATGTATGTGACGATGTTACAACAACATATTTTGCTTTTTTTAGTAGGAAAAAAATCGCCAATGAATAGGTTAAAAACATGTACCCATGCCCATATGATATACAATATAAACTTGGGTTTTCAAAATAAAAGTTACTGACACTAATATTGTGGAAATACACCCCATTATTACTGTGTGAGACTTTACATTATATAGGTGTCGTGCTATACTACATTCTATTATACTATAATATTATACTACACTACACTATAATATACTATACTGCACTATACTACACTGTGCTACACTATACTAGACTATACTATGCTATACTACACTATACTATATTATACTATACTACACTACACTACACTATACTATACTACACTACACTATACTACACTACACTACACTATACTACACTATGCTACACTATACTACACTACAATACACTACACTATATTATACTACACTATGCTACACTATACTACACTATGCTATACTATACTACACTATGCTACACTATACTACACTCTGCTACACTATGCTATATTGTACTATACTACACTATGCTATATTGTACTATACTACACTATGCTATATTGTACTATACTACACTATGCTATATTGTACTATACTACACTATGCTATATTGTACTATACTACACTATACTACACTCTGCTACACTATGCTACACTATACTACACTCTGCTACACTATGCTACACTATGCTACACTATGCTACACTATACTACACTATGCTACACTCTGCTACACTATGCTATATTGTACTATACTACACTATGCTACACTCTGCTACACTATGCTGCACTATACTATACTATATTATACTACACTATGCTACACTATACTACACTATGCTATATTGTACTATACTACACTATGCTATATTGTACTATACTACACTATACTACACTCTGCTACACTATGCTACACTATGCTACACTATGCTACACTATGCTACACTATGCTACACTATACTACACTCTGCTACACTATGCTACACTATGCTACACTATACTACACTATGCTACACTATGCTACACTATGCTATATTGTACTATACTACACTATGCTACACTCTGCTACACTATGCTGCACTATACTATACTATATTATACTACACTATGCTACACTATACTACACTATGCTATATTGTACTATACTACACTATGCTATACTACGCTATGCTACACTATGCTACATTATGCTACACTCTGCTACACTATGCTACATTACACTAGTGACTAACTAGACTATTTTGTGTTGCACTGCTTCAGCTCCTCTATCATTTATTCTGACTATGTATGGCTGCTATAGTTTTCACAGCAACTAAATTGTAAAAGGAATCATCATAAAAATATAACGTCACTCATTACTGATATCATCAAAAATGAAAAGTAATTATTGTTATAATTGATTAGTGAATTGCAGTAAATCAGTTATAAATAATAATTTTTTTCTATATAAAATAAATATTTTTGCTATATAGCTTGTTCTCATAGTTTAGTCAATAGGATCAATTATAGCAATAAAGTTGTGTTTTACCATAATATTGTTATTAAATAATGAGCAATTACAAATGCATAATAAATATTCATAAGTTTATACTTAAATTCTGAAGCAATATGAATTAAAATTGAAGCCATTTGCCTTTTGTTTCACCACTTTTTGTATGTTAAAAATAGTATTTAAACTTCTCCCAGATGGGTAGTAACTATGACTTAGAATATGTGGCAAGGTAGCTATAGCTTTGGTTGTGTTCTAACTTTAAGAAAACTTTAAATTTAGCTTAGTTATTAATCTATGTATTCCAGCAGTTCTGAAGTAAACGCAATAAAAGTTATCTAATGCTAAAGGCGAGATTACAACCACCACTAGATCGGCAGCATAATGCTTCTGCTGCTTTGTCAGCAAGTGGAATAAGCTCTAAACACCTTTATACAAAGTGTATAATAAAGTCAATTTGTTATGGCATAGAGCTTCAAAATTAGTCTTTACTTCTGCAGTTTGCTTAAACTACATGGAACTAGGCAGCCCTACTTTTCTAATGCTGTGTACTTCAGTGTCAATGTAAAGTTGAGCTTCTAAGCATGATGATAATACTAGACATGAACCATATGCAAGCTCATCCATTATATTATATAAAATATTGTAAAATTGAACAATTACTAAGTAAAAACGTTAAATATTTGATTTATTATTCACTTTCATGTGATATAAAACCAGTGATTGCTAAAAGTTAAGCCAATTAGTTCATATCTTAAATAACTTCCAGATCCGGCTAATTATCCTGTATGTTCTTACTCACCTCCATACCTGACTGTTAGCCTAGGGCCACACGGTGCGTATTTTCGCATGCGAAAATTGAAACCACAGGTAGCAAAGGTGTCCACTGTAGCGTCAGTGATGCGTGATAAATAAAGCTTTCATTTTTAAATCGCACTCGCTTTTAATAAAACGCAATTTACTGGAATATAGCACTAAAATAAAAGAATTGGGCTCGCTAAATAACTACCAGCCAATTAGGTGACGGCGACACCTTTGCTACTTGTGGTTTAAATGTTCGCATGCGAAAAACGCACAGTGTGGCCCTAGGCTTATAGTAATTTTACTGCTATACCTTGCAACCTCTGTCGATAGTCCTTGCTCAACTGTTTGCAAAACAAGAAATTAGACATATTTCATATAATTAATGTTGCAACGATGAAAATTACCAAAAGCGCTATCATTACACATTGCTGCCGCTATATCCAATAAAGTTGGTACTCAAAATGATGGAAATTATGCTCCACTTGGCTACTCAGTAACTTTGGAAACAGCTGATGGTTTGCTGATTTCGATGATTTAGAATGATATTTACATTATAGTGTTCATTAGTGGCTCTAGCAAATACTATATCTGTACAACAGGAGTTACAACCGGTACCAAATGCTACCAATGCGGGCAGACCCTAGACACTGCTGCTAACTGTCTTGATGACTACAATCTGGACAGCAGCGTTCATATTGTTAAAGACTGTGGAGATTCGGAGGTGCCAGGGTGTCTCAAGTCTAAGTTTGTTGATGACAAGAACAGACATATTGGTAAGAGAGAGCTGATACCTTGTGTTGATACATTGTCTACCAGTATATGCATTATGTGTTGATACACTTTCTGGTGACAGATAATGAGCTGACACATTGCATGTTGATACAATGTGTGTTGATAGAATGTGCTGATACATAGCATACTGATACATAGTATACTGATACATTGTATACTGATACATAGTATACTGATACATAGTATACTGATACATAGTTTGCTGATACATTGTATACTGATACATAGTATACTGATACATTGTATACTGATACATAGTATACTGATACATAATTTGCTGACACATTATGTACTCTGCAGTGACAAGAGGTTGTGCACCAGAAGATGGGATGCGTCATAAAACAAACGAGTGCAAGTCAACTGAAGTAGACAGCCACAAAGTGTACTTTTGTCACTGCACAGGGGACTTCTGTAACAGCGCCAGTCACCACCCACTCTCATTCACACTGATACTGACTGCCATTGCTATTTGGAAACTTGTTTTGGCTCTTTAATAAAATATTTTGATTTCCAATTAGCAGTTTGCGTTAACTTGACTTCTCAAAGATGGTAATAGTCATGCAATAAGATGCATTTTATTTCCTGTTTACCTTGTCTTACTCAGTCTAGGTTTCGTGAGTCATCACTATTTATAATAGTTCTACAATTGCACTATTATATTTTATTCTCATTCTGTGATGAAGTCATTAAAAATTTGGGTCATGGTATGTTTTAGTCATTTAACGAGTTGTGCGTGTTGAGTTGTTTCTTGTTTATATTGTGTATTCACAGATCTTATTAATACTGTTTTTATTGTTTTAAAGTTTATATCAGATATAACTTATGTTTTAGAATAAAATTGTAGAGTTACTCAAAAGTGTTAGAGTTTCTATCCCCTTCTGGTGTATCAACAGTGGTAATGATAAGCATCAGACTAATCTATGTAGTACAAATATTACAGTAACATTTTATTATAACATAAAATATGAGTAAGACATTTATTACATCAAACTATGAGGTTAATTTCAGGAAAACAGGTGAAGGAATTAGGAATGGTGTGTTTTTTTACACACAGAATAAAATATAGAAACAAAGCTAGCAAAATTTAACAGAAATATAGTTAAAAATATGAGGGGATCACAAACCACCATTTGATAGATAAAATTTTGCCCTAAGATAAATTTGAAACTACATATAAAACCAACTGCATCACTATAAGATTACATTCAACAGAGTCCATGCATCAGAATACCATGAATAAATACACTATAAGTATAACTTAGCATCAAGTTTACAGTTAGAAGAGAGTAGCCTGTATCCTGACTGCCACACCAAAACAATGTCTAATGGGGTGGTCAGCGTAGCCGGATAGTGAAATATATTTAAATATAACCATTGCATAAATACTAGTAAGCCCTGAAAAGTTAAAATGGCCACCCATAACCACATAGAATATTAGTCAACAGTATCATTATATTGCTAAAGAGAAAGTAGAGCCTGATGCAGTCAGGATAACGTCAGCTAGGATAATGTTAGTACATTATCGAAGCCTGTTTAAGCAAGAGGAAGAATTAAATAGAATATCTACGTCACACTTCTCAATATACTCATTACATCACTACAGCTACTGCAGAGCTAATCAGCAGGTGTTTGCACTAGTAACATTGCATTAGCCTTGCATAGAGCTACTAAATAGGCAGAAGAACAAGCCTACTGAGGTTGGGAATTGTCCTCCCCGTCCACTGGAGCGCTGCCAGAAGTTGGTACGCTGGCTGTGGATTCCTCAGTTTCTGGAACAGTAGAAGCAGCAGCGGATATTGGAGGAGCAACTGCAGAGAGAAGTTTAGCTTCGGTTCTTCTCTGATAGTCATGATGCCATTTAGTGAAGTCAACGTTGAGTACAACGACACACCCCGTACCGACAGCTGCTAGCACATATCTAGAAACACAACTAGCTTTGTTTATGCTGCAATACATGGAATACAAGCTCAATATATAGAGCACACAACTTCAAACAATGCAATCGTTGAAAGTCAAAATGCAATTAATTTTTATAGTTTTATAACAAGCAATGAAACTACTTGGGGAGTAGCACAGGGATATTTTCAACCAGTTCTGTTAAAGGCTAATGAAGCTGGTTTAAAAAATATTAATAAAATATTCCTATATATCTTAGCCATTATCTTAAGGCTGTTAGAGGGTTGTATGCTTAAACAATTTTGCTTTATAATAAATATTGTACAAACATGTCTTGAATTAATTTGGGATTTCTGATCACTAGCTGGTAACATTACCAGTCAGCTCTGAAATCCGCGGTATTATTATATTAAACTAATAGTCATTATTTCTAACTTCTGCGCATGTTATTCTTAGCTGCCGCAACACACAGTCTAAACTTAACTAAACACAATGCTAGTGAAGTTGATAGTATAACTACAAAATTGACGAAACTTTATAAAAACCTTCTAAATAAAACAGCTATGTGAAACAACCTAGGAAATTATTTCGGAAACTAACCGGTGGTCGAATGAAAGAGCTAGATCATGGACAGCACCTTCCAGACGGGGGTACGAGTAGAGGTGGGTGAGGTCATGAGTCCTCCAGATAGACACAATACCATTGTCTCCTGATGTCATTACGTGCCTACTATCTCTGCTCATACACATACACTGTAATATAACATCATATTATATGATATACACTTACACTGTAATATAACATCATATTATATATGATATACATATACACTTACACTGTAATATAACATCATATTATATGATATACACTTACACTGTAATATAACATCATATTATATATAATATACATATACACTTACACTGTAATATAACATCATATTATATTATACAAATATACACTGTAATATAACATCATACTATATGATATACATACACTGTAATATAAAATCATATTATATGATATACATATACACATACTGTAATATAACATTACATTATATGATATATAACATACACACACTGTGATATAAAATCATACTATATAGCGTATTTACAGATACACATATAGTACTGTATCATGTGGTGCAAAGGGTACCTTAAGAGAAGTCTTGGTGTCCACATGATGAAGGAGTCTACCATTTATACTGAAGAGACAGATAACCGTAGAGTTGTATATGGTGACTATGTAGCCCTCCCTGTTTACTAGCAGGTGCTGGGGATCTGTACACAGAGATGGAGGAGCCAAACCCCTCAACATTTCACCATTCATTGTGTGAATGAGACAGGGACCCTCTGTAAGCATCATACAACACGTGTAATGCGAACTATCTCTGCTGACACAAATAGCGCGACGCAATTCTGTGTGTCAGTAGAAGTTGTCATCTCCTAACATACTCTAAACTGGCCTGAGTAGTAAACATGAGTAAATATCAGCTGGGTTTACCTGCTTCTATTAAATTTGATTTAATAATTTTAGAATACAATAACAGTTTAGATGCATAGAAAAAATTAAATTATGGAGCATTCATTAGAATTCATAGTAACATAGCTACTCAAAAAAAGCATTTCATATATTGATGAATACTATAATATTTATTTCATTAAATTGCAAAGTAACATCAAATGAAAATTGCAACAAACGCTCAATAAATTGAACATTGGCTGATACAAGTAGATAATACCACCGGATTACTAGATTACAGTAACAACACACACTGCACAAGTATTAATAAATACCTTTAGAAGCGCTGACAACGATGCCCAGCTCAGCAGATATTACAACAGATACGATGGGAGTTGTGTGCCCAGTGAGGGTAGCTTGAGCAACTGGGTTGTTGGTTGAACCTAAGAGAGAAGAATATAGACATTCCAATTAACTATACAGAAATAATGTAATGTAGCAGTATATTACTATATTACTATATTATTGCAATGTAGTATTACAGTTTATTATAATTACAAATACAATGCTGGGATGCAGCTGACACAGGAGCAAACCATTTTACAAGTACTCATATATACATGTTTGCCTATCTACTATCACCCAACTACAGTTTTCAATATCAACTTATTCAAATACCTAACATGGGAACAAATCTAACAAAAATAGAGCAAAAATTGCACATATACGCAGATCTGTTGTATCTCTAGTGTAAAATACATTACTAGAACAAAAAACTGGCAGTAATTGCCATGTGTTTGCTAATAAGAAAACATGTTTATATTTACTCTTGTGATGTCAGCTTTGATTCATCATTAATTAAAATTTTATGCTGCCTTTCCTTATGCCAGTGAATCAATTATTATGTTTATGCTTATTTAGAGCAGTTGCATCATTAATCAACATACATATAAATACCACTGTCATAGTTTTATAGAAGCAGTGCTCTCCTGGACAAGCTATGACATTGTGAGATGAAGTACAGTTAAAATAATAAAGTATTAGAACTATCAGATAAATCTCTTCTTATATAAATATACAGTAATATATAAACCTACAGTAATATATAAACCTACAGTAATATATAAACCTACAGTAATATATAAACCCACAGTAACATATAAACCTACAGTAATATATAAACTTATAGTAATATATAAACCTACAGTAATATATAAACCTACAGTAATTTATAAGCCTACAGTAATATATAAACCTACAGTGATATATAAAACTACAGTAATATATAAACCTACAGTATTATATAAACCTACAGTAATATATAAACCTACAGTAATTTATAAACTGAAATAATGTAACGAGTTCTCTGCTGGTATGTCATTGTGCAATTCTATATCCTAAGGAAGGGTAATATTTACATACATATAAGTAATAACTCTCGATAATCTCTCTAAAACTGATGGGCAGTTGAACATACTAGCTACTAACTTATCTACCCTAACTGTTTGCAGAGCATCAGCCTGCTTACAACAGTACCTGAGTGCAGACAACTCTCCAATACGCAGCTCAGCGTGGTTATATTATGTACACAGTGCAATGCATTGTGGTACAGCAACAGAGTGAAGAGAAGGCAACTACTCACTGAGCTGTTCGCTATAAATCCTCTGTTTCTGGCCCAGCCACTGCCATATCATACAAGTGCAGTCCTTGGAGCCAGTCACGATGAAACAGTCGTGCATCATGTTGACCTCTGACCTGCATATACAGGTGACAACTCCAAAATGTCCGTAGACCACCTGCAGTGACTGACCTACAATATGGAGAGGTAACTTATGCTTTGCTGCGCACTGGTTCAGAGTTGATCAATATATAGAAGGATATTTCACAGCTTCAGTTAGCCTTTATATTATGTAGAGAAGAATAGAGTTTAGTATATAATTAATAAACAACCACATCTACCAATAACCAAGTGCTAAGTAAACATGGTGTGGGTTGGCCAACTTGCCTGAATCACTTTGAAATACCCGGAAACTGTTATCCCAGAAGCCACAAGCGAATATGATTTTATTATCTATGCTGGTGGCGAAGTTGCTGCGGGATAGCTTGATTCTTTCATCGAAATTATCGCCGAGTGTACGTCTAGTATGTAATTGAGAAGAGATGGGTTGGTTGAGCACAGGATCCAGGGCTAAGGGAAGAGAAGCCATGAGCTGTTCACTTGTAGTAGGAGCTGGTGCTCCCGGGTTACCGGCGGGAGACGGGAGCTGGTCAGTTGGGGGTTTGGGGGGTGTTTGAGAGGACACTGCAACACAAACATGCATATATGTTTACACTATACAGAGCTATGACTCAGCTAGAGGTATGTTGACAGCTGGCAGTTGTATCCCCTGACTATGGTATAGTAATATTCATTCTATAGATTATACAGTGTAAAACATATACAGTATAAGCTACAGTGTGTACAGTATAAGCTACAGTGTGTACAGTATAAGCTACAGTGTGTACAGTAGAAGCTACAGTGTGTACAGTATAAGCTACAGTGTGTACAGTAGAAGCTACAGTGTATACAGTATAAGCTACAGTGTATACAGTATAAGCTACAGTGTGTACAGTATAAGCTACAGCTTGTACAGTAGAAGCCACATTGTATACAGCATAGCAACACATTTCACAAGCTGAAGTTACGACTAGAGAAGGAACTCAGCAAGGGAACACAACTTACACGGAGTAGGGTTGCTATTCCACGGGTTGACAGCGAAGTGTTTGTTCATCAGAACAGTGACGACGCTAGGTGAGGGCTGCTGGGGGAACACGTTGGCCGAGATGTGGATGACGGGGGAGTTTGACCAGAACTTGAGAGACATGCAGGCATCACTGGTTACTGGGTTGAACATCTTAGGTGTCTACAATATAATACACTCTGATACAGCTACTAGTATATGAGTATTATAGCGTATACTGTAGCATTGGGTAAGGGAGTGACATTACATATGCTATGGAGTGTTGAAGAATAGAGTTTATGTTTGACTGTATGAGCTCTGTGATAGAGGTAGTGATGTCACAATGACACGCTGACAATGACACGCTGACAAGAAGGTAAACACATCAAGACATCACGCCCCTCTAACAAGTCTATGCACATACCACGCCCATCTGTGACCCTCTCATGGGGTGGGGCTCAGCTAGGAGCTGGGAGGGTGTCTGCCCAAAGCTCCTTATCTGCGCCTGAAGGGCCTCTTTCATTATCGGGTCTTTGATGTTGGAGAGTTCAACATTTCCCTCGTAGGTGAGATAGTAGAACACATTAGTTGCCTTGACAGCTTCGGGTCCTGCGTAGACATGTGTATACAGTGAATGTTATAATATATCCATACTGTATATAATATACTATAGCATAATATACCTACATGTGTTCTCTACTCTCATGCGAAAGTTTATAGTGAGAACCCCTGATGGAAACGTTTTTTAAATCCAGCTAAGGACTTTTTTGAATGTGTCACAAGAACAATTATGACTGGATGCTCTCCCTAACATTACCACATGTGTTCGAACTCAAACCACTAACCTTGTATTTCACGAACCCAGCACTCTAACCACTACACCATGGCTGCTCCATATTCCCCACACTGTATACGCATAATTTACCCACCTTGCTGCTTATAACCAAATATCAGATCAATCCACTCATGGAGTTGTCCCGAGACAATTTCAGACTCTAGAGCTTCTCTGGAGATCCTCACGAACTCCTCGGGGGTAGCGGCCCATGGGGGCAGAACGACGTGGTCTACGACAGACCCATCTTCTTTAGAGCCAAACTTGAATCGGTTGTCATTCCAAAACATCTCCGGGAGAAAATAGACTTCTGGTATCATTTCCTGTGCAAGAATAGCAGGTGTAGAAGGTTTGATGAGTGGAATACATATAGGGTATGTGTAACAAAAGTATAGTAAAATTAACTCTCATCAGCACAATTAATAGTTTTCTGTCCTGTATAAAGATATGTATGAAGGAACAGAGTCAGCAGTTAGCAAGTGCCCTTTACCTTGACATCGGAGGTGTCAGTCTGACAGTTAAGCCACGCCCGCTCCATACTCGAAAATGTTCTGTTGGCGTGATCAAACTTTCCTTCTTGCAGGTTCAAAAACAGAGTGGAAAATGGCTCCTAAACAACAAGAAGCAGTTATTACCTTCACCGTGCTGAGTGACAGCAAAGACAAACGACCATCTCCACAGTCTGAGTAGCAAGAACACAGCCAGACTTACCACTCGAATGAGCCAATTGAGTGCGAATGCGGCAGTGGAGTAGTGCGTCCCGTAATGGAACGCTGGAATGTGTTCATGATCCCAGGCCTCGTATCTCTCCTCGAAAAACTTGCGTCTCTCAGGGTTTAGGGCACCCATAGGCTAGAAATCCATTACATAATATTATAAATACTAAACAACTCATTACAATTGAAGGCTGCTTGAAGCTTCATAGAATGAACTTTCAATACATATTATAAGGACAAAGAATTAGGTTTAAGGATAATATATTATTTCTTTTCATTTTAAAAGCAAACTTGAAAGTCCAATCTTGTTGATTCAGCACTAAGACTTTCAACTGAAGTGACGCTGGAACTTTTTACAGATTGTGTCTTTAAAACTGATTCAGTTGGTTTTAGTGATGTACAACAAATATTTTATTTCTTTCACACTCTCACTTCAGAGCTCAAACATAGTTGGTTCACTCAGCTTAGAAGGCATTTTTCCATCAAACAGTTGTTGCATAATTCAAAAGACTTGAAATTTAATTTAATTTCAACTAAAAGTAACATATTCTAAAACTTAAGAAGAAAATGTTAAAAAAGTAATAAGATCTCACTAGACCTAATATACTTTGAAATCTATTTTTTCTGCTGCCCTCATCTTTATGTTGAAGAGATTCAGAAGCTCGCAAGCTTTCCAACAACATAAAAAGTGCGGGCACTAGAAGATCATCAGGTAATACAGGGAGGCCCACGTGCATTTGATAAAAACCTGTCACAGAGTGTTATAAATAGCTTAACATGTTTTCTATACTTTTTACCCAGGAATACAGTTCAGTAGCAGGAATTACACAGTAGTCTATCATACAGGGGTAGAGTAATTGTTTGTGGTTAAAACAAATGTTTATTGTTCCATAAGAGAAGATATCAAAGGCACCAGCAGAAGGCAAGGAGAGGAGTGGAGCATATTTTAGACAGCAAAATATTCGGTGAGTCAGTGAGTTATGTGTTGGTATGTTTATCTGTCGTTACTCATTAACATCATAATCAGTTGGCAGCGCATGGCAGCATTATGCTTCTTGGGAACTCAATCAAAAAATGATTTGAAAGATATTTTAGCCTAAGACAAATCAGAATGGAGGACTTGCAGCAAATCTATAATATTGATGGATGTTGAGTTTGGGAGATCAATTGTAATATAAGTAGTGGTTTAATGTTTACATAATAGTTAGTTCACATTCAGTAGAGGATATAGACTAAATAGAGATCAACACAACTTTTAACACTTTTAACAATGCTAGGGGGTCAGCTACATAGTTGTTACACCACAACCCCCCCCCCCATTCTGCTTACACCGCAAGAGCTCAACCTCACAACTACGCTAGCCAATAATAATGCAGTTCAACATTATTTATCATTCTTAGAAAAAAATAACCATTTTCACCGCAAATTTAATAGCACAAATTATTTGGATAAATTATTATAATTCATAAAATGCCATTTGAAATTATTAAATTTCCAATGAATGAAATGATAAACAAGCTATTAAACGTTCCATCAAAAACCAATGAAATTAAGTTATAGGTAAACTGACTGCATTACTAAAACCAGATAGCTATGACGTAACACTAGATGAAGGATTACTTTGAGCTGTATAACAAACTAGGAGGAAGTAAAGGGTGAAGGTCTAAAAAAGGAATAAAGAGAAAGAAATTGACAACCAAAATCGGTGAACCAGAGTGAAATCCCTGAATGATAGAATGACATTGGAAAAGCAGAGTTGTGTATGGAATAGAGCTAGATAACGAGAGCTAGGTTAGGATATGGCACAGTATAGATAGGGCATAGATGAACTAAGACATAGGGAGGGGTAGAGCGTAGAGAGAATAGAGCGTAGAGAGGGTAGTGAATAAATAGTTTATAGATGATGAGAAGGGTAAATAGAGTAGGTAACACGTTAAATAAGTAGGCATAATCTAAAGCAGCAGAAAGACCGACCTTTGAGAGATCTCTGTAGTTGGAGGGTTCACTCAGATCTATCGTATCAGATGTAAAGTTACTGAGAACCCAGGGGAATATCGGGTACTGGTTCAGATCATTGTAACTTCGACCTGCAAGCAGACCACCACAATGTAATCTCGTGTACTAATGACTGACCAATATCCAGCCTACGTTATATTCTAGACTAAATTCCAACTGTATGCAGTTATACTGCAGTCCATAATACAACAGCATGTAGGAGCAGCAGTAGAGAAGCTGAGATAGCCTAAATTCATTAACTTTCTTAAAAGATTTTTGGTTGAAATTTTTTCGAAAACATAACTTCTTTTGCTACATTTATAATCTAAAACACAGAATTTCTCAATTTCTCCATTACTGCACCTATCCCAACAACAGATTAAAAGAACTCAAACAACTAGTCCTAGTAGACAGAACCCTGTAACTGCTTATACCAGATATAGTGTTGAGGAACATCAGGTAGTCAAAGTTGGAGATTTCTCTCTTCTGCCATCTCTGAGTCATGTTGGACTGTCGGAAGAGCTGGCGGGGCGATGCTAGAGAAATCTTCCTCGACGCCCTCAGCCCGTACTTGACTCCAATACCAACAGCGGGGAGTAGACCAATAACCTTTTTCACTGTGTCAAGGTCGGCAAAGGAGAGGAGAACAGAGGCTACAATACAGACCAGTGCATTACATAATCAGTTGTAAGAGTATAATATAAACTAACACAGGAACGCATATACTATAAGATAAAGGTTGGGCCACATAGAATCATCTGCCACATACATTATGTTGTGAGCAGAGACAAAACTCAAATGCTCAACTGGTCATTTGTAAATTTTTCAAAGGCTTTACAGCCCCGTGTTATAAATTCTGTCATTTTGAAATCTTTCCTGCTATTTTCAATAATGTGCAAATGGTGTGTAATAAAGACAAAATTAAAATACAAGAAGTGGACTCTCTAAATAGTGCCCAGCCAATTAAATTATTGCTACAAAAACTTTTCACAGTAGTTGTTGAGCATTTTCATCGCATGAAACCCTCACAAAACAGAAGTATTTTGTTAGCAGTATGTGAGGAAATCTGCTTCATGTGGCCGAACCTTTAAAGAGCATGCATAGTACAGGTATGTACAGCATAGGTATGTATAGTATATATTGTAGTACAGGTATGTACAGTATAGGTATGTATAGTATATATTATAGTACAGGTATGTATAGTATAGTATAGTATAGTAAAGTATAGTATAGTATAGTATAGTATAGTAAAGTATAGTATAGTATAGTATAGTATAGTATAGTATAGTATAGTATAGTATAGTATAGTATAGTATAGTATAGTATAGTATAGTATAGTATAGTAAAGTATAATATAGTATATATACTAGATTGTACCCATTGATATAAAATATATCAATACGCAAGCACTGGTTGGCATCAAATTATTAATAAACTTAAAGGCAGACCTTTAGCTGAAAATCGGAATACAATAAAATCATTTGATCACACAAAGTGCACTTGTATGAAGTAAGGCAGCTGAAAGAGGATGTTGCGTGTCAGCGAGTCAAAACCAATTAACATTGTACCATACCATTACCTAGTGATTAGTATTACATGCAACATATTACAGAAATAACATTTACATCAATGCTAGGAAATATGAAACAGTGCCAAGAATACAATATTTTTTATTGTCAGCTAGTTAGTCTGACCATAGACCCAGAGATGTGCCAAAGTCAGCCTAGCAGCTGATCTAGCAGCTCTGGCAGCAAGTACATCTCATAGCAAGGTGAAGGATATATAAATATGATATAATGGCACAAGTTACTGATACACATGGAGATATTAAATAAACTGCAGTGCTCCCTCCATATCTCACAGATCTAGTTCTCACAAAACTCCACAGGTCACGAGAAGGGCTTGGACCCCATTTTGTAGCTTATGTACGAGAACCGCCATGTCACAAATTGAGATTGAGATATGAAAGGAGTACTATATATACAGTATAATATGATGACCCAAGTTACTACTACAGATGGGGACATTGAATTAACTGAAAGATACATGAATTCTGTATACAAAGCAGAGACTGTTCAACACAGCAAAACTACACAGACTACAGTATTGATATGCATGCACCAGAAGAAAAGTACCAGACAGAAAGCACCAGAGATAGAGTACCAGAAAAGGGTGACAAGTCTATTCAATTATTACACAAGAACAAGTGTGAAGACATACTTCTATTGATAAGGAAAATCTCAATGGCTTTTTTTTCCAGGAGGTGACGTCTGGTGAACACGGCTCTCATCTCCTGCATGTGCCACCTGCCGTGGATGTCAATGTACTTGAGCACCTGAAATACATTCCATTCTGCAATCAGCAAATCCACTCGATTTTACAACAAAAAGCCTCTGCATAAAAACACAGGCTGGAAGATTCAAGATGAAAGATAGAGAAAAAAGAGTCTCTGAAACTTGTCTGTAGTTAATAGTCACCCGGTCTTCAATTACATATTTACAAAATACTGTTTATATTACTAATTAAGCATATTTAATTGAGTAATGTAAACAAAACAATTAACACATTATGTTGATTGTGACCACAAGTACATTGTAAATATCCTGTAGCAGCACTTGCTGCTGCTGCTTGTAGCCAATAGAGTTGGTTATTGACTTGACTATATGGTGAGTAGTAATAAGATAGAAAAGGCAGCATAAAGAAATCCTACCATAAAACAGGTAGTTTGTTTACAAACTACTGATCAGATATGTTTGTCTTGAGTAAAACTTATATTTTATGATGAATGATGTGAAAATATTAGACCCTATATGATTAGTTATAGCAATTATATAATAACATGAAATGGTACATCTATGAGTATATGTATATGTATTGTATATATAATGTATATATGTAATACATATGATGTATATAATGTGTATATATAATATACATGATGTATATAATGTATATATAACATATATAATGCATATATATATATAATTATATTATACATGTTGCATTACATAACAATCTAATAAATAAATACATTATTCAATTATCAAAATAGAACTTATTTGTCATACAGATTAAATTAAATATATGCTCCAGATATTACAGAACATAATTTGTAATATATAAAAATACATGTAATAATATTAACCAGGGTAAATTTTTAGGTAAAGGCAAAAAAGGTACGACAATAGTTGTTGGCTCAAATTGTCCCTTTTACACTAAGCTAAGATCAAGATGGTATTTTAGTAAACTCAAACACACAAAGACATCTTCAAACCAAGTGTCAACATAATAATATGCTTGCTAACAATATGTACATATGTACCAGGGTTGGGGTCAATTACATGTAAATGTAATTAATTACAATTACAATTACATGAAGATTTGTCAATTACAATTACAATTATAATTACAGTTAAAATAAATGTAATTAATTACAATTACAATTACATGGCAATGTAATTAATTACAATTACAATTACTTTTGTTCTCACAAGGAATAAATAGAAGTCACTTCTAGGGTCTAACTACCAGGGGCAGTGTTGACAGTGGTGAACCTCTTTTATTTTCTACAGTGATACTATTATGTCATTCCATACCAAATCAACCAACTTTCAAGGGGTCCCACGTCCAACTCATATTTACACTAAATAAACCTACACATGTTCAGATTACCATTCGTGAATATTTCTGGCCTGACACAAAAACATTTTGAGAAATTACTACTTTGGTGAACAAAGATTGGAAAATATTTTGAGGAAAATTTGTGATTTTAGACCAATTTATAAGCAATTTAAAATTTGATTAGGTGGGTATTTGCAATTTTTCAAAATTTACAAAGATTTGTTCATATTCAATGACTTTGCATATAAGCGCACAAAGTATTCTGTAATATGTGTTGCTACTATAGTGCAAATTGATAGGTATTATCAAATCACACAGCAAATTTTAAGGCTCAGTCTAGAAAAATGATTGAGATATAGACGTTTATAGATTAGTCTCAAAGTAGAAATCACAAATTTTCCTCAAAATGTTTCTCAACCTTTGTCCACAAAAGTAGTCAGTTCTCAAAAAAAATTTGTGTCAGGTCAGAAATACTGAAGAAGAGTACGTGAGGCATTTGTAGGTCTATTTGGTGTAAACATGAACAAAATCTGCGACGCAAATAGACGCGGGCAATTCGGTGAGCTGGCATGGAATGACCCTACTTTACTGACCTAACTATCTGAATTTGTTATTTACCAATAGGCATTGTAGAAAAAGGAGTTTTTTAAGATTTAAAAGTTTGAAGTAATTGACATGTAATTATAAAGTAATTGTAAAAATCAATTACATTAGATATGTAATTAATTACAATTACAATTACAATTACATTTTTAAACCTCAATTACAAATTACATTCAATTACTTGAAAAAATGTAATTAATTACAGCCAATTACAATTACAAATTACAATTACCCCAACCCTGATATGTACAGTGGTGTTGTTACAGGGAATGTATTCAATGCAAGTAATTATACTAATGTTCTATGGTTGGTCATGAGAAAATTGGAGTCATGACTACAACAAGTTGATGCTCTGAGTTAATATAAGTATATAATGCAACTCCTCACACACACTAAGTGCCCAATTACTAAATCATCTCAAGGTACTGCATGCCTACAGGACATCAACTTGTCTCATAAAGATAGCTGGAAAATATTATTAATATGCTGACAGAATTATAAGATGGTCACCACAATATGTAACGAAATATCAACAAATAGGAAGACTTTAAAGGATAAAGCATGCCAGGATTAACCAGTAGAGAATGCTGGCATTTGATTGGCTGAGACGCTCAGTTAGATGGTAGGGTATATAAAGAAAACTAGACGCAGCCGCACACATAAAGGGTACAGCTATAAAAGGAAAATCATAGGTATAGACAAATATGCTGTCTTTCAACAAAATATAATCACATTAGAATAATTTAGAGATGTCAGAGGATAAGATGAGGAACGTCACGACTTATTATCATGAACTAACGCCACCATCGAGCATGTCAGAGGGAGAGATGGGCGGTTTCAGCACATACCCAGTGTACGAGTACTCCACACCAACAGGTCAACAGGTGGATACAGGTGATTGTTTCTACTTATGTACATGTTATAGGTAAGATAATATACTCTAATCAACCAAATTTAACTGTCAGAAGTTTGAATCAAGAAATCACACCTAATGACTACAGATTAGTGTTACTTACTGAATTAACAACTAAGTTGCATTTGTGTTCTGTGAGCATATAAGTGAGGAATAATATTCAGTATTAGATGAAATCAAATGTTTGTAAAATCAATAATTTGATGAAGTCATTAAACAACGAAGACTGATGCTTAGAATCAGTAGTTTTACAGAAAATTACTTTGCAATATTCAGTTTTCCACTTGGAAAAGGAGGATTAATCCAAAAGTAAAATTATCACAAAAATATTTTACTGGAAATCATTTTGACAAGCGATTATTTTCTATTTTCTCAAAATGTAAAAAATTAATCTTTTAGCCATTATTGTGAAGGCTTTTCCAATTGAATATAATTTTATTCAGCTAACGAATTTGGTAACTTTATTTTCATCACAAAACACACAACAAACTACCTTGGTTAAAAACTCCGGGTTTTAGATATTGCATCGTCGGAAAACTAGGAGGTGTAGGTACATCATAAATACGGAGTAAATACAAAACAAATAACCTAAACGTTTTAAGTTGCTATATCTTCTACACTTTCTTCAATAGTAGAATTATTATGCACTGTATTTATGCTAGTAGAATTATTGTTCACACAGGACTAATGGCAGAGGCTAGACCTGTGTCTATATTCGACAGCCCCATGTCATCAAGGCACAGTAACGATGAGAGTGCGGCAGCAGCAGTAGACTACTGTCAGCAGACTGCACCAGATATGTATTCTGTGTATAACACGACAACCCTGTTTAGCACTACACAAGTGAGTTTATACTGGCTATAAGAATATAAGCATTTACCTATCTGCTGTATTATTCTGTGATATATGCATTATATTAATATTTAATATTAAAGTGATATATTCCCCTAAATATTACATTATTATTCTATGATATATACATTATATTAATATGTAATATTCAAGTGATACATTCCCCTAAATATTACATTATTATTCTATGATATATACATTATATTAATATGTAATATTAAAGTGATATATTCCCCTAAATATTACATTATTATTCTATGATATATACATTATATTAATATGTAATATTCAAGTGATACATTCCCCTATATGTTATATTATTATTCTATGATTTATACATTATATTAATATGTAATATTCAAGTGTTATTGGCTGTAATATCGTAAGTTTTAAAAAAGATAAAGAGGGGACAGTTTGTAAACATAGCTCGGGAAATAGTCTGGGAAGTTTAAGACAAGAATGATTATAAGCAGTAAAGCTAGCAGTAGGCATGATCTGGCAAGTGAATCTTGATTATTCATTCAAAGGTAGTGTTCATTGACATGAAGTCGGTGAGTCCATAAGCACTGTTCTACATGACAGTGTGTGCATGTTTGACCAGCAAGTATTTAGTTATTTGGTAATTATTGAAAAGGAGCTTTTATTTAGTATCAAGAGACCGAATTCCTAGATAAAAGGGCAGGGTAATTGGGTTACATAAATTACATGACATTAAGTAAATGTCATCATTACATGCTGATGGGATCTTGCTTAGCAAATGCAGCAAGTGTGGAAACAGCCAAGTTGTGGAGCAGGTGTGACAAGTACAGCAAGTGTGACAAGTACAGCAAGTGTGACAAGTACAGCAAGTGTGACAAGTACAACAAGTGTGACAAGTACAGCAGGTGTGACAAGTACAGCAAGTGTGACAGTACAGCAAGTGTGACAAGTGCATAAGTGTTGCAGTACAGTTGTACTACTAGTTGATAGGCTTGTCTAAGCAAACATTGTGACTTGATTCCTGCCCTACAAACTGGTTGGCTCAACAATGCTAGTGCAGACCAATAAGAGACAGTGTATCATTGTTCAACCCTCCCATGCTTTAGTCAGAATTAGAATAAATGTTATGCAATAAACTCCAAAGTTTGTTTGAATACTCAGCACTCTGGTACTACTCAACAATAAAAAACAGAGCGATGCCGTCTCCAGTATAATAAGATAAACAGGGTGTCATGGATTTTCAAGTTATTTGGACAAGGAGGGATAACTCCAACATTGGGTTTACAGATCATCCGAGTTATACTATCAGAAGTCCAGCCGATGTAAATAGGGTGAAATAAACTAACTGTAGCTCAGCATGTAGTTGCCTCGTTATTTCTAAATGACTTAATGCAGTCTTAATCATAATATTGTCATATTTCAGCTGAACAGATTTTGGCATGAGAAGGTGATTCCCAACAAACTGTCACTGCAACAATGTGCAGAAGAAGTGGCAGTAATAGTTCAAAATATTCTACGGCATGTGCAAATAGAAGAGCCTAGATTTGCCTGCACACTAAACAAAACAGCAAGCGGCAAATATGATGGTAAGTAAAACTTTTGCATACATCTTTAGTGGTGAAGTTTACCAAACAAAATGCAGGTGACCAATGTTATAAACTGAGAATTTGGTGCTTAAAATTTAGCAGCTAATAATGGCATTCTCAGAGGCTATATTACACACAGCATCACTAACATAGTTTTTCCAACACAACAGTATATGTTCTATAGGCATGACGATAGAATCACCAACTATATTCAGCATTCTACTCTATCTCAATCACATGGCAGTGTTCAACTTCATAGATGAACGAAATTTACCAGGTTGTGCTGCGTTAAAACTTTGCGATGGGCGAAAAAGAAGCATGTCACTTTGGGTCGAATTCATTACTGCTTCAGGTGATTATTGAAATGTGATAGTAATATAATAGTAAATTACCCGCAGGCCTTCAACAAGCTGCGATGGCCGAGTGGTTAAGGCGTTGGACTTGAAATCCAATGGGATCTTCCCGCGTAGGTTCGAACCCTACTCGCAGCGAATATTTTTTTAATTATTTACACATTTTTATGCATCAAAATTATGGACTTTTTTTATTGGCACTGTATATTACAGTTTAATTAAACGGTTTAATTTACATTATCAATATCAATATTTTAGGCTATCTATCAGCAAAGAAAATACGCTCTAAATTTCATTCTTTGGTTGCCAATGTGATCGAGAAACACAAATACAGTGGAGTGAGATTGTCTGATAACCCAAATGAAGTCATAATAATAATCAAGGAAGCTTTCCAAGTCCATGTTTCTCCAGCATTTACATGGAAAGGTAAAAAATTCTCAACCCCCAACATGCCTATTTTTTAATTTTATTCAATTTCATTCTTTCTTGAAAACAGCATGTTATTGAAAATATGTGTCCTTTCTAAGGTGCGTGGCCAGCGAGTGTTGGAAATTGGGTGGCAGCACATCAACTTCCATGGCCCAGTGTGCAGGAAGCAAACGATGCTATGCAAGAGGGGATAACACTGGTGTCCAGAGAAAGCGCATATATAAAAAATAAACCGACATCCTCAGAAGGAGATGCTTGGGTAATAGATTTTCCAGGTAACGTAGCAATAATTGAAAATGTTCCGAAGTAATTTCATAAAAGAACATAGTAGTAGATGTAAATAGTTTTTATTTATTCATTCCATAATGACAAAACCTAATGCCATCGTTGGAGCAAAAACTTCTTTTATTATTATTACCAACCGCAATATTTGTGAAAGTTAGAGTTATTTTTCCAGTAGCAGTTGAAGAGTTGATTACAAAACTCACTGAGAAGGCTTCAGTCACTTGGAACAATGAGATGAGAAAATTTTTGTCATGTTATTTTCACAGATGCTGAGGAAAGATTGATATACGGCTATGGTAATGGCAAGAAGAGAATATTGAGTATATTGAAGTGTCTACGGGATAGGCAACTCCAACAAGAAGGTGGCGTAATGATAACAAACTACCACCTGAAAACACTGGTTCTATTCGAAGGAGAAAAACATTATCATGAAAGGTTTGCGTTGAAGATAAATCCTCTAGAAAATTCCCTAATGCTCATGATTTCTCAAATGTTTATGGCATAGAATGTACAACATAATTGACCTGATATTGCTAATTTACTAAAATATCCATCACTTAAAGCACCAATCCCTCTATATGTGCGAGTTATCAACAGCTTATCCCAAATATCATATTTAATATTTACTTTTGCAGTGAATGGCAAGAGAATTGTTACGTGGACAGAATAAACAGTATTTTAATGCAGCTCATAGCCTGTCTACAGTCCCATCAATGTGTCCACTACCTACAGTCAAGTGTAGACCTATTCAAAGACATAAATAAGAGAGCCATGGGCATAACTGCTAAGGCTGCATGGTCAGTGGTGAGAGCTATTGCAATGGACGAGTGTTGCTGGGAGGACTTTTAAATATAGTTTATTTACTCATAGATGTTTATTTTATTTTTCTGATTCAGCATATTGGAAATTTATATTATGCAGTAATTATTGTCCACTGGTCATAATTTGTATACATTATGAGGTATGTGATGTGATATGTACTGAAAGGAAATGCAATTAATTCATATTTACGTGTTAAGTGAAATATTATCAGAAGATAAGGACACATTTTAGCCAAGATTCTTTATATTTTTAAATTTAGAGTTTCATCCTCAGATAAAATGTCTACTAATTCAACAGCGAAGGTTTCGAAAAATAATGAATCCCACTCAAAAGGTGTCTTAGTTTTCATTTTTCTTATACTTCCAGCAATGGAAATGTAACCATAGCATTGCATATAACATTTCGAGTTTGCACCTACCATTATATATTTTTTGAGTCTAGTCAAGTGCAGAAACCAGCTAGTATACACTACACAATATTTGAAGCTGTTCAACTTCAGTTTGTAAAATGGTAAAAGTACTACTATACATAAATAAAATATAACATACATACATGATATATACAATACATAGATACTATATACAATACATACGTAATATATACAATACATACATAGTATATACAATACAATGCAATATTTTAAAAAGCTATTGAAATATCCTACTGAACATAGTAATAATAATGTACGTAGTACAACGATATACGGGAGAGAAAGTTTATAAGTTGGAGGTGTTTGTTCAACACAGTCACAGTAATTAAGTGAACAACTCTAGCAACCTCTAGAAGTTGCCTGTTATTAGTTCTAATTATTTTCAGATGATACAACACAAAGACGGTAAACAAAGTGTACCAGACCAGTGACAGCTTATGTTTTCATTTTATCAAATTTGAAAAAAAAGGTTTTCCTGGTTTCAGTTAAAGACATTAAGAGCTTTACCATGTATATGTATATATTCATATACATATATGCGTAGGAGCATATATATATGCTCCTATTTATATAAAACTACATGGTAAAGTTTGCAAACAGAAGCTATAAAAAGATATCCTCTAAGAACACAACAGTGAAAAAAAGTCAACCAGGTCTGCTAAAAAGATATATACTGCTCTTTTATTTTTTTCTGGAATTTTTGGTGCTGCTTTTACCTAACAATTGACAAATAAAGGATAGAACTGGTCACAGATCTGCTACTTGTTTTAAAATCATACCTTTGGGTCTAACTTCTTGTTATCGGAGTTTTCCTCGTCCCATTCAAAGAACACTTCATATTTTGTGATAGAGAGAGTTCCTGCTACAGCGAGACCATACACTATGAGACTACACTGAGTGCTCAGTGACACAGGGCCTACAAAATATAGTTTAGTATAGTTAGTAATGGAGAGTGAGCACCTGCTATAGCCAGTCCAATGTCCATACACTAGGAGATGACACAGGGCCTGCAAGACATAGTATAGTACAATTATTAATGGAGAGAGCACCTGCTATAGCTAGTCATACATTATGAGATGACACTGAGTGCTCAGTGACACAGGGCCTGCAAGGCATAGTATAGTTTAGTTAGTGATGGAGAGAAAGCACCTGCCACAGCTAGTCATACACTATGAAATGACACTTAGTGCTCAGTGACACAGGGCCTACAACACATAGTATAGTTAAGTTAGTGATAGAGAGAGAGCACCTGCCACAGCTAGTCATACATTATGAGATGACACATGCAGTAAATACCAACCAGTCATCTCCAGCTCAGAATCCATACCCTCCATTTCATCATCAATGAGAACATCAGACTCTGATTTCTGTCTCCTTAGTTTGAGCATTTCATGGAACTCTTCTCTTGCCTGTATTGTAAGAGTATGTCAGATATGTATGGTATAGTGCACACTATTACTATCAGTACCACTCCTTACTACTGCTACTGCTACTACTACTACCACCACCACAACAGCTACCATATCCACTACCACTACTATTACCACTCCCACTATCACAACTACTATCATTACCACTAATACGGTTACTACAACTAGTACCACTACCACTACAAGTTACTAGTTACTACTACTACCATCACTTCCTGATGCCACCAGTAACTATTAGCAGTGTTTATAAGCAGTATTAATACCTGACTAATGGCATCTTCATTATCTCCATGTTCAATTGCTGCCCTCAGAGCGGCTTCAGGATGAGTGCTGCCAATAGGATTTGGAACCATCCGCCTTCTTCGTCTGGCATCATCTTCCCATGTATCCAGCTTCCAGAACTTACTGGCATTGAATAGATCATACGATATGTTATAATAATATAGAACAAGAGATTATAAATGCAGCAAATGGAAAATGCAAAAAACATGATGAAAGAACACATAGCTGGCTGAAGAGAATGCACACAAACACAGCCTGAGGCTAACTAATCATCACCGTGTTTAATACTGCAAATGTCGACTACTTGATGTGTGGAACTGACCTAGATGGAGCTGAATCGCTAGCCCAAGGCCCTTGCTCACTCTTCACAATGTTCAACACTTTGTCCACCAGTTTACTGGCTACGGAGAGTTCTCGCCTGCGGGCAGATGTTATCAGTCTGTCACATGTCAACTCTTCCTCCCTCGTGTTCAAATCTGCTTCAGCGCAGATAATCTACAAGAAACCATCAGACATGAGATCCATTTTACTTCAACACCGCAGGGTTTTAAACCGTAAAGAGTTTCTATAACCAACTATGAGTAAAAGTGCATTGATATTTTCACGATTTCAATTTGGCCAAGTTGAAAATTTCAACCAGTTGCATTGCATTGCAAAACCCACTCGTCAAATTTTTTTTTCGTGTGACACTCAATCGGTCGAATTTAGAATAATAATCACAGCGGGTGATAATTCCTGGTAGATACCAATATTTAATTATCACTTTGGCGACTAGATGACTTATTTAAAAGGTGTTAAGTAAAGCTTCAGTGATTCAAGTAAAAGTTTCATTTTTATAATTCTATTAGTTATCCTTTTCAATTATCACCTTCATGCTGTCGACTTAACTGATTCACTACGTTTTCAAAGGAGATCGAATAGCGATTAAGCAAATCATATTTTACAACCATTTTCAGTATAACTATAAAAGAGTACTCAGATGAGTGATATTAACTGAAACTCAGTAATTTTTTGGAAAAATATGAACAAACATTAAATCAACAAAAGATAACAGCAGGAACAAAAGAACAGCAAACAAATAAACGGCATGTACATACTGTTCTAAGTTCTAGTGATACGTACATGGAATGCTTCATGTCTCTGTGCGTCTTCAGCTCTGAGTTTATTGAGGATATGTTCAGCCTCATTGGCCACTTTCACCATGTGATCCCGAGTGGAATGAGAAAGCAGACGCCCCTCATTAACCAACTCTATGAAAGCTAAACCTGCATGTTTCTGCAGAGAGATCTGCCACTCCTGACTACAGAGCAACATGACGAGCGAGATGGCGGAGGTACCCATCTTGATGGCAGTCAACCCTGAAACCGGGAATAACAACTAGCCCATCAGGATGCAAGTATTCAATCTAATTTACACCCTACTTACTACTTCACTGTACACTCTACTTTTTAGCACTACACACCCTAGTTACTCCAGCACAGTACATTTCACTTACTCCATCACTATACACACTCTCTGCTTTACTTACCAAAGCACTGTATACACTCTACTCACCACAGCACTATATACACTCTACTCACCACAGCACTGTATACACTCTACTCACCACAGCACTGCATACACTCTACTCACCACAGCACTGTATACACTCTACTTACCACAGCACTATATACACTCTACTTACCACAGCACTGTATACACTCTACTTACCACAGCACTATTTACACTCCACTTACCACAGCACTGTATACACTCTACTCACCACAGCACTGCATACACTCTACTTACCACAGCACTGTATACACTCTACTTACCACAGCACTGTATACACTCTACTCACCACAGCACTGTATACACTCTACTCACCACAGCACTGCATACACTCTACTTACCACAGCACTATTTACACTCTACTTACCACAGCACTGCATACACTCTACTTACCACAGCACTATTTACACTCTACTCACCACAGCACTGTGTACACTCTAATTACTCTAGTATTACACACTCAAGAAGCTACCCACCACTGCTGAGAAGCTCCTGCCCTTTGGTTCCCAGGAGAGTCTTGGTGAGATATGGAGAGAAGTCTATGAATATTTCACGAAGGAGAGGTGCACTTGTGCCCAGGGCCCGCTCCAGTCTCTCACTCAGGTTTGCCTGCAGTTCCTGGTAGTCTAAACAACACAGGCCAGTAAACTCCATAACTAGTAGTATACACTAATAGCTTGCTTTATAAGTCAAATGATCACAAAGAATAAACACAATACATACTTTTTCGAGTCATAGAAAAATACCAATGTAGAGCTGTTTGAATTAACAAGTTTGGGGGCTCATACTCAGCTAAAAGCTCACAGTTGAGCTAGTATAAGCTGCAAAAATTTGGCAAGTTTTACTTTGAAAATTACAGATTAGAGAATATTTTAATTTATTTGGCCCACAAACACTGAATGATTGAACATAGAACCGCAGCATTTTAGAATTTAATAATCGTCAGTTGACTATTCCTCGACATGTACATGCCCACATTTATAACGAAGTTGTCTTACCAGTATTAATTTTGAGAGTACGGGGCATAGACTGAGGTGTAGTCTGTAAGGTAGAGCTATGTGAGAGAGAGGATACACCTGATTCTTCCACAGATATGGCTGAGACCTGCTTGTTTGCAGCCTCATTTTCATCAGCCTCGTTGTCATCGCCGGACTACAAAACAGAACTCACTCTCTTTCCTATCCATAGTCAGCTTTCTACATTTCTGAGACTTCAATATGTATATTTTAAAACTTGCAATACACTCTTTTTTAAATATAGCATAGCATAGTTTTAATCATTTAAAACTAAATATTAAATTCAAAAATACCCTTGAAGTTAAATCAGTCTTAGGGTAAAACTAGTTGATGGGTGTTACAAACCGGTTCTGCGTGTTGATGGGGCTCAGACTGACTGGGTGAATCAGCTTCCTTCAGGTTAGTCGCACCGTCTTGCTCATCTCCGGTTTCGCCTGCTACTTCTTCCTGTGTTCTGGAACTTTCAACTGACTGCTCAACATTTTCCCCACTTTGACTGGATGCTTCTTCCAGAGGGGCTTCTGTCATTGAAACATCAGCTGCTGGCAGTTCAACTGCATTGCCTTCTGGAGAGGTTGCATCAGCTTTTTCAACAATGGCGCTTGACCCTGCTGAATCACTCAAGTTTCTAGAAGGGCTTTCTTCATCTGTCTGATTTGTGTCTTCTGTTAGACTTGAGTCGTCTGCTTTACTAGAATCTTCTGTTAGACTTGAGTCGTCTACTTTACTAGTGTCTTCTGTTAGACTTGTATCTTCTGCTTTACTAGAATCTTCTGCTTTACTAGAATCTTCTGCTTGACTCGTGTCTTCTGCTGCACTCGTGTCTTCTGCTGCACTCGTGTCTTCTGCTTTACTGGTATCTTCTGCTTGACTTGTATCTTCTGCTGTGCTCGTATCTTCTGTTTGAGAATTCTCTGTTAGCTCTTCATCTGGAACTGTTTCTAGTTGGTCAACACTTACCTGTATTAAAGATTATATATACGAGTTAATAACTCTTATTATTCATGAAGAGACAACCACAATTTCAAAAATCGTAAGGTTAAAAATTCAATAAAAACAAAACCTTCAAATAGCCTCATATACAATATGCATATCACTCGGTGTTTTATTGAAATCATGCTTAGACCAGATTCTAAAACATTACCTGAGAAGTTTGGGCATCAGAAGACAAGGTTTTTTCTAAAACAGAGAACCAAAATGTTTAAAATAGCCACCATCAAATAGCTTTTACTGTAGTTGAATATTTACACAGTGCTTTGAAAATTCAAGAGTATGAACTATGGAATGGTATTACTCCTCACCATCAGAGACAGTTTTAGGAGCACTGGTATGAACCGCAGGTATATGCACGTCTGCAACAACGCTTTGTGTGGTAGCAGCAGGCTCGTCGTCTTCACTCTCCGATCCTTTATACGGACTAACACTTCTGTTAGATCTTTTGCTAGGCGATGGTGAAGTTGAGCCTGCAACATGCACGGTTGAGCCTAAATCATAGGTAGCTTATTGGCAAACTTCACTATAGGATAATTCAATTGGTAGAGGGGCTAGTTGAAAGTTAAACTGCTCACAAATCATGTGGCACATTCTAACATAGCCTGTATTCACAATGTTGCACAACTAGTCACGTCTACTTTATATAACAATATTTAGAAACATTTAAACTTTTTTGGCAGAATAAAGATATATGATTATAAAACCCTGACAGTCTGGGAATAAGCAGTAAAAGTCTTCATTTCAGAAGTAAACTTATAGCTGTTACCATCTCGCTGCAGGGGACTACAGCTACATTATCCTTACACACGCGCGTACACACGTATGCACATGCATGCGCGATTTGAGGAAAACCTTATTTGTTAGCTGGCAACTCGTTAATTTAAACTCATCCATGTGTTGAAACTAATTATTATAAGCATTGAATAAGCAGCTGCCTTTCCTATGCTACATACTTTTAGTTTCATGAGGTTCTTTTAGTTGACCAGCAGCAGCTTCTTGAGGCTGACTTTCCTCTGCTAGGTCAGCTGAGACATCTTGTGATTGGTCAGCTGAGACATCCTGTGATTGGCCAGCTGAGACGGCCTGTGATTGGTCAGCTGAGATGGCCTGTGATTGGTCTTCTTCTGACGCAGGTGGGAATATTGGTGTGTTGGCAGAGCTATCTGGTGTAGTCACCGGCTCTAGTATATCTCTAGAAATTATTATCAAGTGTTCACGTTAACTAAAGCACGTTTAGGTAGATTTATTATCAATAAGAATATATAAACCTAATAATTTGAGTCTAATGTTCTCTGTTAGAGGCGGAATATGCAAGCACCAGTTCACAGCATGTTAAATGACAGATTAATAAAGTAGATACATTCTGCTATAATAACAGTACCTCTACTAGTAAAAGTGTACCAATGAGAGTGTAAGCAACATTACTAGTGAAAGTGTAACTACTATGTACTACTAAAAATGTAAGTAACATGTACTAGAGAGAGAGTGTAAGTAGCATGTACTAGAGAGGGTGTAAGTAAACTATACTAGTGAAAGTGTAAGTAACATGTAATAGAGAGGGTGTAAGTAGCATGTACTAGAGAGAGAGTGTAAGTAGCATGTACTAGAGAGAGAGTGTAAGTAACCTATACTAGTGAAAGTGTAAGTAGCATGTATTAGAGAGGGTGTAAGTAGCATGTATTAGAAAGAGGGTAAGTAGCATGTAATAGAGAGGGTGTAAGTAACATATACTAGTGAAAGTGTAAGTAGCATGTAATAGAGAGGGTGTAAGTAGCATGTATTAGAGAGAGAGTGTAAGTAGCATGTACTAGAGAGAGGGTAAGTAACATATACTAGTGAAAGTGTAAGTAGCATGTAATAGAGAGGGTGTAAGTAGCATGTATTAGAGAGAGAGTGTAAGTAGCATGTACTAGAGAGGGTGTAAGTAACCTATACTAGTGAAAGTGTAAGTAACATGTACTAGAGAGAGAGTGTAAGTAGCATGTACTAGAGAGAGAGTGTAAGTAACCTATACTAGTGAAAGTGTAAGTAGCATGTATTAGAGAGGGTGTAAGTAGCATGTATTAGAGAGAGAGGGTAAGTAGCATGTAATAGAGAGAGTGTAAGTAACATGTATTAGAGAGAGGGTAAGTAATATGTACTAGTGAAAGTGTAAGTAGCAAGTATTAGAGAGGGTGTAAGTAACATGTATTAGAGAGGGTAAGTAGCATGTAATAGAGAGGGTGTAAGTAGCATGTACTAGAGAGAGAGGGTAAGTAGCATGTAATAGAGATGGTGTAAGTAGCATGTAATAGAGAGGGTGTAATTTACCTGTATTTAGACACCATGAGCACAGAGACAAAGTAAATGATGGACATGGCGATCCACTCAGCCTGTTTTATGTCATCAGCCTCTCTGTACAATACAGCCCTTAGTCTGGCCACATCTGACTCTTGCAGCAGGTGCTCTTTGTTGGCTATGGGATCTGTGAGACCGATACGCGCAGACTCCGCCTCCTAAAGCGAACAGTCTCTTTATACTAACACCACAATGCAGTCCCTGCATTCAATGCAGATACAGCCCATTACTTTTATTGAGTGCAACTTTGTTTTTGAAAAAGAGTGATTTGTGTTTAACTCTATTGTTAAATGAAAAAAATATATATTCATTTGGGAGAAATCAAATATTTTAAATCTTAGGTAGGCATGATAATATAAAGAGTTCACTGATGTCTAGTATTTCTTAATATAATTATTTCCAATGTATTCCTTCCTCTATCAAACAACTTGAGGCAGTTATGAGGCATTAAACAGACCACCACTGTTGTTTGCTATTGTTGATAGTAAAGTACCTCGAGATTAGATCGCGTGCCTTCCACTAGGGCCTTCAATGGATTTCCGCTTCTGTCACCACCATTTCTTGCAGAAAGATGTTGCCTTGTGGGAGAGAGAGTGCCTGCTTGATACCGGCAGTCTAGAGTGTTCCTGACAGACATGGTGAGAACTACAACAGAGAACTGGTGTATAGAGTATAACACTTATAAGAGGCAGTATCTTATTTATACTGTAGTTATACATAAAGCGAGTAGTTTAATTATACTGTAGTGCTATATACCGAGTTAGTAGTTTATTTATACTGTATTTATATATAGAGTAAGTAGCACACCAATACTATTGCTGTGTATATAGTAAGCATAGCGCAGGTAACTCACCTATACGAAGACATTGTCTAACCATTGTGCCAGGAGTCATGTTCTTCTCAGTTTCAAGTTCAGAAACAGAAAAGCCGCTAGTAATAACCATCATGTCCGCCAAGTTTAGAACTCTTTGCAGTAGAGACACTGACTTTTCTATGGACAGGCCATACCCTGGCTCCAGGACATCAACTTCTCCCTAAACACCAGGTGCAGTAGAGAGAAACTGTGAACAGTCTATGTTAGCTGACAGACTAGTATGCAATAGAGAGAAACTGTGAACAGTGTGTGTCAGCTGACACAACAGCACCACCTCTTAGAATGGAAGTCTGACTGAGTATTTGTAAATTTTAAATCGGTAAAACTTACGGAAGAAGTGGTAGCAGCAGAGAGAAGCGGCAGAAGCCCCCCAACTGCAGTTATCAGCACATCGGAAAGATTTGAGACTAGATTCACAGTGTTCATTACAAAAGTGGCATTCTCAGAGGAATTGACTGCGTCCATCAGTTTCTGCTCATCTCCACTATAACACAAACTCCATTTACAACACTTGTCCACATGCATCTATATGCTACCACTAGTACGAGACAACTACGGTATGCCTACCTCCTCCACTCTGCCAGCTCTTCCTCTATACTGAAGAGAACGTCAGCCACCAGTCTCTGGTGAAGGTGCGACCATCTGAACTCTGGGATACGGAATGCTGGGAACTTGGGCATTGCTCCAGCTGGTTTCTGGGATCCTGGCGAAGAGATAGATAAGTATATATAAAACAGACTGGCCTGGCGCCTGCTAAGTTGGTAATTACAATTTTTCTTTGTTTACAAGTAGTGCAAAATTCGGGCTGACAAATATGAGCCGAGTTTCCTTTGTAGCCGGTATTTGGACGTAAACTTGTTCCACAAACTTTCAAGATTTCATAAAATTATAGAAAAAGTCACCAAATCGCTCGCATATGAGCTGTAGAGTTAAAGCAGCACAGGAAAGCATGTGCAGACACAGATACTCTATGTATGTAAGGACTACACATTGTAGATTACCATGTTGAGTGAGTTGAGACCCTGAAGCGGCTGTAACCTGAGTACTTTCAGTGTACTCTCGGTAAGCTTTCCTCATCTGAATGTTGAAGTCTTCATAAGTTACCTGCAAGAATAATGGTAACATTCACCTGCAACAGTTGCAGAGAGATTCACTTTCATTAGCATGACTACCACGCCATGATCATGTCTAATACCAGAGCAGATGTTTATCCGTTATATAGTGTGCCAAACTATAGACATAGCACTCAGGCTCCTTTAACAGAGAAATAATTTCATGGAGGTTAGAAATATTCTTAAGTTATTGAAACTTTAAATTTTCCACTAAAAGTTCCACTACAGTACAAAGTTTTTCACTAACCCGAGTATGGAGTATAGAAAGAGTGTCTATCCAGACTCTCCAGCCACCAAACTCCAATCGAATAGCATGATACAAAAGAATTCGAAACAGTTCCATCACATCAGCACTTATCTGTGTGTTGATTGGTGTCTGTGGGTACACTTCGGCCAATGAGAACAGCCAGTCTTGCCAAACTGACATTTGCAAGATTGTTCTAGAACAAGAGGATTGAAAGATGAATGTTTCTGTATAAAAGTTGAATAAAACTTTGCAGAAGTATTTCTCACAGCTGAGCTACTTTCTATTACAGAGCAAGTGCTTGTTCTACATAAAGGTTATGAACAATTGAATAAGTTATGCTTAGGCCACTATAAAATACGAACTCATCCGGGATGAGTTTTCATTTGTAAACAACACTTTTGGAATAAAATTCGTGCCCCCTTATAAATAATTGCAAATAAAAGGCAGCCCCAAAATAGACCTCCTATTCAAACCACTTTTTAATGACTTCAAGACAAAACGCTCAGCAAAGTTTCAATAAAAATGAAGTTCACATAAACTGTGTACCGGCGGTTGTCTTCATTATCTTCACAGAGTGCGATGAGGTCATCCAGGAAGAGTTTCCTGACATCATCAAGTTCATCGCATGGTTTAGATTGACAGATGATCTTGGCTATCACCTTCAGTATTCCTGTCAGACACAAACACATATACATGTATTGACAGTAACTACTGGAAGATATAATACCTGGCAGAACCTGTGTATTAGGGCCAAGGGTATAGACAGAAGTGCTAACAAAGAATCATAACACAAGTATTATAGATTATATCTAATTTCTAATCACATGCTGCAATTTAGTCAACAAAAGAGTTGTGTGCTCCTGGTTTACACAAGATATGTTTGAATAGTGTGTCACTCATGGACAAAGTATTTCAATATGAAGGTTATTTATCAGAATTTCTCGCGTATTAACTTGAGTATAGGTCGTAGAAAAATGCATTAATTTCAAACACAGAAAACACCGTAAAGTGAGATCCAGGAAGAACCCGAATGCTGGTGCGCGGTGAGCACAGTTAATACGAGTATGAGAGACATAGCAGCGGGTCGTAGCAGACTAGCAGACACTAACCAGGGTTCTGAATGATATGCTCCTCAGATCTGAAGGGCGGGTGGGGTTCAGTGACAATCTGATTGGCCATGCGCTCCACCAGTATCTCAGACAGTACATTGTATATGTTCATAGAGAGGTGCGTGTCACTGGCTATCAGCTTCACTCCCAGCAGAGAAAAGAGGTTTGATTTGTCCATACATTCAGCCTTACGCCTGCAGAATAGTATGCTAGTATAATAGATACAACTATACATACTGTACATACAATATATACAACTACACATACCGTATATATAATACATATAACTATATATGCTGTACATGTATATAATATATACAACTATACATACTATACATATAATATATACAACTATATCTACTCTTGTACTGATTTACACAAACTTACACATAGTTATGTAAACATATAGACAAACCTAGATGTACTTCTAGAAAGGAAATGTCCCAGTAGCTTTAGAGCTTGTATCCGAATAGCCTCTGTACCAGACTCTAGCAACTTGAACACTACTCGTAGGCCATTCTTAGCATCAAATAACGGCACCATTGAAGAGGGCAGATGAATCATGAACAGGACGAGTAAATGAAGCACATCGTACAGGTTCTCAGCCTACAAATAGATCACACCAATAGAGAAAGTAGATAAATAGATAGTAGATAAAAAAAGTAAGCAGGGCATTGGTTTAAAGCATACAGCAAGTAAGCAAGCATCGTTCAATAGCTTTATGGGTAAAACAAGAAACATGTTCGCTTTTCCTTTTATGTCAATATACACTGTCCACCTAAACTTTTCAACAATGTGCAAAAATGTCCATTTCTAAATTAAACTAAAAGTAAGCAATTTTCAGAATGATAGACTGAACATTTGCTAATCTTCATTATGTAACCAGCCGTTTGAATACACTGTAAAATATTCCAGTCAAATATGAAAACTCCTTTAAAACCATATTTATAATTATTACATTAGTAACTTTCCAAAATTGAGTTACATTGAAATACAATGTAGATGCGACATAAATTAACAAAATTGTACAATTGAGGAGAATTTTGTTGAAAATAAGTAACACATTATAAACTAGTACATGCGATGACTGTATTACCTCACTAACTGTTGAGGCAAAGTTTAGCAGACATTGGAGCTCATCTTCCAGGATTTCCTTAGAAGAGGAGATGACCCTATCAATGAAAGCTAATAACAACCCACGGATCTGTATTATCTCTTCTTCACTGGGCCTGGCTTTGACTGTGTTTAACAAACATTACATCATCTTTATTATAATAATACATCATCAAGTAAATAAATGAAATGAATCAACTATCAGTGGCCATCAAACATGAATAATTCTTAAACAAAATAAACTGTTATAAAATAAACTTAACATCAAAAGTTTTACGTAGCAACAAGTGGTAAAGTTATTCTAAAAGTAGCCTTACTGCCTTGTTTCACAGACCTCTACAGTGAAAAAAAGTTCTGAGTCTGTACGTAGCTGACTAACCTGTGCCGCGAGGTTTGATACCGCTGAGAGGCTGCGGGTTGACCACCCAGTAGTAATGCTTTATGGAATGAACGATTTGGAGCACTGTACTGACTCTTCGCAGTGGGTTAGTCTGGAAGGGTATGAGGACCAGGTACTCTGAGGCTAAGTATTCATACAGCATCATCTGCACCTGTAGTTATATACAATGCAGGGGGTTTAGATATTCATGAAATACATGCTACTGGCACTGGTATTGTGAGCTGAACCCGACTACCCCCCCCCCCCGAATAATGTTACATACGAGTGTGAACACAGCTAAGTGTAATGCTGAGCAGAAGATGATACTAGCCTGGGGGTCAGCGTGTATCCACAGAGACGGGTTGAAGAGCAGATGATCACTGATGTGTCTGATAAGAGCTCCAGCAGAGGGCAGCATAGTGAAGTGTTTAATCAGTCCGATAATACAGCCTACTGTGTGAGCAGTGAGGTGCTGGGGAGAAGCCTGTAATGTGCAATGCAATGTACACTGTAAGTATAATGTACAATGTAAGTATAATGCAACGTACAGTGTAAGTATAAAATAGAGATGAAGTGAGTTTTACTATGAAAATATACAAGTATCGGTTCTAGGCATGTGCAGTTTACAACAGCAATAACATATTTGTCATTATCAATTATAGCAGCATTCAATGATAAATCAACGAAATGATTTGACATTTTACTGACAGAATTTTCTTGAACCATGCTGAAACTTGTTACATAGTATTAGGTTGACATATTATTTCACTGTTTATACTTGTATATAGAGCTAAATATTGGTCAAGAAGTGTGGAGTGTGTATTACAAACTATACAGTAGTTTACACTCACTTTACAGACATTTTTAGTCTAAAATTTTAATAAGCTGATTATTCTTAAGAAAACACAATATACCTAACATAAGCAATGTGGTAACATGGCATTGTGCAACATGTCTCACAAAAGGCAGTTGCTCTGGTGACTGTTTCATACTGCTTTGTATAATATGCTTATTAATAATCCTAAGCAATTACATGTTTGACTGAATGACTGCTGGGAACTAACATTACAGTTGATTATGTTACATACTAGATGCATGAAACAATCTTTTCTCCAAATTCTAACATTTGTAACAACTCTTTAATGCAATTTCATGTTTTTATGAAAAAATAATACAACTCCAAAATAATTAGAAGTTGTCAATTTCTAAAGCACAATCACTCCAACTCAAGAAAACAACCCAACACACACTAAAAAGTTATACGACAAATAAATCTCCTATTAAGTCACAAAAACTTTTTAAAGTTATAACACCGTAGTTTTAACAAAAGGATGAGCACAATTCAAAATGAAAATGTTTGAAAGCCATGCGGAGTGGAGGCTGCGGATGTTTCAGCCATTCATGATTGATAGAAAGAAAAAAAGTACTGTTGCAACACTAAGACACATGATACATGATCGTACATCCATTTTCTATCTTTAAACAATAACTGAAGGCCTCATCATATCTCATGCAACGGGCACATAGAAAGCAGAGTATTGACTGGCTAGTAATAGTATTAGTAGTATGACTAGTAAATTAGTACAACAGAGATAGCAACGGTTACCAATGTCAAAAGGCATTCCAAGGTCTATGAAACTTATGCCAGAATCCCAGTATAGATCAGTGTGATTGTCTTCACCTGAGAATCGCTAACAAAACAAGGTCTGTTGAGCTGTGATTGAAATGTGAAAGTGAAATAAAAGTTGTTCGTCATAAATTGAATATCCGGACTGTGTTTTGACAGCTGTCAGTAATAGCAATGTTAAAAATTTTATATTTGTGATAAAATAAAAATGATATTTTCACATAATTATACTGGACTAGCATAAGTTTCAGAGCCTTTCAGGTTTGCAGTATGGTATATAAAGGCATACGAGTCTGATACTACAAAGCCAGACTGTACTGGACTGCAGTATCACTACTGGGCAATGCATCACTCTTCTGTCTACTCACTCTTTTATGCCGACCCTGTCGAGGATTTGCTGTCTGTGAAGACATGAGTAATGGATATCACAAATCAGAGAAATGTTTACAAATACCTAACCAATCATTTTGTAGAATAGAAATGACCACCCATAGCCCTATTGACTAATTAAAAACTTGTTCTCAATATGATCAATGAGTCATATGTTCCCAATGTGACCAATGAATAGCATGTTCACTTATTGCCTTTCCATTTCCTAAATTCCAATCATAATTGTATTAGCAAATGTATAAAACTTAGGCGGCAAGACCTAAAATAGCTTTAATACATAAACTTCAAAAGTTGATTCTAAAAATATGGTTCAAATGGTGACAATTTACAATGTGGGTCAGGGCCAGGTTCAACTGCGCATTTCTAACTTCATTAAATTATTTTCAAAATTTACAAATTTGAGTAGGCAAAGTGTATTATGCATTGCAAAGGTCTGAGGCCTATCTCTGCCTTTAGTTAGTGGAACATCCATTGAGAACAAAATTAATTCTCAAGTAGAAAGTGAACAATCAATTAGTGAGTCAGTTAAAATGACGAGTAGAATTAAATTGTGTGTAGTGATGACATTATTTTTAAAATAAAATTAATGATTGAATGTAAAATTATTGTAGCTTTAATGCATAATTGAACCCAGCCCTGGTTGGAACCTGCCAACATAACTCAAGTGCAGCAAATAAAATAGATGTTTATAGCCACTACATAATTAACAGAAATACGGTGCACTAAACAAGTAAGCATGTAAGAAAAGTGAGTGATGGCAATATTGCATGCCATTGTAAGCAGAATAAATTCTGAAGTTTACACAAACATAACTTGTAGATAAAAGTCAAGTCACTTTGCTGCCCAGCAATTACCACAAAGTGATGTACGAAATTACCACTCCATCAGCTACTGCTCTACTCAACCATCTATTTGGTGAAAATTATATTTCTGAAACAGCTATACACTAACTCAGTCAGACTGGTAATTCTACAAACACTAAACTAGAGATAATATTTTATACACCAGTAATAATCAAATTAAATTAAACCAACTAAAATAATTATATTGAATATAATTATAATTATAACCTTGATCAAAAATAAATATACTAGTGATAATTAATTGATAATAAATTATAAAAAAATTTGTTTCGAATTCTGTTCATAATATTCTAGAAAATTTTTAGCTAAGCGCTGTGGTGAAATAAGCATAATGTAACAAGTACTACTCCTAGTATTATATAAGTATATATTACCTCCTCCAAAAGGTGGCTGATGACCAGAAACCCTCGAGACTGTATCATCTGCTGCTGCAGAGTATCTGAGTTCTTGAGGAGGTCACATAGAAGGTCAAACAGAGTTGTGCTACAATATATATTATACTGCGTCGATATATATTATACTGTATCATTATATACTACAATATATATTATACTTTATTAACATATATTACAATATCATCATTGTAATATATCAACATAATATATCAACATGTACTATGTAAATATATCAACATAATATACTATAATATATCAACATAATATATCAACATAATATACTATAATATATCAACATAATATACTATAATATATCAACATAATATATCAAAATAATATACTATAATATATCAACATATACTACAATAAAGGACCCAGTACCATCATGCTAAATGTTAACACAGTGAAATAACACATAGTAAACTGGGAATAGGTAGAAGGTGGCAAGACACAACTGAAAGACAGGTAAGAAATTCACTCATAGATATGAATACTGACCAGACACTTCTATCATCTTCCACAGTCTCCTCCTTGGCACAATCCAGCTGGTGGAACAGCGGAAACAGCATCTTCAAGACACAACACAGGCATTCAACTACATAGTTTATTCATTAGATGAACTCCCAGCAGTGAGAGACAGTGCTGTATATTCAACTATCTCTATACTGAATGTAACACAAGATGCATGGTGTGTTATTATATTGAAAAGAGGTTTTCTTACACTAGATATGAAGACAAATATACTGTTAAGTAGAAGATCACTTACTCATCTACATTGAAAGACATGTTTTTACATCTTATTAGTAGTTTATTTATAAAATAAATAAAACACTAATAAAAGAAGACAGCAACAAAACACAAACTACTAAGTAGTAAGGAAAGATCAATCAGCAAAACAAGTTTCATATCAAGTAAAAGATGCTATATTCATTTAATTATGAAGTGTTAGCAGCTTCATAATGATATTGCTTAAAATATGCATTTTTATAGAGGGCTGCCAGCCATATAACTACAATTTGCAATAGCGAATAAATACACATATTTGGTCACCATACATACACGCACTACACAGTGTCACAAATGCATCATTTCCATACCAAATAAAGGCCAACGCACCTGAATTCCTCCCAGGGAGTGAAGAGTGCTGTGTATAGAGTGAGTAACAACGGCCTTGACATCTGACATCATAACGGCGTGCGGTGAGTGCATGAACAGAGTCTGATTGTTGGTGGGAGTGGAGTCTAGACAGACATGAGTATCACATGCTACCGGAGTGTACATGAGAATGATGGAGTTGGTGAGCTTGCCGTCATATATTATCTGTACAGAAGAAATTTTATATTAAATGCTTTATGTCTAAATACTTATATTTATGTTCTATAAAAACGAGTAAAACCAATAGCCTTACCAGGCTAGAAAATGCAGACAACACAATATTACAATTAATATATTTCCCATTCAGGCCAGAGTAGAGTTGTCTACTCGATACACCGGATAGCATCACAGCTGAAGTAGTGGCTTTAATGTGAAATCGGACTTAGCAATGAAGGCGTGTAGAATTTAATAATGCCAAATAAAACTCAAGACACCTGGTAGCATCTACTAGAACTGTCTCAATTTAGAATGGCAGTATCGAACATTTTAGCTGAAATACTTACTAGAAGGAAATGGTGAAATTGTGATATAGCAAAATTCTATATAAATTTCAAAACACCATAAAATTCAAGCCAATAGTAAATGAAACAATCAATAAGTAATAATATTCAGTAACTTTAAAAAATAATACTCACTCTTTTTGTGACTTCATTCACATGAGCCGGACTCTCGTTTCCATATATAAACTGACCCTATAATACCAATATATCAGCATGACATCACAACTACAGTATATACTTATGTAACTACATAACTACAGTATACACATGTAACTACATAACTACATCATACACTTGTGTAACTACATAACTACAGTATACACTTGTGTAACTACATAACTACAGTATATACTTGTGTAACTACATAACTACAGTATACATTTGTGTAACTACATAACTACAGAATACATTTGTGCAACTAGTATATACCATCACACACCTTGTAGGCTGGTCCCAGTTGGTAAAGGGCCTCTACTGTCACGGTTGATAGCGCCTCATTAAACATGTATATAGAAGACATCTCCCCACAGAACGCATTAACAGCCTGAAGACCTGGCGCTGCGCCAATATAGCACTTGTCAAAGTTCTGTAAACATATATAACATTCCTCAATACTACCATGCCTGTAATTACTACATATTAATAGTATATATAACTATATTACTACTGTATATAGCTACTAAGAACTAGTACTATGTACTTAAAGGAGTGACAAGTCTAAAGAACGTATCCAAGCGACTCCTTAAATTTGACACTTGGTGGTTTCAGAGGGTTTCAGGCTCAACCAACACGTCTAACTTAAACTTATCTTCCCCATACAAACAAGGTTTGGAGTTATGTGACCTATACAAATGAAGCTGGGGAAACTGTTAGGAACCACAGAAAACTTTCCTGAGGCTACTAAAGTTTGAGTAAATAGTAAACTTTTTAAGGATAACAAAAAGCATCACCAGAACTGTAGCACCTGCACAGACTGTCAGTGTGTACATCAATGAGAAGTGTTACTATGATGACTAACCTCTGAGGTAGAGACAAACCAAGGCATGTCTATTGTACTGATGAGCGCACCATTGACATAGCACCTGATGAGACTAGTCTTCCATCTGTTATATACGTATGCCAGACACACGTGGTACCACTGCAACAGGAAATACTGTTAGTAATGTGTACATCTAAACAAATAGACTCAAATACTGATTTACGTGGTCATATGTTATGGCATCACGTTGCGAGTTTTTGTCACCAACTATTTATAAATTAAAATATCTGAGCTTCAATTTAAATTATAAAAAACATATTTATATAAAAAAGTTTCAAGTGAATTTATATGAAAGAGTAAATCTTGCCTTTCTGGGTTCGAAGTTGAAATTCAATGAGCCCTGAAATCCCTTTCCTGGCCCCCTATTGGATGTGATGACAAGAATACTGCCCATAAAATGTGCCGAGTAGCCCATGCCACTTTTAGTCTGAAAGCTGCAAGAGTCATTGCATACAACAATTATGTGTATACAACGATTATAATATATGAAACGATTAAATATATGAAATGGTTATATGTATAAAACTGGTACCAGGATTGTTTGCTGCAAATACAACTATTATTATATAATTATAGACTAAAGCCCTTGAGTGTACTAGAGTATTTACCAGAATATCTACCAGAATACTAGAGTATCTAGAATACTAGAGTATCTACCAGAGCTGCTACCAGACCAATAGAGAACTACCTACCAGAACACAAAGGGTTTTTCCTGTTCAATAGACACGCCTGCAAATGGATCCAAACACAGCCATAAGGAGAATGACCAGCCTAGCTGATAAGGCCACTTCTGGGGACACATGGGAGGCAGTGCAATGGCTGCCTGCTCACTACCAGGGAAACTGAAAAACTCGTCTGGTCCATGTCTTGCTGGCATTTGTTGTAAAACCTAAAATATTATACAGTCTATTATTCTCCCTCAAAACTCATCAAGAATGATGTACATAATACAACGATATATTGTAAAAAGAATGGATAATATAATATTCTGTGAGAAGGGTGAATATAGTTGGTAATATCCGGCAAGAACAGTGTATATAACAAAATAATATGTGAGGGGAATGCAATAATAAAACATTTTAAGCTAGAGGTGTATATAGTATAAGACCCTGTGAGAAGGGTGTATGTAATGTGTAATATCTGCTAAAATAAGATCCTGCCGGAAGATGTGTAAACAAGTAGAGAGGTGAGCCAACCTTGAGAAGCTTAGGGGCACACTGGGGCCACTCGTTGTCAACAGCCTTGAGTTTGGTGAAGAGCAGTTGAAGTTCGTGTACAGTAATGCTGTACCCTGCTAGCACTGTCATCATATCCATTAGTAAATCTACAAGTACACAGAAAAGGAAAGACTCAGATATGCCATAGATTACGGCTGCATCATGCTAACAATGACTAGAGGAGTATGTTTTGTGAACAAAGGAGATGGTGAGTTGCGTGTCTACCACTCACTACAATTATGAGTGTATTATCAGATAGGAACTGCTGATAGAAAAATTAAATGGTATTTCTCCTAGTGGGTGCTGTTAGAAACATTATGCAGCACACTTTAACTCAGAGTCTATACAGACAGCATATAGTCTGACTATCTACTAGGTTCCTTAGAGGCTACTGGGGGTGTCTACTAATCCTGGCCAACCTTTATCAAGAAACTAGACTATACAAACAGCTAGTATCAAACATTATCAACTATAACATAAAAATTCAATTATTGTATCAGAAAATTTACAGGGAAAACATAAATCCAATGTTTGCTCAAATCTAGGAACTTGAAATAAAGCAAACCTACAGACAGGATGTGCTGACCTATAATAACAGAATGTTTACCTCCAATCATGGGACTGCAGCTGTCTATTCTCTCCAGGATATACTGAATAAAATGAGCCTCGGTGAATGCCAACAGATTTCTTCTACTTTTTCTCAATATACCACTGAGCATGCTCCAGATTTCCGCCTATACAACAAATCACCATGCTTAAACTAATTCTCGCAAAAAACAGGTTAATTTAGCATATCTTCCAAGCAAAATTTCCTCTAAGAATAAGGATGTTATTTAATAGTTTGTTACAATATGATTGATAAATAAAATGTCACTCCAAAAACATTTTAGAAACTTTTAAATCTTGCGATCTCGGATTCTTACCTCTGCACTAGGCTAGCTAATCAGCTGACAGCACATTGCATTATTTTCGAGTTTCATTTAAAACAGCAAACATTTACATAGTGCTATCAAAGTCATATGCTGAAAAACTAGATAAAGGGAACTTTCTAAATTTAATGCAACACACCTGCAACTTTTCAGAGCAGTGATTCATAAATTTGAGCAAATGTCTAACATTCACGGAGCTCCTCACAAGGAAATTGCTTTCCAAATCAAACTTCTCACCAACAAGCTGCAATGAATGAATAACAAAGAAATATATATCGCTGCTGAAAAGAGAACATAATTCTAGTCAACACATATTACGGAGGAGAAAAGCCTTGAGACACGTCTGTGAAACATCAGAAACAAATCTTAGAACAAATCTTTGTTGAAACAAATCATCAAAAACTAACAGGCACATTAAGGCAACGAGGTTGTCAACATGAAGATTTCTTAGCTAGAAAAAGTTTATGTATCCAATAGAGAATATTTAATAGGAAAATGCTTTTGTGGCGCTTTTCAAATTACTTTTTGTGAGTCGTGTGAAGAAATGTGTGTTTGAAAGTAGGTACATAATCCTACTCAGAAAACGGGTTTTGAAGAACATCTGATTAGGGTATTTTAACATATTAGCTGGAAGTGCGACTGACAATTGAAATTTGATAATAATGTAAAAGGTTTTGCTTTCCATGAAAACAGCTCATAGCTTGGCATTAAAATATTGCTTCAAGTACACGTGTCTATAGGGTTGGTAGAATATATATATATCAACACTATACAAGCAGAGAAACTAGTTATATAAACTGGTTATTAAGTAAGACTCTCTACTAGAAGCTTTGACGTTACCGCATTGAGAACTGCATCTACAACATCCCTGTCAGTAACACTCTCTCTCTCATCCGCCATCAGTATTTCAAGATATGCCAGCTGTTTGAGAGTATCTCCGGGAGAGTGACCCATGATACGGTCTACGATTGATGAACTTCTTTCCAGTTTATCGCCACTAGGTACGCCATTGTCAGGTAACTGACTAGCCTTTGGGGCAGCATTGCTGTCAGCAGAATCTCCTTTTCCGTTCGGAACATTTGGAGTAGTGTCCGAGTCATCCACATCTAGTGGAATATCCTGCAGATCTGCTTCACTAGCCATGACTGCTCATGAGCAATCTCTATTCCTAAAACTTACCACCAAAAACTGTTTAGGAAAACAGTTCCAGGTAAAAGCTGTACATTTAACACTTAAAAGTCAGTCATAATTTAGATACCAGTCTTTCAATTACGTAAAACCCACACCATTTGTTTCTGCATTAATAGCTCAGCATATATATATATATCCAAGTCCAATTTTAAAACTCAAATTTTTAATTACTAACTCAATAAAAATAATGGTAATAAATAAGTTTCTAATTGTATATCAATTCAATAAACACTATTCTACTAATGATGGTAATGAGCATCCATAGACTATAGATAAGGTATAGCCCCTGTCATTATTATAGTGGCCATGACTGTAATCAGTGTGACTTTTACTCAACAAATATGACGTCAACATTATCACTCAATAGTATACAGTAACCTAACAAAATAATTATCTATATTGGTCCACTATAATGGCAAGACTCCAACATTTACTATATTATAGTAGTTCTCAGCGAACTGTTAGCAATAGTTTAGTAATATTCATAGTGTGTTACCAGCAGCATTGTTAAAGCAGTTAACTTTAACTTTAACAGGCAAACTATCAAATAGCATTGCAGTAATAGTTGACTAAAGCTATCAGTATAAGCCTGGTGAAGTTATGTCACTATTTTAGTTTAATTATAAATGTATTGTAAATACAATACTTATTACAATAACCAATTATAATAACTATAAGTATGAGTATTCTAATTATTATAGTATGAGCATCAGTATGAATATTGTTGTACGCCTTAAATCTAATAGCAACTTTAGGAACAAGCATTATTGTAAGTAAGTAAATTAGTATGTGCAAAAAGGGCAACAAGAAGCAATTACTTGTACTGATAGTTATTTACTATAGATGGTTCAGAGCAATATTAACATATATTTATTACTACTAGTTAGTAACTAGTATAGTACAGTTACAAAAGAATGAGATTTAGTAGGGTTATTAGTATTACTATAGTTATAACTATAGTAGTCATACAGTTAGGTATCAAATACCAAAACTGAATTTATGATTACTGATGTCCATACTGAGACTATACAATTTTAGCGCTTTTAGATTTAAATTTTATAATTAAAATTTATTCAGTTGATTCACTCAGTTTGCCTTATGGATTACTCATAGTTTTAGTTATATTTATTAGTAGCATTGCCTCTGTGACAATGGGCATAGCATATTTAATCAAAATATAACATTTTAATTCTTATGCTTGTAGTAAGTATAATATTAATTTACTTTTATTTTTAGCAGTTGGCAGTCATTACATTTACTGATTACAGATTGCTAATCTAAGACTAATGACTCATACTCAGTCTCGTACTCATTATAATGAATATCATCATGATAATTTATAGAATGATACAACATAGTTATCATTATAATCAATAACTTTTACTTATAGACTTATCACTTAGATTATAAGTATAACTTATTACTTCCATTTTTATTTTACTACATTTAATCATTACTGATTAATTTTAGTTTTACTTTTACTTTTAGACTTGCCCTTAGTCTTACTCTTAGCCATAAATCATGATAATAACAAATTTGAAATATTAAGCCTAGCAATCATAGTGATACTAATACTTATATTGATAGACTAGTCAAAGTCAATGGATTTATTTTTATTTTAAAATCAAGATGTCAACTCATAAGTTATATTATTATTGATTAATTATTATTTTTAATATTTCAATGATGATACTTATACTCAGAGTCAGAGTGATTCTCATACTTGATACTGATACCTATACTTATAGCTATACTGATCACATTTAATAACTTAGGTTTACGGATTAGACTAATACAGTTTAGGCCTTAGAGTTTATACTTATTTTAATTTTGACTTCAACTTCAAACTTAAGACAAGTTTATTGAAGTTAGTCATTTTTACAACTTTACAACTTACAGTTACACTATACTAAATCTAAAATATTAGACAATTGCACGCTTTACATTAATTCTGCAAAATATTATTATATAGTACGCGTCATTTGCAATTTCCTGATTATGAGGCAATCTTAAAAATTGGACCGGTAATTTTATCCAAAAAATCTGTGTAGATCTTAAACTGAAAGTAAAAAAAAATTGTTAACCGGAAGTTTTACAGCGCATATAGCCACACAGATTTAGAACAATATGCCACATGTTTTCATCGTAATATGAATGACCTATTAATAAAAATTACCGAAGTTAATTAATGAGTTTGAATTCTTGATGTGACTTATACTTTTTGAAAAGACAACTTCATATTACTGTGCTAATTTTTTAATAAGCTTATTAATTATTAAGTAGTCTAGAAGTAACCTCCAATTATCTTTCACTCATTACACTTCAAGGGGTGGCCACGCAATTTTTGTAGAAATAAAAAGTTTGAAGGGTCCTAATTAATCTGTGAAAACTCTAGACTGTTCTGTGCACCCAGTTAGCCACAAAAGCTCTTCAAACTTTTAAAATTAATCAGGAGTTGTTTTCTCTTAACGTTTTTGTGAATCGGCTAAATATTTTGGAATTATTCAAGCTAATTTATTTTAAATAAGCAATATAAATTTACTGATAATTATAGATACTTTTTTCACTTTTCTTTTATAAACACTCTAAATTTTTCTGTTTACCCGGTTAGTCACAAAAACTCTTTAAAATGTTACAGGAGTTGTTTTTCCACAACTTTGTCCAAATCCATTAAATATTATTATCTTGAAATTATTGAAGCTAGTTTATTATATATACAAGCAAAAACTTTTGCAGATAATCATAGATGTGTTTTTCACTTCTCTGAGTTTATTTCTAGTGATTTTCTTGTGAAAAAATCTGAAAAAAGTGGATTATATATGGACGAAAACAAGCAAAGGAATGGGTTTATTAGTTATAAGGCAAACATTATTATTGATCGGCTATAAAAAAGGCGAATTATAAGTAAAGCTGTGTCTGATTAAAATTTTCTTCACCATTTTTATTATAATAACTACTTTTACAAAAAAAGTATTGAGAAGCATGAGCTGGTTGATCTGGACTCCGGAAGATAATATTTTAAATGAGCTTTGCCAATAAATTTAGGCTGAACTATATATACATAAGCGATTTGGTTTTTAAAACAATGCTATTGGTTAAAATGCATATTTTTATACTATTTTTATAGTATCTTGATATAATGACTATAGAGCCAATTTATCTCAGTTATAGTTACAGAAGAAATACCCTGAAGCTTTCCTATAATTTTTAATATATATGGTTATATTTAGGCCGCCCATTAAAAAAATGATCTTGGGCTGCCTCATTTAAAGATCATAGGCATGTACTTTTTTTATGTGTGCCATTTGTTACAAAAATAATAATTTCTTATCAGCAAATAAAATAAGCTGAGTTTGAGACTAGTGCATTTTTGTGTGAAACATGGAGTAAAAACATTTTAGAGAACAATATTGTTATTATAGTTGATGCATACCAAAAAAAATTGCGTTCAACTACAATTTTACCAAACATGGTGGAATTCCTAAGAAAGCACAACTCAAATGCTTACAATTAGATCATAAGGAAGCAGATACACAAACTTTGTTACATGCAAAATATGTTATGAACATCATAATCTCACGTGTAATAATCAAATCTCAATCTTTCATCCTAAGTCTCGCTATTTGCAAAACATTACCTTCGTGCGAATTATATTTTTTCACGAGTGTGGTAATCATGGTGTCATGCCAGATAGAGGCTAGAATAAATTTCCTACTTAGACGCTAGACATTTATTTTGGTAAAATGTATTTTCATGTGCAACTTATTTTAATATTATTGAAGTATATGCATATTTAAATAAACTTGAATCAATTGCTTGTTATTTAGCACATAAATAAATTCTTTTGATTTGCATTAACTTATTAATTTTGTATATTATTTTATACATCTTGTCTGTTGTTTGAAAATATATTTTGCTAATAAGTATCCATTAAATATAGTGTCTATTATTAATGTATTACTATATTAGTATTAGTATTGGTATTAGTATATGTATTAGCTACATATAGCTATTAGCATATTAGCAATCAATTCATTAGTTATATAGGTAATATTAATATAGTAGTATAGGAAGCCACTTTTCAACTAGTTTACATCGACGTCTGTAGAATTGTATAGGGCATTTTCAACTAGTTTACATCGCACTTGAGGAGGCATAGCCGTTTAGAAATAGTTTACAGTCTTTGTTAGATTCATAGCTACCAAGACTGTCTCAGCATTTATTATAATGGTTTGGCACACTTTCTCAGGCCTTATTGATAATTGCATTGATATACTGTAATTTGCATGACATTGAGTTATGTGGTTATGTAAGATGTTTTGTAAATAGTATTATTGTGCTGTTTTCCTTTATGTTATGAATAGACCTTATCTTTATGGCTTTGCAAGCAACCAGTATGGTTAATGTAATAACCATATTGAATCTTTATAAAGCTATTGTATATATCATCAGTCTTGAAGATGCGTTTGCTGCGATTAGTTGAATGTTCTAAATAGATATATACTATTGAACTTCGCATACAATCCGATTACATACACTAATATATTACCCTCACAGAGCGATTATCAAGTGATTGCAGAGAGAGTTAAATGAACACCGTATTATTCAGTTGCTCATAACGTTTTTCACTGTGGGATTGATACACTATGCTGGTAAGTACTACTTTCAAATACTGCAAAAAAATATCATATGAATGATGCGCACTGATACCGTCTGTTGAATGGTTAACATATCTTTATTATAATTATTCACTATGACCAAGTAAAAATAAGAATATATACTACAACATTAAGAATTAAATAGTATTAACTACTGTGAAAAAAAAAGAAAGTATTTTTGTGTGACAGTAATGAATAATAGAATTCTAGCTTATATAGATGTCAATACAAATATGATAGTGTTAAATATTCACTGAAGAAGCAATTTGGTTTAGTAAAAATGGAAAGTCAATAATTTCAAGTTTATCTGTACCAACATTCGTATTACTATACTTTTCTCAAATATAATTAAATATCATAGCATCATTAGCTAATCTATCGCCATTATCATTCAACAAGTATGATATTTTTTCTAGACTCAAACCCCTTGCAATATGAGTTAAGAAGAATATAACGTATTGACCACACACTGTACTATAAAGGGATTGCAGCGGAATATCATTAAATGTCCATTCATTACAGTTATTTAGCACATCTCCAATCTCAGGTAGGTTATACGGTGGTACACCATAACTGTCAAAAAATATTCCTTTTCTATCTTCTGTTTTCACAACTGCCACCCAATGCTCTCCAGGGTGATAGTGTGGTTTCGTATTTATAACCATACAACATGGAAACCTTTGAGCAGACATTGGTATTAGGTCTATAGGAAAGACTCCTAAAAAGTTTAATTCTTCAACAGCTCTATTTGCCTTTAATATCCTGTAGATTTGTTTGCTATCCATTATATGTAAAAGTTTGTCATTACAGCCCTGTTTTTATCCACTTTGATGGCGGAGTTAAACTCAGCGTACACTATAACATTGACTGGTGTGTTCAAAGGCACGTCAAACTTTAACTCTAATCTAGCATTCCCCTTTTTTATAAGGTGATAGCAACCATCCTCTTGGAGGTTAGGGGTTAAATCGAAAGCTAATAACGAGTAGCCATTATTATATTCTGATCTATCTATCCCAATTCCAGCATCGTTAAATGATTTTCCAGTGCTTTCCAGTAACATAAAATAGTTTCTGAGTGTTGTATTTTTTTCAAAATCACTGACTAGAGGTTTTTGTGGAATCATTTTTCCATCAATTAATAAGCTACAGTATTTCAGAGTTTTATGTTTAAAGTTGAATGGATTAAGATTGTAGGCACCCTCAAAACTTTGAGCATCTACCAATCCAATGACTATACGTTTGGGTAGAACTCCATTGAACAAATTTTCTTCATTGCATGATAACGATCCTGTCGCAATACTAAAAGTTTTCATTGCTACCCTTCGTATTGGATAGATTGCTGGTTTTAATTGTTTTTCCATCATTTCAATATGTCTCAATTGAATTCCATTGTTCACCTTCACTCTTCTGATGAACATAGATGCGTGAGCAATTTTCAACTTATATTGTGAGTTAGCAGCAGCCATCAATACAAGTTTATTTGAGTTTCTCACAAGTTTGAGCTTGACATCAATTCCATTTAGTAGATACCGGTTTTGGAAAAATATGTCCGATTGAAGTTTACCCAATACATTTCATTAGTAATCTCAGCATTTTTAGTGAACAATTTTTCTCATAAGAATAATCAGATTTTTTATTTACATTGAACAGTTATTTCATTTGTTAGCATTTCTTCATGATAATTGAGAAGAGCACATTAGTTTGTGTTACATTTCATTAGTAATCTCAGCATTTTTAGTGAACAATTTTTCTCATAAGAATAATCAGATTTTTTATTTACATTGAACAGTTATTTCATTTGTTAGCATTTCTTTATGATAATTGAGAAGAGCACATTAGTTTGTGTTACATTTCATTAGTAATCTCAGCATTTTTAGTGAACAATTTTTCTCATAAGAATAATCAGATTTTTTATTTACATTGAACAGTTATTTCATTTGTTAGCATTTCTTCATGATAATTGAGAAGAGCACATTAGTTTGTGTTACATTTCATCAGCAATCTCAACATTTTTAGTGAATAACTTTTCTCATAAGAATGATTAGTTTTATTTTATTCATATTGAACATATATTTCATTTGTATTATTTGGCAACATTTCTCAATAGTAATTGAGAACAGTACATTAGTTTGTGTTACATTTCATTAGTAATCTCAGCATTTTTAAGTGATTAAACTTTTTAACACAAATATCACTTTTTCCAAAAAAAAAAGTTAACAGACAGCAGCGTATTGAGTATACAAAAGTATAGATACAGTATTAGCTTTGTAAACACATGTAAAATGTTAGCTATTATAATGGTTAATGTAACTCATAACAATATTGAAAAAATTAAAGGAATTTCAGATTTGGTTTATTGACTTTGAAATACCATTTCTCATTAGGACCAAGATCCTCTAACTGAATTTCGCAGATGTTTAAGGCCCAAACATATTCGTTGCCAGACCTTTTATAGGCCCAGACCTTAACACGGCCGTGAGCCTCATGCACATTTTCTCTAGTTCTTCTGCCGGCAACAAAACTGGCTTTCCGTTAACTCGAGCATTAACACACGCTTTGTCTTCCATATTTCTAACCACATCTACATAACAGCCCACGAGTGGGCTGTTCTCATTTTTACCGTGAAACCTAATGTTCTTACCAATAATTTGAGAAGCATGATTTTTCAAATTTTCTAATACCCTACTTTTTTTATATACAAGCATGGGCTGCAGTTTGGAACTGTCGATTTGTAACATTTGAGTTCACCGATGAACTCCGAAGATCTAACATAAAAATGTTTTTCATGGTTGTATGTCAAAACTATCCTATCCCCCTCCCTATGGAAAGCCAGTTTTGTTGCCTCAAATGATGTTTCATCTTTTAGGTAATGTTGCTTACCATCATCGATCCTGAAACAAAATAAATAGTCTATCAAAACATTATTTAGGGAGTAATTTTTACAATACAATAAAATGAAAAGTGTTATATCTGTGCTAATATAATGAAATAATGTAGGTGAAGATATAATACTTACTTTGCATGGTCTTTTTCATTTTCGTTTTGAGGGTTTCGAGATTGTGCAGTGGTTTCAGTTTCTCTATAATTCAAGATATATAATTTATTATGACTTGAAAAATAAGTATTATGAACCAAATGTTAAATTTTGTGGTAGATTTAATGTTGTAAGCAGATACCAAGATTTCTAACAAACTTACTTGTCAGGAAGTGTGTGATCTTCTGTCACTTTAGGAGCTTTTAGTTTTTCCTTATTACTTTCATCATCGCTAAAAAAATATTTGTTTATTAGCCAAATAACTATCCCTATATATAAAAAGTAAAAGGTGTCTATTATCTTAAATCATTCTTATGAGAAAAGTTATTCACTAAAAACGCTGAGATTACTAATGAAATGTAACACAAACTACTGTACTGTTCTCAATTACTACCAATAAGCTGCTTAAAAAAATTTATTTGCTGAAAATGCTAAGATATCAGGCTAATGAAATGTATTATAAACTAAAGTACTTTAGCTCACAATTTACCACTCCTAATGACTGTAAAGAAAAGTTAATAGAAGAAGTAAAAGTTTGTTGTGTATAATAATAATAATATTGAACTACAAGAACACTTTAGTATATTATAACAAAATAATTACTTTGAATATAAGTTGTCATGGTTGATGAAAGTAAATTATTTAAATTATGTCTTGTTTCTTTAGAAAGATTTACGTGTTCTGAATGCAACAAGTCATACGCCCACAGACAAAGTCTTAGTAGACATAGAAACGTACATAAAAGGAGATGTAAACAATGCAAGCAGTTGATCAATGATAAATCCCATGAATGTTCTTTGGTAAGACACACCATAAGACATACTCATATTGAATCATGATCATTCTCATGAATGTTTAAAAATGTTGACTAGAGAGACTAAAATCTATTAAATAGCAAACTTATTTCAATGGTAGATTTACATTTGGTTAAAAAATATATTGTAGAAACCTGTATCAAGTGAGGTTGTTACAAAGAAACAACTTGACACTGGAACGACCTTTGTTGATGAAGAAGACTCCCCAATACCATATGATGGTCCTAAAGAAAAAGAAACGAATTCACTATTCATAAAAAACTGGTCGGCAATAAAAAGCTATGCTTTAGTTCGTAGATACACAAAGATCTACAATATAAGAGTTGAAAACAATAATATATCCGATACTATTGGAGGAAACAACATGATAAAACTGTATCAAGATCAAAAAATGAAATTCAAAGTCAATGCTTCTTTAGGTTTTATCCTAATTAACAACACAGAACAAAAGTTGAGATACTACCATGCATCAGCTAACAAAGATAGATTGCTAGACAAGCCTGTGCTCATTGAAACACTGGCAGATTTCAGAGAATTCATTGATCAGTTAACGGATAAAGATTTCATTGAGTATGCTACACAAAACAGACCCGATACTTCATGGTCAATACACATGATCACCAACATAGCTTTTTATGTTTACCCGATATACAACCATCCAATTGGATGTCCAGTATTACTCCCAGACTACATCAAAAACAACAAAGCTATTGTATCAGCTGATATAGATACTAATGGAAGGCTTTACACTGATAAACTATGTATCTTTAGAGCCCTATGCCTGATGAGGAATAAACATTCCTTAGAATCATCCACCAGAGATTATTTTCGGAAATTTGTTGACTCAAAACAGATATCTGAAGATCAATTTCAAGGCGTTACAGTAGATGATTTACCAAGCATAGAGAGACTTTTTACAATATCTATTAATGTTTACTGTTTGGAAGAAGTAGCCTGTGAAACCATCGCAAAACTACATTACAGATCAACTTCAAATTTCAAAGAACACTTAAATTTACATTTGTATGAAAATCATTTCTCTTGGATTAAAAACATCAGACTATATACAAAATCATACAGATGCGAATATTGCTCAAAGTTAATGAAATCAGCAAATGCTGTCAAGAGACATTCGTTGTCATGTTCTTCAGCTACAAAGTTTGTTTATCCATCCGGTATTGCGACTACTTCAAAGACAATATTTGAAAAGCTGAACGAATACGGAATAACAACTGATGAAAGCAGAAAGCATTATCCATACTTTGCTGTTTGGGATTGTGAAGCGTACTTTGACAAAACTGACTTACCCAACAACACTAAAACAATTGAATGGACAGCAAAACATCGACTAGCATCAATTAGTATTGCTAGTAATGTTGCTGGTTTTACGGAACCTGTGTGCTTTGTGAATGAAAGCAATTCAGAGTATGATGTGGTACATCAAATGATGATATACTTGGAGAAATTGTCAGATTTGTGCTACCAACGTTTGAAGTTGAGATACAAATCAATCTTCACACAGATTGAACAGAAAAGAAATGAACTAATAACACTTGAAGAACAAGCCGGAGACAATGCTAGCGTTGAACAGCTTGAAAAAACTTTTGATAAACTTGAAGAAGAGCTCAACAGCTACATATCAGATTTGCTTGTTTTTGGATTCAACTCTGGATCTTATGACATTCCATTGATTAAGAAGCATTTGTTCAAGTATCTTTTAGATCAAGACCATTCTATTGATTTTGGATTAAAAAAAGCTAATTCCTACATGTGCATCAAAACGGAAAGGTTACGCTTTCTGGACATTGTAAATTACCTAGCACCGGGGTTTAGCTACGCTGATTATTTGAAGGCAATGGAGATAGATTCGAAGAAGTTCTTCTGGATTTATGAAAAGTTTACTTCTATGGAAATGTTGAAGCAAACAGATTTTCCATCCCGTGAAGACTTTTACAGTGAGCTGAAAAAAGAAACAATAAGCTTAGAAGATTACAACTACTGTAGAAAAATATGGGTTGAAAATAACATGAAAACGTTGAAAAACCTACTCATTTACTACAACAATGCTGATTGTACAGGTTTTGTGAAAGCTTTACAAAAACAAAATGAGTCTCTCCGAACTAAAAATCTAGATTTTAAAATGGCTTTTTCAATGCCATGTTTGGCAATTAAACGATTATTTGACCTCAAGCAAAAGAATGCGCAACTTTTCCTTTATGGGGAAAAAGATAAAGATCTGTATAATCTCGTAAAGCAAAATATTAGAGGTGGAATGTCAATCATATTCCACAGATACCAACACGCAGAAACTATAAAAATCAAATCAGAATATTATGGAGGAAATGCTAAAACCACAAAGGTTTGTTTAGGAGTAGACATATCTGGAATGTATTTGTCAAACCTAATGCGTGATATGCCAACTGGAATTTATGTTCGAAGAAAGAGGGAAAATGAATTTAAGCTTGAAAAAAGATACACCCATGGTCAGCTAGCAACTGAATGGATTAAATGTAAAGAGAAAGAAATGCAAATTGAATTTCAGCACATGTTTAATGGAGTGGAGAAGCGAGTTGGTGGAAAAAAGATACCAGTAGATGGGTATGTTGATACTCCTAATGGTCCAGTTGTACTCCAGTTCTCCGGTTGTTACTTCCATTCACACATGTGTGATTATTCACCCAATGGGAGATTTACTGATTGAGTCAAAGATCTTGAAAATCAATTGCGAACTTACAAAAACCTGAAGTATCTAGAAGATATAGAGTGTACAGTACACCATTCATGGGAATGTGAATTTCTTGAGCTGAAATCACGTAATTCTTTGCTAAAGAAATTTTATGAGGAATTGAATTATATGGTTGACAAAAGATATAAGCTAACTGAAGATCAAATACTAGCTGAAGTCAAATCTGAAAAACTATTTGGTATGGTTGAATGTGATATAGAAACATCTGATGAACTAAAGAGTGTATTCGCAGAGTTTCAATCAATTCCAAAACACGCTTATATGCAAAGGAAAGATGTAGGTCATCATATGGAACAATTTGCAGTAGCAAATGGGTTACTCAAATCTCCACAGAAAACGTTGCTGAACAGCTACTTTGGTCACAAAATGTTATTTGCAACTCCATTGCTTGCATGGTATCTAAACCATGGGCTTAGAGTTACTAAAGTTCACCAAGTTATACAATATAATCCAACAAAGTGCTTTGAAGCTTTTGGAATGGAAGTGATGCAGGCAAGACGTGAAGGAGATGTAGATCCCTCGAAGAAACTCATGTCAGATTCTTCCAAGTTGATGGGTTAGTAAATTTTACACAAATAAAATTCAGTTTTAAATTTATCAAACGAACATCTACTCATATTGTCAAATATTTTGAGTGTAGTTAAAGAATTGAAAGATATTATTAATTTTGCTTTCAGGGAATAGCGCATATGGTTGAACATTGGTTAATCGTGAGAACCATAAGGATATCTCATTTCTTCAATCATCTGATGCAGAAATAGCAAATGTAGTGAACAGTAGGAGATTCCATCACTTAGATGAGATAGGAGATGATATTGTGGAATACAAAATGAAAAGGCTAGAATTGCTTTGGATGTACCTATTCAAATAGGTTTCTTTGTGCTAGAGTATGCTAAGTTGCTACTGCTTAGATTTTATTATCATTTCCTTCTAGAATATATACCATTTGAAAAGTTTGCTCTTATCGAATCTGATACTGACTCGATGTATTTTTCACTTTCTGAACCTAATCTGTTTTTAGCTGTGTCTGTTGAAAAAAGAGGAGATTTTTTTATGCAGTACGACAAATGGTTCGCTAAGGATTATTGTGACAAGCATAAGAATGATTTTTTTCATTGCATGTTTAACAATCAAAGTTGGTGCTCTAATGACTGTTGTAAATCGGCGGCTAAATACGACTCAAGAACTGTAGGAAAATTCCACGTGGAATGGAAAGGTGAAGGAGTAATCGCGTTGTCTAGCAAATGCTATTACTGTATTGGTGAGCAGGCCAAATCAAGTTCTAAAGGTATATCCAAACGTCACAACAAATTAACTGAAAAAGACTATATGCACGTGTTGATGAATCAGGATATAACTTAAGGTGTAAATAAAGGATTCAGAGTTAGAGGTGATAGCATATTAACGTACACACAAAATAGAAAAGGGTTGAATTATATGTACGGTAAAAGTTGTTATGAGTGATCATGTGACCACTTTACCTACTCATTTATAATCTGTTTTCTTTTTACTTTTGTTATATGGGCTTGGTAAATAGAGTTATATATTTTATATTTTTTTTTATCTTTTTATAAATAAAGATCTTACTTGTACATCCAAAAAACTTCCCACAGTTGTTTGAAGTAAATAAATAGAATTCATCAACTTTCTTTGTATATATCAGTCATTCTGTATTTTGAGCTTGATGATGACCTTACAATTAAAGCATCCGTTCTCTGCTATAATTACAGGACCATCAATGGCTGGAAAGTCTCAATGGGTAGCAAAGTTGTTGGAGCATAACCAAACGATGGTTTCACCATCTATGGAAAAAATAGTTATTTGTTACAAGGAATGGCAACCATTATATGATGAGCTAACAAATATTGAATTCCATCAGGGTATTATTGATGTAGATACACTAGATAAAGCAATAAAAAAACTAATCATATTTGATGATATGATGGAACAAGTAAGCGAGAAGATAGCTGAAATATTTACCAAACACGCTCATCATAGAAACATAAGTGTAGTTTTTATAACTCAAAATTTATTTCACAAAAGTCCACACATAAGAACAATGAATTTAAATGCCTCATATATTGTATTATTTAAAAATTCAAGAGATGTTAACCAAGTGAGTTATCTTGCTAGACAAATGTATCCAACAGGTCAGAGCAAGTTTTTAGTTAATGCATTTAAAGATGCAACTGCAATACCTTATGGGTATTTGTTTATTGATCTCAGACAAGACACTCATGATTTAGTTAGAATTCGAACGGGAATATTTCCAGATCAAAAAACCTATATTTACATGCCCAAATGTAGCTCAACATCATTAACACGTTACACTTCAATGAAGTAACACTATGAGTAAAAGAGTTAAGAAATACGCACCTACCTTAGAACTTTTAGCTAAATGTGATAAACAGACAGCGAATTCAGTAATCAAATCAGCTAAACCTGAATTCCTAAACTGTATAGGTGATATATGTTACAATATTTTACAAGGAAGAGTTCCTCTATCACCTAAAGATAAAACAAAGCTTTCTAAATACAAACAACAGATACGAAAAATTGCTAATAAGAAAACTACACTAAAGTCAAAAAGAGAACTTATTCAAAAGGGTGGATTTTTAGGCGCTATTTTAGCACCACTTCTCGGGTCATTGATAGTTCCTATAGTTAAATCAATTATTAGAAAATGAGTGAAGATGCAAAGAAATTTTTACTAATAGATGCATCAAATATTGATCAACTAATGAAGCATACCAAACAGAATGAGAGGTTAATACCCATAGAAAGAAGAGAGCTGATGAGAATAGATAAATTTATGCTAGATATAATTAACAACAGTTTGCTTACCGAAAATGAAAAAGTAATGGAATACAATAAAGTCCTAACTGAATTTCAGAGCTTACCAAATATTCAAAGTGTGAAACCTAGTCAAACAAAAATTGTTCAGAATGAAAAGCAACAAGTAGTTAAATAACACCCAATTACGATGCTACTGTAGGTGTACAGCAGCGTTATAAAAGTAAAGCTAATAACGTTATGTCTTCGCTGAAAATGTCAAAACAGCTTAACATTACTAATTCTGGTGAATTAATAGTCAACAATGAAAAGATTAATGGGAGCAATATATCAGACCTTCTAAATAAAGCTATCAATCCTAATCATAATGTCCAAGATATACCTGGATGGGAAGAATTTCAAGAGATTTTAATCAAATCGAATATACCGAAATCATTACTAGCAACCAAAATTTTGGAACCTATAAAACACGACAAATTGAATCAACAACGAAACACAGCAAAATGTTAAGAAAATGGAAACCTTATGATGCCTAACAAAAGTAGGAGCAATAAACAAAGATTATCAAATAAATTAAAATCCATTTACTTTAACGCAGCTTCACCAGCTGGATTTAGTGGTAAATCAAAATTGATATTGAAAGGAAAAGTATCACCACAAGCAATCAATAAATGGTTATCCAGAACAGATACATACACATTACACAAGCCTATAAAAAAGAAATTTAAACGAAGAAAATACATAATATCAGGAATAAATGCATTGTGGCAATGCGATCTCACAGAGTTGTTACAATTCGCTAAATATAATAATGGTTACAAATACGTTCTTTTGAAAATAGATGTATTTAGTAGAAAAGCTAGCGCAATACAACTCAAGACAAAATCAGCGAGTGATGTCACTAATGCATTTGAAGACATACTAAAAAATGAGAATGCTTTCCCAGATCAACTACAAACGGATAAAGGGAAAGAATTTTTCAACTCAAAATTTCAATCAATGCTGAGTAGTCACAACATTCACCACTACGCTAGTGAAAATCAAGAAATCAAAGCTTCTTTGGTTGAAAGGTTACAAAGAACCTTAAAATCAAGACTATTTAGATATTTCACACACTCTAATTCATATCAGTGGATTGATGTGCTACAGGATTTTATCGATTCGTATAATAAAACTGTTCATTCAAGCACAGGCATGAAACCCGTTGATATCAACGTGAAAAACCAGGAAGAAATTTGGCAAAGAGTATATAACCCAGATAATCTTTCATCAGCAAATATAACATTCAAGTTTTCTCCTGGTGATAAAGTACGAATATCAAAGTACTCCACTGTTTTTGCAAAAGGTTACATACCTTTATGGAGCGAAGAGATTTTTACGGTCAAAGAAAAGCATTACACAGATCCTCCAGTCTATTCTTTGCAAGATGAATCTGGTGGTAAGCTTAAGAGTACGTGGTATGAACAGGAACTACAATACGTACAAACTGAAGATGATGTGTACAAAATTGAAGCAATAGTTGGAAAACAAAAAATAAATGGAAAGATTCAATATTTGGTTCGTTGGAAAGGTTATCCGCCCAGTTTTGATTCCTATGTTGACAAAAAAGACATGATTGGTGATTATAAAAACTAACTGTTTCAAATTAAATTCTCATTTAGTGAGCGACAAGATGAGAGTAGTGTTACCATCAAATTCGTCTATACAACACTTTCCACATAACTCTTTAGCAAAGTTCTCAGTTCAGTTACCTCATGCATTGGATTTATCAAAAGGACAATGGGAATTTGGTTTATCAGAAATGCAGTTTCATAAATCGTGGTTTAACGTGAAAGATGCTAATATGACGGTAAAAAAAGGAGAAGAAATAACACTAGTTTCCTTAAAAGATGGGTTCTACAAAAACCCTGATTTATTACTACAGTATTTGAATAAAAGTATAGCACAGTTTTGTAATGAAGAAACTGGAAAGTTGTTTTTGTTCAACTTTAATGATATTACGAGAACTTGTCAAATGACCACAGCAATTAATAAATCTTTAAGCTTTGAATTTAGTACAAATCTAAAACATATTCTCGGATTTACTAACATGGATATCAATGAAGAAGTTGAAAAAATATTAAGGTTTTCATCAAGAGGTGATGTAGTTCATGACAAAGCTGTCATAATAAATGGACGACAACCAATGGGAGTGGATAGTATTTTCAATTTAATGGTGTATTGCGACTTGGCTCAAACTAGTTTAGTTGGTGATGTAGAAGCACCACTTTTGAGATCAGTGCCCGTCCCTGGGAAGCAGTGGACAAGCCAATGCTCTACATTTAGTAAAAATGATAATAAAGAATTAGTTAGCAGAAGAGCGTTTACTGCTGGAAGTAATACTGTTCAACTTATGGGTAAACTTCACTCTGACATATTTTTCCAAAACCGGTATCTACTAAATGGAATTGATGTCAAGCTCAAACTTGTGAGAAACTCAAATAAACTTGTATTGATGGCTGCTGCTAACTCACAATATAAGTTGAAAATTGCTCACGCATCTATGTTCATCAGAAGAGTGAAGGTGAACAATGGAATTCAATTGAGACATATTGAAATAATGGAAAAACAATTAAAACCAGCAATCTATCCAATACGAAGGGTAGCAATAAAAACTTTTAGTATTGCGACAGGATCATTATCATGCAATGAAGAAAATTTGTTCAATGGAGTTCTACCCAAACGTATAGTCATTGGATTGGTAGATGCTCAAAGTTTTGAGGGCGCCTACAATCTTAATCCATTCAACTTTAAACATAAAACTCTGAAATACTGTAGCTTATTAATTGATGGAAAAATGATTCCACAAAAACCTCTAGTCAGTGATTTTGAAAAAAATACAACACTCAGAAACTATTTTATGTTACTGGAAAGCACTGGAAAATCATTTAACGATGCTGGAATTGGGATAGATAGATCAGAATATAATAATGGCTACTCGCTATTAGCTTTCGATTTAACCCCTAACCTCCAAGAGGATGGTTGCTATCACCTTATAAAAAAGGGGAATGCTAGATTAGAGTTAAAGTTTGACGTGCCTTTGAACACACCAGTCAATGTTATAGTGTACGCTGAGTTTGACTCCGCCATCAAAGTGGATAAAAACAGGGCTGTAATGACAAACTTTTACATATAATAGATAGCAAACAAATCTACAGGATATTAAAGGCAGATAGAGCTGTTGAAGAATTAAACTTTTTAGGAGTCTTTTCTATAGACTTAATACCAATGTCTGCTCAAAGGTTTCCATGTTGTATGGTTATAAATACGAAACCACACGATCACCCTGGAGAGCATTGGGTGGCAGTTGTGAAAACAGAAGATAGAAAAAGAATATTTTTTGACAGTTATGGTGTACCACCGTATAACCTACCTGAGATTGGAGATGTGCTAAATAACTGTAATGAATGGACATTTAATGATATTCCGCTGCAATCCCTTTATAGTACAGTGTGTGGTCAACACGTTATATTCTTCTTAACTCATATTGCAAGGGGTTTGAGTCTAGAAAAAATATCTTACTTGTTGAATGATAATGGCGATAGATTAGCTAATGATGCTATGATATTTAATTATATTCGAGAAAAGTATAGTAATACTGTAGTGAGGACGTAATACGCGCGTCCCCCGCATTCCTTCAGCCTATCCAAGTGCGTCACGTGATAGGCCTTAGTTAGTAGTAGTTTTGCAGTAGAGAGAGTGTGCTAACTAAGCGAGGATGTAATCTCTAATCTGTGTACATGCTGTATCTTTTGTATAATTAGTAGTAAATAAACTTGGAAACTTTTACCTAAATACTTTATTGGTGTAAATAAATAGACATAATTACAAGCTAGGAACCCACGCATAGTAGTTACACAAATTACTACAGTGGTGGCAGCGGTGGGATCTTGCGTATAGCAGTCATGGCAGAAGACGGCACGGAGCTACCCATTCCACTGAATGAAGGTGAGAGAGATAATGTTGATATACCTGCGGAACCAGTGGTGTTAGATGAAGAAGTGAGAATTCTTAGAGAGCATGGTGAAGATAGATACCGGCTGAAGGCCCCAACTTCACTGGCGAAGAAGCAGTGGAGCAATTCATCCAAGAATTCCAGGATGTGATGGAGATTGCAGAATGGCCGCCAAGGGTGGCGTTGCTAAAGCTCAGGATGGCGCTGACGGGCAAAGCTAAGCCGTACGGAGCTGGACCCGACATAGACGGAATCTTTGCTTCCCTGCGGGCCCGTTTTGGCATCTCTCCCATAGATGCGCGGGCCCGTCTACAGAGGATGCGGCGTGATCCTCACACGTCATTAGAAGAGCACGCTGCCACGGTGTACCCATTAGCGCAGATCGCATTCCGCGATCTGCCTCCGGTACACCGTGAGAGGTATACCTATGATGCCTTCGTGCAGTCCATCAACGACTTGGGGCTCCACCATCAACTCCAAGCGAGGGGAGTCACCACAGTCGAAGATGCACTTGCGGTGGGAGAAGCCTATCTCTTGGCGACTCATATGCACCGCAACCGCGTGGCCTCCCGCCAGGTGACCACGGAGCACTCTACTGCTCACACCGAATTAAATGCGGAACCCTCCGCGGTGGCTAGTGTGAACCAGATGTCACTAGCGTCAAAAATCTCACAGATGACTGACATGCTAGATAAACTGGTCACCACATTAGCCTCCCCAAGCCAGGTAGATACTGCCCGTGAGCCTTGCGGGCCGCAGGTACAATCACCAGGCATGGGGCACCACTTCTGCTGGGAATGCGGAAGGCCAGGACATTTCCAGAGAAACTGCCCTCAACTCCCACCAGGGTTAAACTACCCCGGCCCGCAGATGTTCCCACCTCCTGCAGGCCGTCTGTGAATCACCCAGGGAGGCCCGCGCGTCTGTCGCCCCGCTGGGCGCCGCGCGGAGATGCTGTGAAGTGGCGACCCCCGCGGCAAGTAGGCTCGAGCCACTCGCCGCCTGGGTCCTCTACGCCACTCCGGCACCAACACGGAGCCGGCAGACGGTTGACCACAGAGCCTGCGAGGGAAACGGTACAAGCGCCGCAAGGCGTACCGCCCCAACCTCGGCAGCTGGTCAATAGTCGCCGCCAACCGTGGACCCCTCGACCCACAGCGAGGGAGGTGCAACCACGGCACACTCAATTGCAGCCGCACGGAAGTAGCTACTTCCTACCAGGGAAGCTAGCCGGCAAGCCTGCCAACTTCCTCCTGGACTCCGGCTGCACCACCAACCTCCTTAGCCGTCAGTTCTTTGACACCCTCAGCGCTAAGGTCAAGGACGGGTTGGCACCGTATGAGGGGGATCATGGCACCCTGGCAGACGGGTCGTGCATCCCCTTCTACGGCATTATTGAGCTAACTGGTTACGTCCGTAACCAGGCCATCCAAGAGACGTTTATCGTCGGGCAGCTCAACGAGGATGCTATCCTCGGGATGCCATTCTTACAACGACACGGTTGTCGCATCGATTTCAGTAAATCTGCGATAATCATGGGCGACAAGGAGCTCGCTTGTGTCGATAAGTTTGGTCGTCCTCTAGCGGGAGCAGTGCAGGTAGTACGAAGCTGTACTATACCAGGCCACTCCCGGGCTACCGTCCGCTGCAAGGTAGACGGTGGCCAAACCTCTAAGTTGGGAGTTGTCGAAAGTACGCACTCGAGAGTCCAACTTGCCCGTAGTTTTAGCCGGCTCACGGGGCAAGGAGAGATCTCAGTGCAGTGTGTCAACCCTTTCTCAGAGACAGTAGACCTACCACCCAGATCCATGCTGGGTCGCTTCCATCCTGTCCAGGAGGAAGCCATTGGGCCGTCGTCGGGAGCTACGACGGAAGGTCCTCAGCAGAGCCCGTCTCGAGGGCGGAGGACCGTCCCAACCCACGCCTCCCCTCCTCCAGGGACGCGTGGCTGCACAGGCAACGGGAAGCGCCAGGCTATGGCTAGGTTGCCACATGGTTACAGTGAGGCGTTCAGCCACACAGACCACGGAGCCCGCCTAAATAGAGCAGGCTGCCGTGAGGTACCACGGGCGGCGAGGACCGCCCCTGCTCAGCCACTCCAACAGAGGGCTGACACGCCCCCGGAGGCTGCCCAGAGCCTCCGCGCCAAACCTGTATGGGCTGGTAACGTCAGGGAGCTGCCGAAGCTCCAGGAATGCCTTCCTGGGGTGGTAGCCAACGTGTACCGAGCGAAACAGGAGGGGCGACGACCCAGTAGTACACAACGGCGACAGGGATGCGCCGAGTTACGGCTGTACTGTCAACGTTGGAGCTCTCTGCGGGTCGGGCCAGATAGTCTGCTAACCATGACCTTGGCCGCCAACAGCAGACAGCCAGCCAGGAAGAGGGTTGTCTGCCCAGTTGCCATCCGCCGGAAGTTGATACAAGACACCCACGAGGAGACTCACGGAGGAGTCCAAGGGGTGGTCACCAAGCTACAACTCCGGTGGTACTGGCCTAACATGGAACGGGATATCCGACGCAGAGTGAGACGGTGCAAAGTCTGCCAGACCAACAAGCATAGCCGTCTCCCTGGTGAAGTGGGGCGGCAGACGCGTTGTGCGAGAAGGTCTCGGCAGGCGGAGACTGTCAACCTGGCCGGAAACACCTCCATGACACGTCAGGAAGACTTGGCGAGGCGAGAAAGGCTACTTCCGTCCTTGAAAGTGCGCTCACCGCCCCCAACGTCAAGCCTGCCATCATCACCACTTCCGGAACCAGAAACAGGTCCGGAAGTGCAAAAACCCCCCGTGGGAGGGGCTCCGCAAGGAGATACCAACATAGGACCAGGACCACACACTAGGCAACTTCCAGCGTGTCTCAGAGACTGTGTACGTGACCGCGGTATAAGCGGCAGTAACAAAAGTCTAGAGAGGCCTTGCATGGGAAAACAGGCAAAGAGCCGTGGGAGTCGTGATCACCACGAGAATTTCAACTTTTGCCTCGGCGGAATCTCACACGAGATTCATCCGCTGGAAGTAAAAAGCCCTAGTCACGTTTCACAACCACGCTGTCCAGTCTTTTCCTATGTTGATGCAGTCGAGAGTAGACGTGCCAGTAAACAGTAATCAGTTACCACTCTCATTCCAAAATGTCTTACTATTCTGGATCGAAGGGTGAGTTAATTATGTTTTTGGTACGATAACTAGACTGCATCAGTCAGCTTAGCTACACTAGCTAGCTGGAGATTCGATAATGATAAACAGTGGTGGGAATACACGTCGACTTTGATTTTAAATAATCTGTCATAGCGAGTGTGTTCTCCATCAACTATTCATTAGCCTGAATCTCACGAGTGTAACTGAACAGAGTACCGGTCAGGCTGTACACGCCGACGGTGCCTCAGTGTATAATCTTTAACACTGCTACTCTTTCAGATCACACTCGAGTGACCACCTCCCGGTCACGGGACCAGCCAACCTCTCTGTCTATGGAAGAAGAGCCTGTAATGGAGAATGGCATACCAGTAGTACTCCGCCGACGACACCGTTGGGTGTCACCCACGACAGAGAGGAGAATTGAAGAAGCCTGGGGACCCAGTGGACCACACCGAACCTGCCAGGTCTGCTTTGAGGAGTGCCCGTCGCACCGCTCCCTGCGTTTACATGTAGACGCCCATTTCCTACTCCACTTCTGTCCCTGCGGGTTCCACGACGTCTACCCGTATCCCGTGACAGTACATAAGCTAAGCTGCTTCGCCGGAGAGAACCACACTGTTGATGAAGACAGTTTCCCCCTATACCTGGATGCCATCAAGCCAGTCATCAGGAAGGCTATCACCCTGGCCGCACTAACGTCAGGGTTTCACGTACTGCTACTATCTGCCCGCCATAAGTCCCCTATGGTTCAGGGCCCACCTCCTACCCCCGTCAACCCTAGCAACACCCCAGAAGTAGAAGAAACAACCATATCCCGTCTAACGGAGACCCCTACAACCCCACCAAGGCCTAGCCAGCTGGCTAACGTAGAAAAGCGGCTTCTAAGACTGCAAGCCGAGTTCACACAACTTGCCCCTGACTTGCTGGATACGACGACAGGTCTATACCAGTTGAAGGACTCAGTAGGGCGACTGAAGAGGTGGCTACGGGCCCGACAGGCTCGACACAGAGCACGGTCGCTACAAGAAGCAGAGTCCAACCAATGAGAATGCCTGGGGTAGGCACCTTCGTTGAGCTATAGCTCGTTTGGAATGTGACGAGCGCTCCGACATTGGCCCGCGTGCTGGTAAGCACCCTCTCTCTTAATAGCTGACTAGATGTGTGTGATCGATCACCCTGTTGTCTTCTAATGTAAACGTTGTCGTGTTTAACTATTTCTTTTCTTACTCTTTGTGGGTTTACTTATATATGTTTTCTTTTTTGGATTATTGTATGGTTTTTCATTATGTTTTTTTATTGTGTTATCAGAAAGTAGGGCTTTCTGCTGGGGGGGACGGTGTAGTGAGTAGTGCAAGTACAAATACAGGAATCGCCCTCTCCCTACTCTTGGAATACTTAGACTCTTATGTAGCAACCAATTAGCAGCTCCGGAAGATATGCTTCCGATTCACGTGACACTTCCCGGGTTATTAACATTATATCACGTTGTTGTAAGCGGAGGCTTGTAGTAGTAACATGTGTTAGTAGTTGACTCTTGTATAGGATAATTTGATGTGATGTTTGGTTTATGCTTTATTGTGGATAATAAATATAATTACTCGATAGCTACCCTAGTAATTGATAACAGAATAACCAGCTAACTATACGCAAGTAAATAACTCACGCTCAGTAATTGCACAAATTACTACAATACGAATGTTGGTACAGATAAACTTGAAATTATTGACTTTCCATTTTTACTAAACCAAATTGCTTCTTCAGTGAATATTTAACACTATCATATTTGTACTGACATCTAAATAAGCTAGAATTCTATTATTCATTACTGTCACACAAAAACACTTTATTTTTTTTCACAGTAGTTAATACTATTTAATTCTTAATGTTGTAGTATATATTCTTATTTTTACTTGGTCATAGTGAATAATTATAATAAAGATATGTTAACCATTCAACAGACGGTATCAGTGCGCATCATTCATATGATATTTTTTTGCAGTATTTGAAAGTAGTACTTACCAGCATAGTGTATCAATCCCACAGTGAAAAACGTTATGAGCAACTGAATAATACGGTGTTCATTTAACTCTCTCTGCAATCACTTGATAATCGCTATGTGAGGGTAATATATTAGTGTATTTAATCGGATTGTATGCGAAGTTCAATAGTATATATCTATTTAGAACACTCAACTAATCGCAGCAAACGCATCTTCAAGACTGATGATATATACAATAGCTTTATAAAGATTCAATATGGTTATTACATTAACCATACTGGTTGCTTGCAAATAGCCATAAAGATAAGGTCTATTCATAACATAAAGGAAAACAGCACAATAATACTATTTACAAAACATCTTACATAACCACATAACGCAATGTCATGCAAATTACAGTATATCAATGCAATTATCAATAAGACCTGAGAAAGTGTGCCAAACCGTTATAATAAATGCTGAGACAGTCTTGGTAGCTATGAATCTAACAAAGACTGTAAACTATTTCTAAACAGCTATGCCTCCTCAAGTGCGATGTAAACTAATTGAAAATGCCCTATACAATTCTACCGACGATGTAAACTAGTTGAAAATGCCTTATACAATTCTACCGACGATGTAAACTAGTTGAAAAGTGGCTTCCTAACTTAATAGAATTTGCCTCCAACAAAAGATGAATTAAATTTGCATGTAAAAAGAGCAGATTATCAGGTAGTCATTTGGAGAAGGTAACAACAGCCTATCTTGATGCACCACCCCCAGAACTTTATGAAAAGATTGTTGAGAATCATGGCAACATAAATATAAAGTAGATGATTCAAGCTTCCGCACCTGAGCATGTGTATTGCAAAGTTTAAACTGCTCCTGTAAGACTAGCTGCAACATATCAAGATGTGGATGTCAGAAATCTCAAATGCTGTGCATGCACTGATGTTTGTCAATGTAAGGATGTCTGAAAAGAAGCTCTATATTGGGGAAGAAGCTGGTGAAACTGATGGCAGTGACAATGATGGCGAGAATACTTTTTCATAATAAAGCATTATTTTTAGACATTTGTTATATATTTTGCTGCAACCAATTTGATTTTGATAATCTCTCATGCTTCTGTTCCTCTAAATAATTTTACAGAATCTTGTTGATTTTTGCAGACGTTTAATGGCTACCGGACAGACTAGCAAATGGTTCACTTGGGCTGAGCTCAAAAGATTTCAATATTTATTCATTTCAACATTTATTTTGTACTATAATTTTATAAATATAGTTTTTTCACACATCAGCATGACTTCGATTTTATTTTTGTATAAATAGCTTGGTCAAACATGATTATTCTGCATGCTTATGCCGCATGCAATATGTCGATTCATAACAAACACATATGTTTATATAAACAACTTGGTTTTAATTTGAGATAGAGTCTTGCAGTCTTTAAATTCAACATCAGCATAGAATTCTAAATAAGAGGCAATTATTTTTGGTATTTCAGCAAATATTTTTTCTTCAAGATAGCTTGATAAAAATGGATACTATTTTGCACAATCCACATTTCTTTATATCACCCTTCTAAAACGTCGATTTGTTTTTTGCAATAATTTGAATTTAGGTAGAGATAGAATTCTAAAGTTTGTAGATTTAAAATCAGCACAAAATTCTGATCTAAAAACAACTTTTTTTGAGTGGCCATTTAGTGAAATGTAATAAGCCAATTTTTTGAGCACTTTTTGGGAGGTTACTTCTAGACTATATATGTTTATATAAACAACTTGGTTATAATTTGAGATAGCCTCTTGCAGTCTTTAAATTCAGTATCAGCATAGAATTCTAAATAAGAGGCAATTATTTTTGGTATTTCAACAAATTTTTTTTTTTCAAGATAGCTTGATAAAATTGGATACTATTTTGCACAATTCACAGATGCCGATTTGTTTTTTGCAATATCTTGAGTTTGGGTAGAGATAGAATTGTAGAGTTTTTAGATTCAGAATCAGCACAAAATTTTGATCTAGAAACAACTTTTTTTGAGTGGCTACCTAGTAAAGTGTAATAAGCCAATTTTTTGAGCACTTTTTGGGAGGTTACTTCTAGACTAAAGGCAATGTTTATTAGGGAGAGGGGTGAAGCCGTGAAGGGTGTATATATTATGGTCTACACTATACATTCTAGTAGAATGTAAAGTGTAGACCATGGGTGCTCAACCTGTTTTGGGAAAAGGCCGTAAAAAAGCCTGTGCCACCAAAAAGGCCACTAGAAAATTCAGTGTCAATTTTACTGTCAAAACCCTCCATATAATTATATCATTAATTAAAGCCTATTTTCAAATTTATATGTATTTATTTTGTTACGAAAAACAGATCCAGGAGAATAACTTGATTTGTTCATAAAAGTAAGCATTTTTTGTACAGTTTGATAACTTGGTTTAATATCCGATGCTGATATGTGAAGAATATCGCCCAAATAGGAGTCCGTTAGTCTCAATCTGAATTTACTTTTAGCATACCCCATTCAAGAGAATAACTGTTCACATCAATATGTACTAGCAGCCATGATTCATATAGTAAACTTGGGAATTAGTGAAAAGCAAAATTTAGGAAGGATTGAAACTGAACTAAATTTTTATTTTACAAAGAGACCAAAAGGCCACATTTGCCAGCTCAAAAGGCCGCCAAAAGTCAGAAAGCCGCAGGTTGAGCATGGCTGGTGTAGACCCATAATATATACACCCTTCACCCCTCTCCCTAATAAACATTGCCTTAATAATTAATAAGCATATTAAAAAAAAGTGAAAGAGTGTAGAATGATTCTACATTCTTTCACTTTTGTCTATTTAACTGTTTCTGATTTCACACTGAAAACTTAGGTTTTACATGCTAAATAATACAAGAAAAATCTGTATGTAAAGCAAATATTATTATTGTATCATAGTTATATAAATAATAAATTGGAAACTGGACTTATGAAGTCATATTTACATGCATTTTGTTCATATATCGGAACCAACATTAATCAATTATAATAAACGTTACTGTAACATGTACACATATATAAAGGCACATGTAAAAATATATAGTAATGCACACATGTATATATTGTAAAGCACGCATATTATCGCAATGCATGTAGATGTACCATATATGATAATTGGCATTCGGCTGTAAAAGAAGGCAATGCAGGGTATTTTCAATTTAAATATTGTTGTCTAATAAAGTACCCAACAGCCATAAGTCTTATGATATTGCTCTCAATGTCAAATGTGTGCCCAATGTAAAGGCCATTGCCTTTAACATGATTACAGGAAATTGTAGTAAATTGTGTTTGTTTATAAAAATCATCAATAAACTTTGAGTGTTTCCAGTGCTTCTGTCAATATTACACAATATGAGGTGTAAGCACAGTATGTTATGTTTGATTCTTTCAAATTAAAAACTATATAACTTTACGTTGCTTTTTAAGAGTTATGCTCCCTTTATGTGTTGCGCTTTTCATAAATAATTCAAGGTCACTTTCATAAATATTAAAGAACAATAAAACAAAAGCTTGGTGACACAAGAACATAACACAGTGCAACAGTATATGAACATATTGGTGTGATGCAGTAATTTTGACTTGAGAGTTAAAGTTGTACAAAACCCTATCAATAAAATTTATGACAGTTTGTTTTAAATTAATGCAGCATTGAGTTATTGTCAACTATAAAGTTAAAGTATTTATACCAACATAGATCAATATGAGTTATATTCAGCGCTTTTACATCCTCACATTAATCAAATAGCGAATAGTTAGTCTACTGCTTTCTTAGCATTGCACTTTGGATGTTTATATTTTTGCTTTATGTTTTAAGCATAACCTTTGCCTTTTACTTTTATGCAAAAGAGCAAAATTCCAGAAACCTATTTACAAACAGTTTTATGTTTAGAAGACTGTCAAAAAAGTTCAAACCTACAGTGTGCTTTACCTACATGGAGATAAACACTTCCGTCGAAAGAAAACAAATTTGTGTAATAGTAAGAGATTCACTTAAACATATATATCACTTAAACCAATTCAACTCATACATCATAAGCAGAGCAGATAATTATTTTAACAGTTGCGATAAGCAGATATTGTATTTAAAAATAACTGCATGCCAGCAACAAACAATTGCCAAGCAAGTTTAAAAACTGCCAGTCTACACTAACCAACATCTACCAGGTTTTAATTGCTACTTAATTTTTTTGATATGTGCGTCAACTTTTAGAAATACAATACAACACTGATAGGAGAATGAATATTTTATTGACTGGTACAGATAAATAATCTAATCCACAAGCAAAGCTCTTTCTGCAGTCTATAATAACCAGCTTAGACAATTTGAAACTCTTACACATTTCTAAAAATCCTACTGATATTAGTTGAACAAGATATCCCTAGGATATTCAACTTCATCAAAACAATTCATAGTTGAGTGCAACTGTACTCTGGTCTCCCAGTTCAGCTCATTATTGCCGACTTTTTCTGTGACTCCTGGACAGCCATCATTTGGGCAAACACTGATAGTTTATCAGCCAATAGATTAGCAGGAGAATCAAACTCCAAGACCTGTAAACACAGTACTAGTGCTATGTAATGGTAGAAGTGAGTTACCTATGTGTTTGGGACCACTTAGATTGTTAGCAGTAGAGTATAAATAGCAATTAATAAGTAGAACATGTTTGATTGCATGCAATCCTGGCTGTCAGCAGAAAACAAAAAATTGATAGCTTTGGAAAAATATTTGCAATATCAGAGTTTACCTCACTGACTTTTTGACACTTAAGAAAGCATGCAAATTTTAAAAATAGCTTCAAAATAGCATTATATAGTAAAAAATTTGACTCGAGATTTTTATTTCATAAAATCAAGTATTTCAGGCTTGTTTAAAGTAATGTGTTTCTTTTTTAGAAAAAATTAAACAAATAATTTTGCGGCAAAATTTGTTTATAAAATATTTCAGTTTTTTTGCCCTGATTATCTATGGCTCTATTTGTTTTGTTTGGACTTTGAAGATGAACTATTGTAATTTTAATATGTACATTATAACAGGCTTACAAAATATATTTTACAGTTTCTCACCAGTTTAGCATAATTGAAAAGAAAAATTGATCCAACAATCCTAATATGTGCGAAGTTCAATATACAGGCATAAATAACCCTGATGCTTCAGCTATAATTTGTAAAAAATATAAAAATGTAGAATTAAAAATATGTTAAAAAACTCACATGTTATGTGCAGTATTATACATTTGCTACTTAATATTTTTCAGGGTAAATGCTGTCTCAGCTTTATAGCACTATCTTAGGCACATGACTGTTTTCCTGAGTGATGAATATATTTTGTATTTCATATCTAAAGCCACCACATGCTACGAGACATACATACGTTTCCATTATCCAGGACAAGTATTCTGTCGTAATTGACTACAGTGTTGAGTCTGTGTGCTATAGTCAGCATAGTGCAGTCAGCAAAAGCCTCAGTTATTGTCTCTTGTATCAAAGAGTCGGTCTCCGTGTCTATACCTGAATAAAGAGAGTAGCAGACATTTAAACAAAACGAATTCACAAAATTTCAAACCGAAGCTGCTAGCACAAGATGCTTTGTATGCATAGGCTTATTAATTAGCCATACCTGCTGTGGCTTCATCCATTAGCAGTACTTTACTATGTCTAAGCAATGCCCTCGCCATACACATGAGTTGTCTTTCCCCAACTGAAAAATTATCTCCATTTTCTGCTATAGAAGCATCAAGCCCTCCATCCAATGCTTCGATGGTGCGTTTTACATGGCATTTAGAAAGTGCTGACCATAGTTGGGCATCTGAATACTTTTTGAAGGGATCTAAATTGTACCTACAATCCAAATCAGAAAATACAAAATGGTATTCTGAGATTTTACAGCCAACGAGGCTGAGAGACAACAGATGTTCAAAGTTTGAAAGCATTCTATATATAGTAGTGAGATTGCATCTAGCCTATGAGATAGCTGGCGGTCTTTGCTACTATAACTTATAGACAACGTAAAGTCTTATGGTATATCATCCCAACTGTGCCCAACAACATTCCAAGATTTTATGGTATGTTACCTTACTGTACCCACAAATAGTATTGGATCTTGTGGAATGCTACCTCACTGTACCCACAAATAGTACAGGATCTTGTGGTACATTACCTTACTGTACCCACAAATCTTATAGGATCTTGTGGTATATTACCTTACTGTACCCACAAATAGTACAGGATCTTGTGGTACATTACCTTACTGTACCCACAAATAGTATAGGATCTTGTGGTATATTACCTCACTGTACCCACGAATAGCACAGGATCTTGTGGAATAATGGATAATTTAGATCTGAGATCTTCTAGTCCTATAGTACTGATATCTATACCGTCTATAGTAATACTTCCACCATCTAACTCCATCATACGAAACAGAGCCATGGCCATAGATGATTTTCCTGCAAAAGAAAATCAAGGACAAATTTATTATAATTCTCATAATGAAACCCATAAAATAAATATATGTCATAAATAAAGTCTAATTAAAATTAACATTTTGTATTAATAAAACATACAATGAACATCTCATAATAATGAGACATGAAATAATTATTTTGTTACACAATAAAACACAAAATATACATTTTTCTCTACTGAAAACAAAAGTTGTTAACTATAAGATTAACTTGTAGTTACACCAATTATATTAGCACATTTTATAAACATTTTTATCTGTGAGTAAAATCAACATTATCGTGTTAAAGTGCACTCAGCCTCAGTTCCAAAAGCCTAAAAGCTTGATTCACCTCGCCATCTCGTAATATAAAAAAAGATTATGCAAGGTTATAGTCACTATCCCGGTTAGAACCCCCTGATAGAAAAAGTTCTTTTAAGTGGGCTAAGGACTTATTCAGATGAGGCACAATAGCAATTATGACTGGATGCTCGTCCTAACATCACCAACGGCGTTTGCTGGGGATGGGACTGTGACTGTTTATTAAGCCAAACACTCTAACCCCTAAACCACGAATACTCTCTATCTCCATCATGTAAGAGTCAATATCTAATATGTTATGAAAGCGTATTAAAATGAGCTTTGAAATGAAAATCTGAAAATAGGTAAATTTAATGTATTATGTTTCACTATTTAATAATAAAAATAGTTTGATGGTTAATAATCTAGAATATTATGGCAATAAGTTGATAAAGAAAACGTAACTGGCATTTGACAATACTTAATTGTTCGAACTTTCCCTGCAGATACCCCCTTTAGGCCAATTACTTTCTATAGACACCCCCTGCAGGTCAATTACTCTCTGCATATATCCTTTGCAGGTCAAGCGCATTCTGCATTTAGACAGGTGCATATTCTATTGTTGAAAAGCTGATTAAGCTCTAATAAAGGCATCTATTAGCCCTAATTAATAGACAATATGAACATAATTCTCAGACTACCTACCAGAACCAGTTCTACCAACAATTCCAATCTTCTCCTGAGACTTTATATCTAATGTTATATTCTTTAGTACAAGAGGTAGACCTTCTCTGTATCTCATATCTACATTGCTAAACTGTATAGCACCTGCTTTAGGCCAACTCGGGTGTGGTCTTTTTTCTTTGATGATAGAAGGGGCTTCAGACTCCAACGCCTAGTTTAAAGATGAATATTTGTCTGTAGATGCACTCTAGTCGAGTTCTTTTTATCATGTGACAAAATATATTGTGATGTATATTACACTGTATGAGGTTCAACGATAGTAATTGCAATATTTAGCCTAATTTCCTGAAGTTATGTGCAAAAGTAGTTTGCACAAAATTATTAATTGATGTGTGAAAACCTTTGTAAGAACAACTTTTTGAGAATCAAACTATAAAATTGCTTGACCTAGCATACAGTTTGAGCGATCACTGAATGCGGTGGTTAGGAGTCTCAAGTTGAGGGGGGTTAGAGTTTGTACAATGATATGTATACAAATATTGTAGTCAGTGACCCCAGATTTTGTGCTGCATCTAGCAATCTCAATGAACATACTCTAGAGTCTAGGGGTTAAGCTTTTACCTCTATATAATTCTTTATGCGTTCAACTGAAGTGAAAGTAGCCTTTGTTTCTACTGCAAGTCTCATGGTATGTTGGAAGAGTCCGGACACCTAATTATAGAAGATACATTTTATACATGAGAATTATTACCCATAAGACAATTTTAAATCACCCACAATATCTTTGTGCATACATACTATGTTAATTGATGAGTTTTCCATTAAATAAATGAAAAGCTATATATAGAAATTGAATTAGCCTACTATAGAAGTAACAAAAAAGTCCAAGTTCAATCACTTTTGTTCAGATAACTGAAAAGAGTGAATTTTGCTTAGCTGTATTTCGAAAAACAATAAATTTGGCTTTGCTGGGTAACAGAGTGCAGAATATTTAACCAGCCTAGTTTGTAAAATACTGCAACAAGGGTGAAAGAATGACTATAAAAAGTCATAATGAAGTATCACATAAACTTGAAGTTTGCTAATTATCACCTTTGTACAGAGTTGTCATTAAATAATACTCAAAATTGCTATGGTTAATCAAAAATTAAGTGCTTACCTAATTTTTACATGGTACGTTTAACTTGTCTAGTCTTCTTTATTTTTGTTTAACCTGTATGTTCACTACAGCATTGCACTATGCTAAGCTTAATGTTAAGGGATGGAAAACTGAGCACGTCGTTATCAATATAATGTACTAGACTTATTATGAAATACAATAACTGAAATCACACAAACCAAGCAGTCACAAATTATTGAATTTGGCATATTAAACTCAAACTAAGAGTGCTTCTCATTCTTACTATATAAAGAAAGGAGTTGGCAGAGAATAACAGACTGAAATATGAAAAAGCTGACAACTCTAATTCTGGTAAAAAGTTAAAGCCGCTAGTGTTGAGATTACACTATAAATCCTATATTATATTTTCAAGTAGTTATTTTACACAGCTGTACAATCTAAAGTCTTTTTCTCTCAGAAAGATCTTTTATGATAGATGAGCATGTGTTGCTAAAAACATATTCTTACTGCCCTGCAATATAATTAAATTTAGTTTTTTTTAATTAAATATACTCCCCAAACAAGATAAAACAGAGTTAAGTGAGGATAGTTAAGGATGCATATGTGCTGCCCTGTAATATACTTAACTTTAGGTTATGGGCACTTACACACATACTCTCATTAGAATGTACTTACGTTCATAGCGTAGGAAAGAGCTAAGGCTGCTAGAGATGGATTAATAAGAGTGGCAGGCAGGCAGGTGATAAACAGAGATGTTACACAAACTACAAAAAGCGAGAGGGAGTCCAGTCTCACACCAGCCCATCTCATTGCCGTTTGGAACAGGAAATACGCCATGTTGTTACGATCTTGCAGCTTGTTGAATCTGAAAGCAGCAAACAGTTTACATTCAATATAGTAATTCATCATTAAGTTTTTGTATGATATATTTTTGTTTTAACCAATAAAGAAATTACAAATTTTTTCCTCACATTTCACTAACAGGGTGACATAATATTACATAATATTTCATTTTATTAATGTTGTTATGTTGACAACTAACTGCATTAGAAACTGTTCCTCCTTTTCATATGCCCTTATGGTGCTCAAGCCCTGTATGGTGGTGGCTATATGACTGTAGAGTGGAGACCTGGTAATGTTATCTATCCTGTAACCAATGAGATCTTCAGTAAAACAACGCAACAAGTAATTTAACCTTGCACTAGTTGCACCAGTTAAAGCTTAAGCTGTTAGGATGTCAAATAATGATTTTCTTTTACTGTTTTGTTTTTAGACATTTATTTGCTCTGTGCTTAAAAATTTGACCTGACTTTAAAATTTATTGCTGACTAAAAACCTTGGCAGCTGGTCTATTAATAGCTGTTAGATCTTGGAAATAGAGCATCATAGGTTCACTTGTACAAAATTGATTGAAAAAAGCTTTAACAAACACTTGTGATCTTTTTACAATGCCAATGCAAGCACATTGTACAATGTTTAGCAAACATTTTACCTTTTAGTTTCATGAATTCCTTTTTGACAAAATCTGTAGAGCAGGAAGAAGACAATCACAACCGGCAGCATAGCCAGAAGGAAGTAGGGAAAGACCAGTGCAATGATTACAAACGTAGTCAATAAGATGCATGAACTGTACAGCAGCTGCTCGGCTAAGAATGGGAGCAAGGAGTCAACTATAAATAGCAATCATACAGAAAAGAATTAAACTTTTTGCATATCAATAACAAAGACTATTAAAACTGTGCAGCAGAATTCAACTTCCTATGCAAAGAGCTTTATACTTCAATTTACTTCCAATTTATAAACATAAAATATGTCTGTATAGCAATATGTTGACAAAAGTGCTAGTGGCAAAATGCTTTTAAGGAATTTTTGATGCTCTGATCACAAAATTGAAAACATAATAATTATGCTCCAGTTAACACTTGAATGCGTTAAATTATTAGAATTGCAGTAAAACTCTTCTTTTGGGCTATAAATAAAGAGTAACCAGTTTTTTATATATAGACTGTAAAAAAGTAGAAAGTTGAGTTGTTAAAATGAAGTCTTTTACCTTCATCCATGTCCTTGGAGAATCGGTTAAGAATCTGACCAGATGGAGTTACATCGAAGAATCTCATTGGACTATACACCAGCTTTCTAAAGACATCTTTATGCAGCTTGAAGGAGGCATTTAGAGACACCTTTACAAATGAAAAGTCAAATACGCTACACATTAGTTTGATAAAATTGACATCAATGATCAATAAAGTTGAATAATATTACATACATGTACTAGGATTAATCACTTTGGTGCCACTGGAGTACATTTGCAACGATTTAGCATTCCAATACCTTTCTGCTAAGGAAAACTATTTATAGGATGTCATTATTCCTTTACTTTTAAGTCAAAAGAGGGAGCAGCCGTGGTCTAGGGGTTAGAGCGTTTGCCTAGTAAACCTGTAGTCAAGGGTTCGACACCCAGTAAAGGGTATTGGTGATGCTAGGAAGAGCATCCAGTCATAATTGCTCCTGTGAACAGGTCCTTAGCCCAATTTAACAAAAAACTTTCTTCATCAGGGGTTTCTCACAGGGATGGCAACTATAAACTTGCTTGATTTTAAGTCATAAGGTTTGCTAGCACTCCTAAAAGAATGCAATCTCTGAAAAATTCTAATGGTGAAGATTTCGACAAAAAAATCTGGATTCTATCTCCAATAATCTTAACAGTATGACTTGAGTGTTCTAAATATAACATATGAACTATTGGGTATCCAGGTGGGCTCTCTGACAGTTCCAATAATCCATGGTGATACATTTTACTCTAACAATATTATTAGTGTACTTGTAATGCATAACCGATTAGGGGGTACAATTTACTAATACTAAGAATTGGTAACAAGTTCATAGCACTTGCTTATGATATGTAATAATAAATTATTTTATAGTTTTTTCAATAGTTTTTTCACCAAATCAAAAGTTATCTCAAGCTTGTAGAAAAAGTGATGTGAACAAACCAAAAATAGAATTAGCCGGCTAAAAGAAGTTTTCATATATTATAATTTAGTATCAACCAATATTATAATATACTACCAATAACTCTGTAAGCTTTCTTGAATATAAACCACCAATGCTACCATCACCTTATTGATGACTTTGATCAATTATCACTTTTTTATTATGAGTGAGGCTGGGCGCTACACTGCATTTGCCAATCATAAAAGCATGTGCATCTAAACGATGATTTATTTTAACTAGAAGAAAGGAAATTGCTGAGGAAGTTATCATATTTTTGTCTTTTTATCTGGTAGAATATACTCTTGTGTAGAGGTATTAAGTTATGTTCAATAAATTAGGTAAGTTTTCAGCTTTCCAATAAATTTTAGGTTGTATAGGAAAGAGCCTTTTAATGTGTACGTTTTTATGTGCACGTTATTGCGAAAGGCTGTTATTAATGAAATCCAGGCACAAATAATTAATAAAGCACTTTTTAAGCATTTTATTAAAATATGTACATTAGAAAAATGATTTCTCCGCTGTTACTATAAATAATTCAACAAAATATTCATGCATGCAAAACATACTTCATCAACTCTATCAATTATATTAATTTAAGTCATGACAGAATATTGTAAAACAAGCAGCTAGAGGTTAGGGCACTGGCTTAGGCAAAATGAGGTCAGCAGTTTCATTCCTAAGAAAAGGCCATTGATGATGTTAGGAAGAGCATCAAGTCGCAATTGCTTCTTTGCCAATTTAAAAAAAACTATTCATCTCACAAGGATGGTGACTATAAACCCACATAAGTTTTATCAAAGAATAATGTAGAAATTATACACACCTTGACATAGAACCATGACTTGACCAGTATAGCCAGCACAGTAAGGACAATGCTACCAACATAGATAGACTGGTAAAAGGTCAAGTTGGGGTTGTCCAGCATACTCCCCGCATCAATCAGAGATGCGTTTTGCTCAGCAGTAGCAATGACAAATGTGAACACTGGCTACAGAAAGTAAAACATACATTTGTCAGCATTTAAAGAGTTCCTCCAGTAGCTGACTTTCACTGTGTATGCATATTTAGCTGGTCATAGCTGACTTACATTATCACCGGCACTGATCCACAGTGACAGCCAATAGTTGGAAAAGGCTTGTATGGTAACAGAGAGAAAGACGACCGCCACAACCATCGAAGTAACTCCGAAACCTCCTGCTGCACGCATGTACCCAGAATACGTCGTGAATTTCACTCTATCTTGCTCCAGGTCATTTCCATTCTTCAACTTTTCTGAAAAAATTGCACAACAACTAGTAACAGTTTTATTCAACGGTGGGTTTTATATTTTTGAATAGCAAATGTGCGCCAAATGATTACCTGATGTTTTATCTGGAAGGTTGATTGCTGCTTCACCAGATGAATAAACCTCTAGTTTAGATGACTCATCAGAGAACTGAAAAAATGATAATCCTTAAAATGAAAGCAAGACTGTAATTGGTGTCAGCATTCAGCATTACAAATTCTTTCAGGTGTTGTGCGTGTAGCACGGCTAAAAAGTCAGTTGTACATTTGCTAAAAGATAACAGATCTTTGCTAATGATATTTTGTTTCCATTAAACACATGTGATGTATATATTTAGTCCAGGAGAAATTAATATCAACTCATTAAGCACATTCTCATGCTTGAAATGGTCCACTCAGTCAACTAGATCACAGCTATCAGTGGTTACTTCAGCATTTAGCTAGACAAGTTTGATGCTTTAGGAAAGAAACTGTACCTACTTGAGATAGTTTACCACTTTTGTCTGAGAAATCTTCTTCATCAAGATTCAAACCAGAATCGATCTTCTCAATTGCTCTTTTAATTTCACCTGTAACTCCAAAATATTATTACCCACTATGTTTAAAACATAGCAGATACCTTCAATTCAAAGTCTTGTTACAAATTTTACTAATAATAAGTAACTTTCTATGAGCATATATACATACAGTTGTGCTAATTTTTCAGACTGTTAGCAGATAACGACAAGAATGACGTGCACAGAGTAAGGAAAAATAGGCACATATAGAAACGGTTGTAGGCCTATATACTAACAAAGAATTAAAGGGTTCGAAGACTCAGACATTGCCATCAGTGAAACATGTCTTTTAATAAAGCAACTTGAAATGCTGTAAAGGCATATTTCAGATCATTACCAAGTACTGGGTAGACATGGTAAATATTCTGCCAGATGTTTATAAATGGCACTTATAACTATGAAAGTACCTATGCTATCATTTTTCAGATCTCCAGAGTCTTCTTCAGTAGCGTCTTCGTCTTCAGCATTGTGGAAGGACTTGATGAGCTTGGCATACTTTCCATTTTCAAAACTCATCAACTCTACATGCGTTCCTTCCTCCACTATGCGACCTTCCTCCATTACCAGAACGTAATCACATCCAGTCAAAAACTAGTTGACACAAACATATAAATAGTACAGCATGTCCTCGCACTTAGGATCGTAAGTATCTATATGTTCAAAAACTTTTCTAAAGATTGCTCCAATTTTACCGATATAGCATATTTCTAAGCTTACAGATTGCTATATGTAATGCGTACTTTATCATAAGAATAGATTACTGTGTACCTGAAGTTGATGGGTGACAAAGAGTACTGTCTTATTCCTGAGAACATCTTTGAGACAGTGAGTAAATATATGCTGACCTACGTGGGCATCTACCGCTGACAGTGGGTCATCCAGAAGTATTAAGTCTGAATTACTACAACACATAGTATGCTTACAATCATTAATACTAGTTGGTCACTGGACAGGTTACTGGCAAATGGAAAAAAAGAACAAAAAGTTGTTTTAGCTTACAAATACACAATAAACATCTATTATTATATTTATTTGGCTAATTAGATGCTATCACCTGTATACAGCTCTTTCTATACTGATTATATGCTATCACCTGTATACAGCTCTTGCTATACTGATTCTCTGCTTCTGACCTCCAGATAAATTTATTCCTCTCTCTCCAATCTCAGTCTGATCTCCTCCAGGAAGCTGATCAAAGTCACTGAGAAGAGCACATGCCTCTACTACTCTTTGATATCTAGTGACAACATGACCGACAGAAAATGTATAAAACTAATATAAATATTGCTGTTTTTACAGATTAAACAAACTCATAGTTATCATCATCTGAGTTAATGCTCTACACATTTTATTTGTTTGTTAATTTGTATGATGCACTACTGTTATACATATATACTCGTTCTTGATGGCTTTGCCTTTTTGCAATGGGCCCCATCATCATCTTTAAAATAATGTTTTTTTCTTGTTACACTTTCTTTTGATAATTATTGTCTTTTCTTTTTTCATTTATTTTTTATAATCAGTGTAAATGTCTATGATGAAATGAACACACACACACACACACACACACACACACACACACACACACACACACACACACACACACACACACACACACACACACACACACACACACACACACACACACACACACACACACACACACACACACACACACACACACACACACACACACACACACACACACACACACACACACACACACACACACACACACACACACACACACACACACACACACACTTAGTTATCTACTAGTTTTTGTCATACTGGAAAAAAGTGAAAACTTGAGCATTATCCAAGACAGGGTTACATAAGTGCAGTAATGAGGAATTCTAATAGTCTATGCTCCGTAATTCTCTTAATAAACTTTGGTTAAGGGCTTGGGTCAAAATTTTTGTGAAATTATAAATTATTTGTTGCATTTCTAATTTCAAACACAGGTTTTTTCAATAACTTCATTACTGCGCCTGCCTTACCTATTTATGTTATATAAAAATCATAGTAGTTGTTTTATTCTCAAAATTGTTGGTTTAAAAAATGTATTCAAATAAACAAAGCTAGATTGTAGTTACAGCAAATTCAAGAGGTAGGTACAGTTATGGAAAATAAGTCAGTCAAAAACTCTGTAACTGTAGTTTTGAGTTAACCCAGCAGCCCCTGTGGCATAATGGTTTGGCGTGCCTGCTTGCAAGCCAGAAGTCTGTGGTTCGAATCCTGGTGGAGGCAATTATTTTTTAGTAACAAGCTGTGAAAGCATTCCCTTTGTTTCTCCCATATAATGTAACTCAATAAACATTAAAAATGATATTGTCCAAGTCAAACCAACTTAATTTAATCAAATTAGCTAACACTAAAGTCACTGTGGTTTATATCCAGTGTTTTTAATGATAATATGCTGTACATACTTCTTTCTATCAAATTGCTGTCCAAATACAATATTATCTCGAACAGTTGCATTCATGCTCCACGCTTGCTGAGCCACATATGCTATCTTTTTAGATTGATCTATGGCCATCTCCCCGCTTTCTTTCACCATCTGAAAGGGTAACCCAACCAGGTGAGTATAACCATAAACACATGAAAAAATAAAGTGTCTAAGGAGTTGCTCATTCCAGAGTTGTTGAACAACAAAGATTTTTGTAGTGATGAAATTATTGAGGTATCCTCACGGTATAATGGTTAGCACCCCTGTTTGAAATCCAGAGGTCTCGGGTTCAAATCTCAGTGGCTGCAGTTACTTTTCTGACATTAGAAAATCCTTAGAAAAAAGGCCCAGGTTTTTCTAGAATGTTAGAAAGTGCACAGAAAAATGCTACTTGCCAACTTACCAAGCCAAGGATAGCTTGCATCAAAGATGACTTGCCACTTCCAACGGTGCCACAAACTCCTACCAGACTACCTTTTCTCAGTGATAAGCTGATGTCTTGTAAGGTGGAAGCTGTGTGATTGTCACTTTCATCTTCACTTTCCACATCGTTGGAGTCTCCAGATAACAGAGGTTTATTCTCAGATGATGCGCTTGAAGTCTGCTGTGAGCCAATGGAAGGGGTGCTGCCATGAATGCTGCCGTAGTTTGATAGATTACCTGGAGATATAATCAACATATAACTGAAATCACATGTTAGATGAATAAAGTCTTCAATGTAATCATTAAAGGCTGTCAAAATCTAGAATTAACAAGTAATAACTATGTAGATATAGGAGGTAGGTGCAGTAATGGAGAAATTGAAAATAGCCTATGTCCTAGATTAGAAATGTAGCAAAAGAAGTTAAATTCTCGCGAGAATTTCAGCCTGCGCCTCAAACCAAAATTTAATAAAAAGTTAAAGAACATGGGCTATCCTAATTTCTCCACTACTGCTCCTAAATGAAATATAGTGAAAGATGTAACCCTTTGGCTAGACATAAAGCTTGCCGTGAGCTGACTAATATTATACTACCCGCACTTTGACCTCCTCGGCAGCTGTCTGAACCTTGTCCTCCCCATCTAAAGTAACCGTTCCTGATCTCTATTAAATTATTTTGATCTCTTATTGAAGATATTGTCATCCTTTCACCTTTAGCTACCAATATAGCCTGAAAAACAACTTATATTTGTAGTTTTATACAGTAAATGTAAAAACTTTGTTTGATATTATTCTTGATCCTTGCATGACACCCGAAAAAATATAAATGTTATCATTATATTATAAATGTTTTTGTCAGCATAGCTATAATATTGACATGTAAATAACTCAATTAATAATTCCTTACACAATTTATAAAAGTAACTATTACAGAATATAAAACAAGTATCAATTACACTTTAAAATTCTTGCAACAAGAATTTCGAGACTTAAAAACTTACATGTCATCTAAGTAGGTGGCATACCATGCAAATTATATGAAATTTCATACATTATAAGTCGGTGACATGTTATGTAATGTAAAGTAAGTAACACATCATGCAAGACATATCACCCACATATAAAGTGGGTGACATGTCATGTAAAGTGGGTGACACATCATGTAAAGTGGTTGACATGTCTTGTAAATACTGACTTACTTTGATTCTCTGACATGCATGACGACCTTCTGCCAAGGATTTCATACTGAATGGTATTATAGACAAGGTAAACACTAGCGAGTTGAGCAGAGATAAGAAAACGAAAGCCTGAAAAGAGAAGTCAGAAACATTGGCAAAAGCAGCAACAGCAAGACTTAGTACTAAATTATCAAGAAGTTTCATTAATTGACTAAAACTTGCAAAACATATTTGAAAAATTTATAGATACCTAAGATTTTTAATACAAAGCTGCTTAGGTGTGGAGTAATCACTTAAAAATAGTGGATGAGCAAACATATATGCACCACTTAGACAGCTAAGGGGTTCTAGTCTTGTCGCTGCAGAAATTTGAAACTCCATTGATAATGAGCTAAATAATCAACCTTTTTCACATAGTGTAATGCTTAGCACGCTAGCTTGCAAGTTGGAGCTCTGTGGATTGATTCAGGGTGGAGAGAAAATAAAGCTTCTAAATAATGTTTTCATAGCAAACACTTATGATGCAATTGTAATGCATTATAAATACATTTATAATGCATCCATAATGCATCCATAATGCATTTATATTGCATACAAGTTTTACATATTTAGGCACAGCATATCCCATTAGAGTTGTACAATGCAAATTTATAACAATGAGCAGTTTAACAGTAAAATATTAATGGTGCGGAGTGCCCTACAGCTAGCGTGTCAACACACCTGTGTGAGAGTCAGATCATTGCCAGTCAGGGTCATGGCCAGAAATGTAATGCCAGTAGCTATCTGAGGTATTAGCCAGGGCAAAGTAGCCAGTATACTTTGCAAGAACAGGGATAACTCCAGTATGCCCCTCTCTTTTCTTCTTATATCTATATAACAAATTATACGGTACAGAAAACAGATAAAGTTTTTGTATTTTTCAAATTAAATTATTATATTATTGTTTTTACTTTAAATTTGTATTTGACAATGGATTATGACTGTAGTCTTTTAAATCAGTAGTTTCATAAATCTAGAATTGAAACATTGTGTTGTTTTGAAAAAAATGGGTTCCTTAATTGGCTAGAACTTCTATGAAAAACAGGATGCTGGGAGATAAAACCCCAACCACAACCTCAACATTTTAAGATCTTTGACTAAAACAAACTCTACAGCCTACATGGTTTATTTCATCAGCCAAGATGCTATTTTTGCAAAAATTTCTTATAGTTGGTTTGAGATGTTAGGTGAAAGAGGACAATATATTTCTTTTTTGTTATTTGTAAGAGCCTTTAGTACTTGTCAACTCAATGTCTTTTTAGTTTCATATATTGTAGTTGCTATGTTAATTAGCATACCTAGAGCTGCATAACTGAATACTACATAAGCCAACAGGACCTAGATAAAACTTAGTGTAATAAAGTTAAGAGAATACAAACCAAAATAATTTTGTCAAATTTTACTTAGCTGAAATGATTAAACACTGCTTTTTGCTTAAGTTGAGAGATAAACATGTTTATGAAATTGTCTTCTCAAAAGCAATAAGTATATCAAATACAGTTCATTTACTCTTTATGAGACATCTTTTTGTTTAATCTTTGCTACATACATTCAAATCTTAAAATAGTTTTTTGCATGTTATGCTTTAGGCTCCACTTTTTCTTTTAAATAAGAGCATCGGAAGTTTTAAAATTTCAATCAACTTATGGCAAAACACTGCAAACAACAACAATAAGTAACGAAACAGCAAAAACATTGTCCACTCCATTAGAGTTGAATACAATATACTTTGTTTTGCAAAACGATATGCCGTGTACAAACCATTAGCTTCCTTTGAATATGGCTTCTCCCAAGCATACATCTTGACTAGCTTTATAGCATTTATGATTTCAGCTGTAAGGGTTACTCTCCGTTCTGTTACTGGAATGGCTAGAGATCTGTTATTGAATACTTTCTTAGAGAGATATATCTACAAAGAGCATAAAACTGACAAATACAATAACGCTTTATACAAACTAAACTCAAAGAAGAATGTATAATATTTATAAAACTGTTGTGCAAAACAATTTATAATGTCTTATTAGGTGTAAATTGAAAAGTAAAGATAATTTTTTTTAAGATGAAATATAATTGCGATACAAGCCTAATTTTTTACGTTTATGTTGCTTCATAGGGTTGCCTTTACACTATAAAAAAGCAGCACATTCTATCTAAGTTCAAAAAGACATTAAAGAACAAAGAATAGACATGTAGTATCATAGTGTCAGTATCTATCAAGACATTTCAAGGTCACACTCTGAAACTCGAATTGAGGCCATCAACAAACTAGGTTAGTAACCATTAATTCATTCACTCTACAGATCTAATACTGCACCTTCTAATTACCATCTCTTAGGTGCATTAAGTTCTATACCAGAGATATTTTTACTGAGTCGGTCTACTGAATTTTATACTAAAGAAATCAAAAAGATAACACCTAGATGAGAGGATTGTGTTGACTTGCAAGGGAGTCATGTTGAAAAAGGGAAAAAAGTCTCCATCCCCCTCTCTCCATTATTATATGTCAACTATAATATTGTCTGGGCTTCTAACAGCTTTATAAGATAGAATAACCTGTTAATACTTACTTTAAGAGGTAACGACAAGAAGAAAACCCCAAAACCTAGAAGTCCCCAAATTCCAAGTAAATAGACTGAGTAAGCTGCTCCAACCAATGAAATAAAGGCTCCCAAAGAAAATACTCCACTCAAACAGGCGTCAAAGATCCTCTGGCCGTCATTGGCACATAGATTGATCAGCTAAAGCATAGATGTAAGATTTAGTTTATAACTGCTAGCAACCTTCACAGCCAGTACAGCTAAAAGAATTCGAAATATTGAAATTTCCGTCAAATTATTTCTAGTCAATAGCTAATATACTTCACAGCTGTTCATTGAATGTATTCAAATACATCACTTAAATGCAATTCTCACTTAAAATAAATGGTTTGATTATAAAAGAAAAGATGTGTACCTCCCCAGCACTGTAACTCTGTACATGAGTCTCAAGGATCTTCTTATAGACATACGACAGAACTCCAGCTCTAGCTCTAATGCCTGTTACAGAAGGTGAAGGTCAAACAATACAGTATAACAACCGAACCAAGTCACGTATGAAGTTATGGTTAGTTGTTAGCAGATGTGACTTGCAATATAGTAACTGTAGTATTTAAATAGAAAGCAAATATTCTAAACTGGTTTGTTGAATCTGACACAGGGTGGTAGTTGTTACTTAAAGAAAATCTAAAAACAATATCATCATGTAACCCTTCACATACTTTCATCAAGTAAATGTCATGAAAAGTATGCTAGAACAGCATAAGCATGATGGTTTGATGGCGTTTAATATATTATGCGAGTAGTATTTGTTGGCCGGTCTGGTAATGTATGCTATATATACAAGTATATTAAATTATTAGTTTATGAATCTCTTTCTCTAAACATTTTATTTAAAATACAATTCTACTTTGCTTAAAAATAATTAATCATATACAAGATAGCTTTGTTTAATGGAAAATAATATTGCAATCTAAGTTTTTGAGCATCTTCCCTTTATTAAACAAGCTCTACATGAAATCTTCTAACCTGTGACCCTTACAACATTTGGCCAACTAGTCTGTAACATGATTTTTATTTACAGGTAAAATTCAAGGACTTCTTTACATATACAGTATTTGAGCCAAGTGTATTGGATAAAGCACTGGATGTGTCCTACCAGCATTAGCCATGATCAGAGGGATGACTGACGACACAAAGAAAGTGAGAATAAGCTGGCAGAAGACAAGCAGGATGTCCATGGCAAGCAAAAAAAATTGACTCGGCCTCAGCTCTTGAGGCAGCGACAGCGTTGTAGTGAGAATCTTCATTGGCACAGCCTAACAAAACCAACAATGGCATTAGCAGCAAGTCTTGACACTGAATACAAATCTTTTCAGTTTATGACAATATCTCAAAACCGATAGAGTATTGATGTTATAGTAATTTGAATGTTTTTATTATTTAAAAAATATTTTGCGTAAAAATTAGAGTACAGTGGGTAATTTTAAGTTAAAATTTGTTTTGTTGTGCTAAAATAGTTAAAATCAAAATCTTTTTAACCTGGTGAGTATCGGATGAATTTATACTTAAAAAGTGTAAACATCTATACTTCTGTATTTATTATGCTTACAACATTAATGAATAAATGAATTAATTAATTAGTGTGTGAAACAGCTAGGATTTTACCCACAAGTTGAGTGTAGAAACACAATTTTTACACAATGATTTATCTCAACACTCCTATCTTTTTAGTTATTCATACTTCATAATGGCTGTTAGAAAATAAGTCAAAATCAGTCTTTTTAAACTGAATGCATGCATCTTCCAAACATGATAAGCTTTCATGTCTTAGAGGTGCCGGTGCAGTTATGAAGAATTTGAGAAAAGCTTGCATTCTACACTAGAAAGATAGCAAAAGAAGTTATGTTTTACAACAATTTCACCAGCACCCCAAACCAAACCTGGTAATTTAGAAGATTAAAACACTGGGGCTATTAAAATTTTCTGCTGCTGCACTTAAATAGAGGCAAACTTGCCTAGAATTTGTAGATGGATATGAATTACAATCACAATTTTTGAATTTTGTATAATATAAAACAGGTTACAGAATACAACAAAGTATAACTTGTGTTTTTACCGGACCAAGAATAGCAAAGCCGGTGATGCTGAATATTATTATTGAAGCACACAACACCCTGGACTTGATCATCTTGTACACAGCTCGTGTCACCGAAGCCTCTTCTTCTCCAAAAATTTCAAGTTCTTCTTTCCAAATTTTTTCAAACCTAAAACATACATGGTTTCTCTCAATATCAATTATTGAGAATTGATGACCGAAAAATTTAAATGGAATGAATTAACAACAATTGAATGCTTCTAAAAGTTGATTTTAATACCACAGCATATCAATCACCGGATTGGATAAAAAACACAAAGCAAGAAAATGTTGAATAAAAACTAAAATGCATAAGTTGGCTTGCTATACCAGAATCTGGCATAACTCAATGAACAAAATTTATTAGTTCAAAAACAGCAGCAGCAACCAAACTAAATCTTGAGCTGGTGCTAAATACATGTTTTATGTTAAGTTCTCCTTAAAATACAACAGCTTGAAAAATGCTGCTGATGGAGAATTTCAGTATGTGCAAACCTCTCAGAGTTGCGGCTAGAGCAGTCTTTCCAGGGAAGTTGATACAAGTCATCTATTGTAAGATCGGTTTTGTAAGCTTTGTATATAAGTTTGTTCATCCAATGAATAGTAGCATAGTTTATTGGACCAGCTGCCATCAGTGGCAAGGCTTTCGGGTCACTAAATTTATACATAATCAAACTTGGCGGTGAAATTATAGTTTCATGTAATATTTTTATTTACTGATTTGAGTGCTTATTTTTTTAATTTGCTCTATTATATATGACAATTTTTGCCATTGAGTTTAATGGCAACGCAATACACATACTGTTAAAATTAATGGTCTACATTACAGTGATAACTTGCTTCTAAACTAAGTACAGTGACAATTTAATTTTAAACAAAACCTAGTGATAATTTACTTCTTACAATATAATTTTGCGCCCACTGGAATTTGAACCGAAACTTCCAGCGTGCAAGCAGGCAAGCTAACCATTACACCATGAGGACATGCACTAGGTAAACTCAATGCTACACTTCTAAACTAAATACAGTGATAATTCACTTTTAAACTAATTTCAGTGATAACTTACTTCTAAACTACATAATTATAGTCATAACTTACTCTTAAACTTACCGTGATGCAGATCTAAATGGGATGAAATGCTTCCATGCTTTGTAGGATTTATCTTCTTCCGTTGGTACGTAGTGCGTGGATGACAACATTTTAGTCTGAGGCCTTTCATTCTCAAGCAATTTCTTAGAATTGTCCACATTGTTTGCCATTTCTAAATAAAGCTACCAAAGATTAGAATGTAACATTTCATAATGCTCTCTGCATCTGAACACTTTTTGTCCTCAAGTTAATTTACAATTTTCTGTATTGGTTATCCCAGCTACCAGAACCAGACGTAAATAGTATCAAAGAGAACTTATTTGAAATCTAGCCAGAATTAGAGAAATCAACTTGAGCTCATGTGGATTGTAAATATACTTTTGCTAAAATTTGAAACTACATAGAATAGTGCATACCATTCTCAGATATAACTGTTTTAATTTACAGTAATAATAAGCAAACATGGTGTTTAACAAACTTTGAGATTAATTTCAGGAATGGTAAATACTATTTTAGTATTGAACACTGTATATTTGGTCTTCACTAATATTTGAATTAGTATTTTCTCTCAAAATCGGTATACAGGGGTTTTTCACTCATGGTGAAAAGCAAAATACAATAATTTGAGATTTTTAGATTTCATTGACAAATAAAATAATTAAAAATCTTCCTCATTTCTATAGTTATTTATACACATGTGCAAGTTTATTATTGACCAACTAATTAAAAATAAGGGGCAGAACTTATTCAAACTACAGCTGCAAAACAATACAATATTTGCTTATATAGTAACAAACCCAGGGTCAGCAAAAGCTCTTTATATATGATAAAAGGCATAGTTTGATTTTATTATTTATTAAAGGTTCTGTAATATGAATATATAAATTAAAATATGCAGTGTTTCTTCCAAGTAATAATTGACAGCAGTATTTTGATTGCTAACAGCACTTTGCCTACAGAATAAACTTAGCGGGCAATGAGCATGGCTTTTAAAATGATGGCTATTTTTAGAATAATCATCAAAAACATTTCTGTGATTAGTTACTGGTATGTACGTGTTGCCCCTCATTCTGAACAGATAGGAATAATAGTTATAACCACTTGTTAATATGCAGCAGCTATACTAACTAACAGCACAGTATATTTTAAGTATGCTCACTCTTAGTTGGTTGAGAAAACTTTTTTCTCTTCTTTGTCAGAATTGTTTCTAATCAGTTACCTATGGGTATAGGCTGTGGTAATCCACCTAAACTCATTATCTATAAAACATGAACACAAATTATACTGCACACAGCAATACAAATTTATGTTTTTCCTACGTAGATATTGCTTCTTCTTTTAATTTTCGACAGAAATGCTAAATTTTCATAGCTATCAAAACCTGTAAATAATACTTAGTAATTCAGCTATAAATAGCATAAAACTTTGTATAAAAGAATTGGTTAGCAGTTTATAGACTGCTTCTATAACTGTTTTTTTTTTAGAATAAAATCTGCTTCAACATATAAACATTTACGACGAAAACTTGTATTCCAAGTACAAGAGAACGATTTTTTGTAGACCGTCTATCATGTATTGAGAGTAAACATGTGTAGTAGTTTGTGGATTATAGAATGAAATCAGGCAGAGAACATAACTCCTTGTTATAGAAGAGACAAGAGAGAGAGTAGAATCCGTGCGTGTGCAGTACTTTATTGTAGCATAGATACGTCCAGTGTGAGCTCCAGTCCTAAAGTGACTGAAACTCGAAAATGCAGGTTCTTTCATACTAGTAGAACAAAGGACTTATAGAACTTTCCACCGACAGGGGGCCCGACAATCGGCAGGAAAAAGCGACATCCGTCATGTCGGTAACCGACACTGACCATGTCGGTAACCGACAGACCCAATGTTGGCATCCACCTACTGAACTCGGTCCAACTGTCGGTTTACATGAATCAACAAAAATGAACCCAACCAAGTGTATGCGTATTGTAACTTGTAATTGGGGGAAAGAGGATTAACTATTTACTATGCTAAAAGCTTAACAATAGCCATAGTATTTAAGGTATTAGAAAGTTATACAGACTTAGCTATAACTACAGTATTTAGAAAATTAGCCACAAGTAATGTGTCAAGGGGGATAACTCTTAATATTTACCACACATGTATACATCATAAACACAAAAATTATGAAAAGCTTTAAACTCCAGATTTTTACCCGAAATTTTTTTTCATGTGCTGGAGTTACTCTACCCTGCTATGTGGTGTCAACATTGAAACCCTATTATTAGAGGTAAAGTTTGAATCACATTTGACCTACATTACAATCATACCAATTGTGTAGAAACTGAATAAAACATTAAATTCAAGTCTTCAAAACACACCAAATCTGTTAACAGCAAATACAGACAATGTACATCTGAAAATGAGTGTTAACGTTTACGTACTTCTTCAATGCAAATTATTTATTTGTGATAATTTTTAACTATCTTTTATTGTTATACAATATACAACACTCCATTATCAGCAACGTTTTCAAGTCTTATCTGAATTTTAAACTTACCTTTTTTTGTCAAAAATCTCAGTTTCCTATTGCTTGATAAGTATAGGATATCAGTGCAACTATTTCAATGTTCTTGAAAGGTTGCACAAGATTAAATTATGGTAGTCTTAAATCTGCAGCATGCAACTGTCTATACTGTATTCTCTACCTGCGCAGCTGGTGGAGCTTACAGAGATAGACTACCTGTACCCAAACTGCAGTCTAGGTGATGTTGAAGAGAAGCAGTACAATATAACTGAACTAGAAGTTACAGTCTATGTCTTACCTGCACCTATCATACACATTTATGCTGGCTGTATATTATTCATCCCTGTGTGTGATAAGAATTGGTTATAAATCTTGATTGTTATTCCGATTGTATGCACCCATTAGTTACCTTATGGTGGTGCTACTTTAATATCATGTACACAGCTATCATTCATACACAGAATTGTTGTTACAAAAAACAAAAAATTGTCACATAAAAGAAACTATTTCTCACATAAATATAGAATAAACCAAACAGTGGCTTTCCATAGCACATTCTACACAAATTATAACTTCTACTGGTGAAAAGAAGATTGCAATTTTACTGAAAAAATTCAGACAATATTTCTATGAAATTATTTCTAGTAGTGTTTTGCTGTAAAGATACCTTATAATTTGTTATATTGTAAAATGTTTTCTGAATAAGAAGTTACCATGTGCAGCAAAATATACCAAATGTATATTGCATACATTGTATGTTATATGTGAAAAGTATAAAGCCCGATACTGCACAGCACCTGCTGTATAGTTTGTTTCATCATAGTTTATAATATATATACATATATTAAATTACAGCATGCTTACTATAGAAAATTAAAAATTGTTATGATAAGTTTATATGCCCAAAATGCAGGCCTTACACACCCCATTACACAATTATCTACCATCAGTGCTCAACAATTACACCTCCAACTGCAAATTAAAGTTATAGATGTCAAATGTATTACTTATAAATAATTTAATTAGTATAAGTATATAAATTGTCCTTGATCATTGAGTTCAATTGGGCCCTAAATTATAAACTCTAGTTAGAATGTTGATGAATATTATCGTTAGCAAAATAAAAACTAACAAACTATGATATAATAAATCATGATTTTGGTTCATGTCCTATTATTATGAGACTCCATTTTACATTTTACATTCATGAGCAATAGTTGTGCAGTTCTATTGAATGCAAAAATATTGACATTTATTTATTAACAATTATAAACATAATCAATAGGACAACATAAATAATATAAGCAACTATACCAAGGCTGCCCAACAGGCGGTCCCAGGGCCAAATGTGGCCGCCAGCCTACATTTATGTGGCCCTTAAAGACATAACGCATAAATTTATTTTTCACACTGTATATAAATTACAATGGAAAACCACCTTTTAAATGTCCTATTTATACACATGTTACAAAACATGCAGCCCGTAGTAACTATTTGAACTCTGTTGTGTAATTATTCCTAATAATTTAGAATCAAGTAATTTGAAAATACAGATGCCGTGGCCCCAGCCCCATCTAAAGCTTATAATGTGGCCCTTACCACCAGAATGTTTCCTTTTAGTGACCCTCACTCTGAAAAGGTTGAACACCCTTGATTACTAGACAAATACAATGATTAGAGCCTATATAGCATGCAGGTATAATGTTTGAAATGTTCAGTAAAATATCTTTGCTGTTAAAACAAGTTTGCTTTTTCTTCATGGCTACTTTTAGAGAGAAAGAAACAAAAAAAATGAAACCTCTATATATGTATTTCGATTCCTTAATTTTCCATGACCAAAGCTGCTACCAGCATGTTGTCTGTATAGGTTGTGCAAAAACTCTGACATTCCAACTCATAATACTCATTGCATGAAAGTCTCTTAAAGTTGTTGCATTAAATATAAGGGCCGGGGAAATCATGTAGTCACTGGCTATCAGGACATAACCCAGCAACTAGAAGCTGCTATACAGCTATAGGCTCCCAAATACTGACCAGTTACTAATTTTACTGCAAGTTTTACTTAATTGCATATTGAGATATCATATATTATGGCTCCTTTCAGTACTGAAAACTATACTTTTTGAAAGTTATAAGTAAGAGGCTGACCTATTAGGCTGGTATTACAATAAGAATTGCCGCTTCAGTTTCAAAATCATAACTGCTTTGCAATGTAATAAATACAAAGTGTTATGCCGCACAGTTTCAGAGTCAACTTGAACAATATAAACATGGAGTGAGTTTACAAAACTCTGGACAAATACATGGGTAAACTAATGTAGGCCTGACTAGGGAATAGTAGCCTGACTGGTAACAATATGGCCTGGCCAGTAGCACAGTGGCCTGAGTAATGACATAGTAGTTTTACTTAGGGTATAGTGGTCTGACTGGTGTTTTAGTAGTCTAACTAATAGTGTAGTGGCCTCACTAGTGGCATAGTGGCCTGAGTAATGGCATAGTGGTCTTACTGAAGGTTTAGTGGCATGGCTGATAGTACAGCAGTTTGGCTTAAAAATGCACAAGCAGAATTCTTTTTAAAATTTTTATAAAGTAATGCAAAACTTTGGATTTTTTTATTTTAGCTGTTCAAATAGTCAACATTGTTTACAAAACCCAGTTGCTATTACCATGAATATTGATCATATTGGTAAAAAAAATAAAATAGAAATAAACTATAAAACAGGGCTTTGTTTGAAAATGCTATTCATTGTGAATTTGCCCATTGCATAGCATAATTAGTCAAGTACTTATGTTTTAAAAATGTTTTACAAATCAAATACGTAGAAGTACGATAATTACGTAGTAAAAATGAGCTAAAGAAAGTTATTCAACAATGCTGAATTAAATAAACAAACTTGAGAACTAAATATTAAGATGATCTGCTAACTTTTGTTTCGAATTGTAACATTCTAAAGTGAAGTATTCATGAATAGAAGTAAACTACATTACAAGTATTGAAGTGAGAACAACTCCCCAATTCTAACAAAAATTCCACATAATTTATAACAAAGGCAATGCATTCTCCATATTCAATTTGCATAATGTATGACATAATTTTTAAAAAATAACAGCATAGTTTTTGGCAACATAAATTTTGCACACTGCAGTTTTATATGAAGTTTCACTTGGAGGAAAGTTTTATCCTTTTATGTTGGTGAAATGATTGTTTTGAAATAGAAGTCTGGATAAAGTGTCCGGTAATTCAATGAACACCAAACTCATTCTGTTTAAAATGTTTTATCACTTTTAAAATATATTGTGAAATTTATTACAGAGTGCACACAAAAAATTCCAACACATTTTCACTAAAATTTTGGCTCAAAAAATGCTGAAAAGGATGGTGTAGCATTGGATTGCCATATCTAATTTGCATTTATCTTGCACTAACGAAAAAATTCAACAGTCCAAATTTTTGTACGTTTGAAGCACTGATTGAAATTTTTATGAAAATGTGACTAATTTGCTATGTTTCTCATTTAAAACACATGATTTTCTCAATTTATCCATTACTGAACCAAACCTGTTTATAATTTATGATATAGCAGTTCAAGCGTTATATTTATTGGCTTACAAACTGCTGAATAAACATTCAACTGTTTTACATAATTTAAGAAACAACATTTGATAAGTATTAATGGGATCACACAAGAGCTTCTTGTGAAAACTGAAGTTTGAATTTCCAAGCAAAAATTTAGCAGCGCAACGCGTACACTATTGAAAGGCACTTGCAACTTGAACATTTTATGTATTGCATACTGTTATATCTTACTTGAATAATGATAGTTATATTATCATTGTATGAAAAGAAAACGTCAGTCTAATTTTTAGCTTTTAATATTTTGCTGTTAACTTTAGACATTCGAGCTGTGATGTTTGAAACTTTATAAAGAAAACAGAAATTATGAGATAAAACTTGAAAGACGTACTTACCTAATTATACATATGAAAGGCGTTCATTTTGTCAAGCACATCGGTAGACCATCAACTGAACTGCTAACTGATTACTTCTAACAGCTCCACTGCTTATAGAGCTGACCCTCCGAGGAATAAAGAAAACTGAATGACTGGCCAGAACCATTAATGCCATTATCTGCAACCACTATACCTACCAGAACTGATATCTGCAACCACCACCTACCAGAACTGATAGAGAGTTCTCGTAGATTAGATGAGTTTATAATTACTAAACAACTTGTTTCTCTCACTGCACGTTATGTAAGCGTTTGACTCAATCAATTTGGATTTAGACTGTAGCTTGTGCATAAGTTTTTGTTGCAATTGAAAAAAAACATTTTTAGCTACCATTCTGTATGATGACTTTATTCCCTTAAACATATTATTAGGTACAAATATTCTGAGATTATATATATATATATATATACCTATTTATTTACTTATATTTATATGTATATGTATATGTATATGTATATGTATATGTATATGTATATGTATATGTATATGTATATGTATATGTATATGTATATGTATATGTATATGTATATGTATATATATATATATATATATATATATATATATATATGTATATACATATATATATATATATATACATATATATATATATATATATATATATATATATATATATACATATATATATATATATATATATATTTATTTATTTATATATATATATTTATTTATATATTGATATATTAACATACTATTGATAGCAGTGAATAATACTTGTTTACAATTTCAAATAAAAATAAACAACTTATCATTGTGCCACACAAGCAAACAAACCAGTGTTATGTAAGACATTTAATTGATGAACTATAGAATAATGTTTTGCTAGACATTACAGTGATAATGATTTGGTTATGAAGAGTACATTCAGTTTATAGCTGGCCTGGCTCATCTCAGAAACCAAAAGAGATTTTCTGGCCTATCTAATTGCAGCAAGTATACTTGACATTGAGGCTAAGATTCTGGCAGTAGCCTGTAATTTCCTCTACGATGACATACAGAGCAAGCTGACTCTCTTTTCATCAACTATCAAAGAAAAATAACATATTTTAAACATACTAGTCCATAGTTACTAGGAAAAAACAAGTGCATGAAAAGTGTGTGAGTGTATATAAAGAAGATTCAAGAATAAAAGTCTTTGTTTAAAATTAGTATTAGCAATAGTAAAGTTGTTCTTTTTCTAATTCTTAATTAGTAAAGTTCAATGTCCACATCTTGATTTTATCATACTCATTATTTACTTTTAAAATTGAGTTTAAAAAATAGAGAAAACAAGTGGTGAATAGTGATACACATGTAGAGGGAGCAGAAGAGTTTTATAAAGTACTGAGTGGGATGCAGTGTTCGGTCTACTCAGTGGCCCCTGTGGTGTAATGATTAGCGTCCCTGCTTGCAACCCCAGGTCTCGGTTCGAATGCCAGTGGAGGCAAGAGTTTTATAACAGATTGAAAGCATTATTGTAGAAAGCCTAACAATTTTAATCAAATTGGCTTCAACTTTTTTTGCTAATTTATGTGTCAAGCACCTATATCAGGAGTGGGCAACTTTTTTTGCATGAGGGCCAATTTTAGAAGTCAGCTAAAATGAAGGGCAACATGATTGTACACATATTAAACATTATTGTAATAAGGTAATTTGTCACCAAACCTATGCTGTGCTAATCAGAATACATATAACCGCTTTTACTTATCTTAAGCATTATAAGGGTCTCTAAAATGTGCGACAGGCCAAAGGTGGCCCTGGTGCCCCCAGTTGCTCACCCCTGACCTATAGTCCTATACCAGGGCTGTCCAACAGGCGGCCCCAGAGGTGGATGTGGTCCCCAGCCTGCGTTTATGTGGTCCCCAAAAACATGACACATAAAGATTTTTTCACTGCAAATGAATTAAAGTGGCTAATCACCTTTTAAATGCCTCATTTATACACATGCTACAAAACAAGCAGCCTGTAGTATCTATTTCAATTTGGACTATAAGTATTATGTAACACTTCATAAGAATTTGGAATAAAGTAATTCGAAAAATGCTGATGCTGTGGCCGCCAGCACAAGCTAAAGTTCACAATGTGGCTCTCGCCATGGAATATTCCCTTTCAGTGCCCCCCCCCCCCACCTCCCCACTGCTCTGAAAAGGTTGGACACCCCTGTCCTATACGGCTATACCGGGAAACTTCAAGTAATGTATTTAGCGGCCTCCTAGCAACTGCCGCCACTGAGCTCTGAAGTCAATATTCACGACTAACGCTAATAGATATCGCTAGAAGCAGCACCGAATTGGAATTTACCAAGTGCAGTTTTGGTACCCGTGTTGTTGCCTGACGTTCCAACTCGTGAAACGTGCACGTCATCACCTCCAACTTGGCACTGCTTTAGCTAACTGTGCAGCTTTCAAAAGCGAGTCCATTTTACCATTTTCCTTCATTGGCATATGAATTTTTATAATAGTTACAAATCAAATTTATAGTATTTTTATAGATTAAATTGAATTTAATGCTTATAATAACCCATGTTATTTTTAAAATAAAGTAATTGCTATTGATTGTGAATAATATAGGATTGTTCTTTATATAAAAGTGATTTCAATCAATATTTCATCAAGTTTATTATAATTTAATAATAAAATAAATTAAAATTAAATATAGTTATAATAAAGTTATATACTCATTCACTTTCAGTTTCACTAATGTCTAATCTTTCCAACACAACATTAATAATAATATTAATACTAATTTTTTATTAATAAAAAATGTAATATTTATACTATTATTATAAATTAAATTTATAGTAAAATTGAATAACTATTATTTTTAATGGTAATATATATATCATTATGATTATGACATTTGAAATTGATGTTATTTATTGCATTTTTCTTTTATGGAGGTACGAGTCATTAGTAGTTAGTGTTACTAGTTAGTGTTAGAGTTGTAGTTAAGCTCAATGTTATACTTAATATTTATGCCAATGGCCTCAGTAATATGAGTCTCCCTCTCATTAGATTAGTCACAGTGATTAGTCTAATACTTATAGTTATACTAGTAGTAGCAGTAGCAGTAGTAGTAGTAAAAGTATCAGTCGTGCTGCCATAAACTTAAAGCTAAAGTGCAAACTGCAATGTGCATGTTTATTATTAAAACAATGTTGTTTTATTTATAGCATATGTAAATAACTAGAATTATAAATTACAATGTTTATAGGTATGATTATGATATACTTACACAGTTACAGGAAGTTGTTGATTACACAAGTGTAGCTTGACTGATTATTAGAACATTTTCTTACTGTTCTTGCTATTAAAATAAACTTAAAGAGTGTTATAACTTATACAGTGTCAACTAGGAAACATTTTCAGATATTGGACAGAATCTAAATTCCTTTGCCCTGAAATAGCAACGAGTCTGAAATCTGGGGATCTACAAAACAAGATGGAATGTTGCGTCTGCCATGCCACCCCTCCACAAATTAAGCGCTGTTCTGGGTGCCACATTTCATTGTATTGGTGTGTACAGTTTAAACAATTTGTTGACAGCCATCCAACTAATTTGGCATTAAGTTTGGTGTAAACTTTCATTTTTATAGCATTAGTATATTTTCTGTGCGACTAGTTTTCACCTGTAAATTAAGACAGTTGTACCAAACTACAAAATAAAGTTCCAAGCTAAAGTAAAATTTGCAGCTCAGCACGTGGAAGAAATAGGGCTAGATTGTCCAGAACGAGAAAATTTACAAGTGTTTTTAATGAAAATTACAATAGCTAATACTAGAACTAGATAGTGAGAGTATATAAAATAGTTATAAATTGAACAATAAAAAAATTGAACCAAGTATTCCTATATTAAAAGCTTAAGTTAATAATTAACATGATTATTAGTCCGGTTGGTCTGTAGCTTTCTAAACTAATATATTCAGATAAAATTGCAAGAGAATTCACTTTTTTGCATAGTTGGGTTGATGCTTACTCTATTAGAGAGAATTTTAATGGAAGCTATCGTTGTGTGTTTGCAGTTCTACATTATGTCAAAGAAGAGATTGGGCAACACATAGACACTCATGCATTGATGCGATATCAAATACCACAGACATTAGCAAGCTAACTTCCAAACATAAGATCAAATATTATGACCAGGACGGAACAGTGAGGGAAGAGCCTTCAGATACAAACATTGAGGACGGAGATACAAACGTCAATCTCAGTTACAGAGGCAAACGAGCTGTTATGAAGATCAGCAAAAAGTGGGAGGGCCAAGTGATAATGAAAGTCATCTCCTGGAATGCTAAAGTGGCCATAACTGATATGAAAGTTATTATAAAAGGGAAAGTAATGACTGCAGACACCATTGCTGGTTATATATATCCAAAGACTGTCATAATGGTAATTGGAGAGGAAGCATTATTTTCTGAAGGGATAGAGGAGAGAGATATTGTTTGCTTGATGAATCAAATGGACATTAGTCGTAGGCAAGCTATACAGAGTTTGAAAAACTCAACATCTTTAATTGACACAATACTAGAAATTGGAAACAGCTGATGCCTACTTTAACATTAGCAAGCAAGAAATTTTCAAAGTTGTACAGCACCACTATATTTTAAACATTCATTAAAAGTACCAGATTCTAAGTCATATGCATAATTTGTACATGGCAAAACTAAATGAAATTAGTGGTACAGAGAAATAATGTACAGACAAGCAGATACATACTACATAATATAGTGTATGGGTGAAATGTCAGAACTTGTGAACATGAAAGCTATGGCTATAGGATAATGCTTATCCTTTAAGTTAGTGTAGCTTATTTGATATTTTGCCCCTTTTTCTTTTTCAATTCTACTAAAAAGTTCTCCATTTCTTTTAGCTTTTGATCTTGCTCTATTCTCTTTTTAGCAGTGTTCTCGGTCGACTTTTTATCAAAATCTTTCTCTGACATATTAGCTGAGGTATTCTTTTTCTCATGTCTTTGCTCTAGCTTCTTTTTGACATTTTGCAATTCTTCCTACAGAATAAAGTTTTTTAAAACATAGAACGAATTTAATATTCTTGATAATGAACAAGACACTATTTGAAAATAATAAGTACAACGCAAAATAATAAGCATTTTAACTTTCGTGAATACATAGACACTTTTCCCACAAACTAAAAGGTCTAACTCTGAATACGCCCAACAAACCTGCCGTTTTTCTTCATCTTTGGTTCCTCTTTTTATGTGACTCACTGCGATACTCAATGAAGTTTGGAAGACCTTCTTCGTTTCTGAATAACAGAAATTTATAGCAAAATAACAAACTCAACATGAACACAAAACCAATGATTATGAATGTACACAGTAAAAAGGTTTCATTTCAGAACAGCGAAATTTATTAGTGCATTTACTAGAATTTTCATCAAACTCAAGTTGTCAGTTACACACTAAACAGGTATTATATGATAGGCCGTAAAACATTAACTAGCAGAAAGTTCTCGCACCTAAATCTCTTCTGTTGCCAAACTCATTATTAAACCACTAAAATATTTATCAACAAATTCACGATGGCAGAATACAACATTAATTTGATACCAGTTTTTACAGCAAAATTCTGGGACTGCTTGCAGTACTCTTTTGTTCAAAGATTTATCTTCCCGATGCATATAAAATATTCAATCTCTTGCTTTGAATCGACTAAAGAAAATTTATAGTGCGTGATCTACTTTTAATTTACTATATTATATCCAAAAGCCATAAAACTTTAATAATGAGTCCCAACACTTGGATTAAAAAATATATATTCTGACATGAGCTTGCTACTCTCATAAGTTGTGTGGCATATACTAGAGCAACTGGACAACTATGGTTACATGCAATAGAAATTTAGGTAATCAATTCAAAACCTAATGAGTTACAAGCTGTTTTAGCAATTGATATTTTTTCCTTCTACCAAAATAACCAAATATGCAGACTTTGATCAAATCATTAATTTAACTTTATGAAAACATATGTAAAAAAAATCTTTTTGCATCCTGAAAATAGTTTTGGAACCTCAACTGGCGGAGGAACACAAGTGGAAATGCATCAACATGGAACAATTGTACAGAACTAAATTGCATGCAACAACAAAAAAATTGCATGCAACAACAAAAAAACTGCATCAACTTCCTATTTGTGTTGAAACATACTTGGCTTCTTAGAACACAGCTTTGGTCCTATCTGTTTTTTCTTTATACCTAATTAAATCATAACGGAGTATGTAAATTCTTTAGTCTTAAAGAGACAATTTCTAGCCAAGAAATCATACCCAACAATATTTTATTTTGGATTATCCTTTCTTAATTCAGATTAATTGTTCATTAGTCAGAGCTAGTTTATAGCTCAAAGGCTTAGTAAAACTTAATGTATTTTTACACGCCATACATTTCTTTTGTTTAAAAAACAATGCTAGCAACTTAGTTTAAGAACTTCAAAGCAGGGGAGACATGACTTTGACTGACTGGCCTTCCTAACATCACAGATGACCCTTAGGAGACGTAAACCATCGGCATGTTTTGAGTTTATATAAAACTACCGAATTGTCAATCAAGTAGGAATCTGAGACAGTTTTAAATAATGCCTATGTTCAGCAGGAAAAACCAAATAGGGTTGGCATAGTTAATCACAGTTGATGCACCACGAAACTCAAAACTTCGTTGTACTAACGAAATCAAAAACTCAGCTTCAAATTAGTTTAGAGCTTATTAGACTTGAAATTTTGGATATAGCATCAGTTATTAAGCATATTAAGCCAATAATCTTGTACAATATAATATAGAATTGTGTGCAATGCATCGTATCTGTAATGACTTGGTCATGTAAAATTTCACAATTGAACATTTGATAAATAAGCTATATACTATTTCAGCTACATAATCTGCCAGAAAGAAAATAATATCTGGATATTGAGGTTTGAACCCTTGTAGCATCAACCCCCTACTTGACCACGCCAACCCCTCCCTCAACTACCAAAAAAATGAAAGTTCACTCTACACTGCATAATAATTACCTGTAGAAGTGGTAGGGTCAATTTGTTTATTTTGTGCATTTTTTGCCTCATCGACTTTAGCTGGGGTAGTTTTCAACATTGAGGAGCTATTCTAAAAACGATCGCAAACATTTCGTTTAAAATTTAGTTATTGCTAAGCAAATGCTGCAATGCAATAATCAAATTGATAACAATCATTATACTATAAAATTAAACTGTAAACATTTAACATACTAACCTTTGTCTTTGATTTGTTTTTCGACTTGGCATGCTTCTTCCGCTTTTTAGAGCTACGTTTATGTTTAGAACTGGATTTAGAACTGCTTTTGCTAGAACTGTTACCAGTAGTTTTAGATTTCGAAGAGTAATTGTCTAGCTTTGAGCTCGAATTTTGTGACTTAGAACGCCTTGAGTTGGATAGAGAGTTATCACTGTTGGCAGAGCTTGACCTAGATCTGAAACGACTTGACCTAGATCTAGAATATTTTGACTTAGATCTAGAATCTCTGGACCTGGACCTAGAATACCTTGACCTAGATCTGGAATCCCTCAATTTTCGCCCACGAGAATGTTTAGACTGACTTGACAGTGATCTACGAGATCTCGATGTAAAAGAATTTGAACTCAACGAGCGTGATCGAGAGGGCTTCAATACTGTTCTATACCGAGGAGATTTCTTTTCTGAACTTGAAGGACTCCGAGAACGTTGCTCTGGCTTACAGATTACTCTTGGTTGTTTTTCCGGAACATTCCTTATATGCTGTGATAGAAAACCAGAACTCCCTGTTTTCTGAAATATATTAGAGAACGGTGTTTCTAATACTATCCTTAACCGCACTTTCGCTTTAAAAGTTACTATAAATTAAATATATTAGCCATGGTGAGCATTCATAGACCATCTTTAATCATATTGAATAGACATTTAAATTACTATAAATTAAAGATCTTAGTCATCCTGAGCCTTCACGAACTATCTAAAATTATAATTAATATACATGTTGCAATAACATCATGACGGGGCTAGTTACAAATTCATTTGAAAAAGTTCATATACGGCTAGTTGCTTACCAAACCAAAGAATCCAAAAACAGTTAATAAAAATAAGTACAAGTCCCATTATTACGATTGTGAACACAATATTTGATGAATCAAGTGATACATATTACCTTATTAGGCTTCTTCAATATAGCAGGATCAGTAGAAAGGCAGTAAGGCAGGAATATTGTGGATGACTTTTTCTTCACCTGCATCTTAGGTGAGTCACCAGTAAGGCTGCTGAAGATATCAATTTGAGAGTTGTCCCTCTTTGCTAATCCGTACACATCTCGTTCTTCTTTTGCCTCTAAGTAAAACATGTTGCCAATCTGTGTTAACTATTACTACTAGTCAATACTTGAAAACTCAATAAATGTTTGAAAACTGCTATAAAATTCAAAGATTCAAAAACTCTAGAGTTACTAGTGTGTGCTAAACTAACTTTAAATACTACAATAGAATATAGTTTAATTGCTTTTCCAGGAGAGCATAGCATATAATGTGTGCTTGCAAGTAAACAAAAGTTCATTGTGTGTGCATGTGCGTATATGCATTATATATACATATATACACATAGTAATGACATACCATTTAACCATACTTTAGATTTTAGAACAATAACGTTAATTTATAATATATACACTTACTTTTATCACTGACATTCTCTGCGCCAATTCTACAAAACATAGTACAAAACTATAATGGCAAGTCAACTGCTAGCAAAACATCTATTAATCCCATTACTTGTAAAACAATGTCCTAATCCAACTAGTTTAAAGCAAATACAAATAATAAAAACATATAGGAAGAGTGTATCACAGTCCCATACCAGGACAACATAACATGGTCTTGCAACATTACCTTTCTTCACTTTTGTGATGATCATTGTACACTGAACCAACATCTTTCTTCCTTCTTTTGGGACTTTTACTAGAGCTAGAATTTCTGGCTTCCTTTGGTAGCCTGGTATATGAACTGCTGGCACTTGTGGAGGATATCACTGGTTTCTTTTGTGAACTTCTTCTGCTGCGGTCAGAGGCAGATTGACTACTGCTATCCGTGGAATACCTCGGCCTGTGAGACTTGGGACTTTGCCCGCTTTTTCTACCACCTCTGCTGCTACTATCTAGAGAAGTTGAAGAATCAGAGTTGCTAGATTCACGTCTTCTTTCTACAACAAAGCATGTGCACCTTGAAAATGGTTTCATTAAATAACTTAGTTTATATACATATTACACGACTATATAACTGTTACATACAGTATATTTACCATTCTATACAACAAGAGCTAACACCACCGATCAAATGATTACAAAACATATTTTTAGGAGCATTTACAGAGCCACAAAACCCATGAGTGGTATGCACATGCATGTAATTACAACCAATGAATACTTTTCTAATGTTTCTTTTGGCGCGACTATACTTTGAAATAACTTTTTTTCGGTATTGAGCAAGAGCCTGCACAAAAAACTATGGAATTTACTATTAGTTTCTTCCTTTACAAGATATATATTTTGACAACAGTTTGAAGTTAACTATATAATTAAATTTTCACATATAGCCTACTTTTAAAAATAACTTAACTAAGAGCTTATTTTTAGTGATTATATGTCAGTTTTAGTTGCTAGATTAAGTAGCACGCAACAGTTCTCCCTGGTCCCTTTTATTTGACACAATATCATTGTAAACAATATCAAAACATGCAATACTTGACCATGCTATAATGTGACAGCTAGTTAGCTGCCTACATTAAATAAAATGCTGCAATATTGAACACCTATGTTCTAGACTCAAATTTCCAGGAATAGCTCAAACCAGTTCTCGTTGACTTATTTTTAATGTCTGCTAAAATTTTCAGGTTTATGGAATTTTGGAGGCAAACTACATTGTCAGCACAAAGCTCTTACAGATATTTATTAAATGTAGAAACTGTTTTAATGGTCCATAATAAGAAAACCTTATGATCTGTCTATCCAATGAATAGTAAAGCTATTGTTGGAGAATATTTAATTTTAAATACAACATGATCTCTTATTTTACATAATATGATTGTCAAAGTTCAATAGTTTACAAGTCGACTGAAAAAGTCTAAATATATGGGTAGGTAACATTAGCTATAATAAACATGCACTTATTAGTATTTTATTTGACAAATGAAAGAGGTTTTTCTTCTATTGCAAAAAACTTCTCAATTTTTTCTGTGGCATTTGCAGTTGCTAATTTTTTGTAAATGCTTCTTTGAATTTCACCTGTTTACCTGCTGCTACCAAAGTAAAGACCTGGCCCAGACCTTAGTGAAAACTTCACACCAACAGCAAAATAGGACTGTTTTGCTTGGATTTCATAAAATTCAACATGCTAAACAAATACTAAAAAAAGTAACTGGGTAGTATTTCGCAATTTCACTTTTTATGTTTTAGTTTAACATTCTTGTTCTACCAAATACACTTTTATTCTTTTATTGAGAATGGAGAATGAAATTTGAAAACGAATTAATTTTGCAATGTTTGTCATTAAATTTAAGAGTAAATACCATTGGCAACTTAGATTAAGCTTCAGCTAGCAACATAATGTGCATGCCAAGAAACTTGCAGCAAGTTTCTATCAAATATGGCTACGCACACGGAATTCCACTCTATGTGACAATATTTTAATATAATTTGGCAAAACATCGAAAAAAATCTATTAAGGTATTAAGGTATTAAGTTACTATGAATGATATCGTATCTAGCTACTTAAAAAAAATATTTTCACATGTTATGCAATAGTTTATCAAAAATCAGCCAAAGCCATCATTTTTTTGCATTATTGCATTCAAGTGCATTATATTGAAATGGTTTTCAAAACAAGATATAGTGGCTTCTATATGCTTATTACTTAAAAGTATAAGAGCTTGCACTTAGTAATATTGCTAAGGACTTTAGTTTTTTCTGCTAAAACCCTAACTCAATAGTTAAGAACAAAACTTCAACAGTCTTCAGAATCTGGTTGAAACTAGAAATATACTTTATTATAAGAGTACAACATGTTCGCAGCATAAAATACATCAGTAAGTCCAATAATAACAGTATTTACAACTCGATTTAAAGAGACTTTTTGTGAGAAGGTCTAAGATTGGGGGTAGAAGTGACAATTTATCCAAATCAGTGAATAACTGCAAAGCCTTTTTCAACCTTGCAACTTTATATAATGACCACGCAGCCTTGTACAGAAAATAGCTTCAGCTTGAATTCGCTTCCAGTTCAAGAAGGTAATCCTGCCATATTATCGTGATTTTTGGCTCAAACTGAAATTAAAAATTTTAAAAATTGATATGTACTTGAACATAAAAAAAACTGCACAAACTAGTAATAAATTAGGATTTCAATAAATAAATATAAAACATTAGTTTTCTTACCCAGCTATACAAAAGTAAGATGATGAGAAGGTTCTCCAAGATTTTGTCTTTTTCAATCCACAGGCTAGAGTGCAGATGGAATTTACATGACATGCTACGCTATTGTTTTAACTAAACGATCTTTTATAATAAGAAAATCCTTTTCCAGTTTTGTATGATATTAGAGAACCAGTTGCCATATTGTGTCCACAAATTAGTAAAAGCTGCACAGTGTCAATATAGGAAACTGGTGGCCGTTGATTGATATCATCCCCCTGATCAATCCTTTGACTGAGCTTAACTGTATCAATAGTTGGAGTTACAAGAGTATGAAGAATTTTGTAGTCCAGTTTTTGAGGCGCACTTTGTTCTACAGTTTTCCAGTATTTGATGATTATAAAAAACTTGATAATCAGGCTTGTACCTCCTCTTTCAGAAAAATCTTTAAATGCTTCAACTCCCCATGTTTTAAACTTCTTTATAGCTATTACATCCTTTTCCATCAAATTGCAGTTATCAGTTTAAATGGCATCCAACTTGAAAACTTGGATGCTATGTGCAAATGCAACCCTTTGTGCAGCCTATTACATTACTTACTTTGATATTATACACAATACCAGTATGACATAACAATAATAATTAGCCTGAGCAACCACCTGTAATACTTGATGGGCTTTTTACTAGGTTAATTAGGCCGCTAAAAATGTCAACCGCAAACAAGCTTGCAAAATTCTGCAGTAAGTTACACAGTTACACAATTTGTTCAACTACTAAACTGAGTGTTAACATTATTTCCATTTTATAGAGAGAGACACTAATGATAAAAACGATAGGCTTCATGGAAATCTTATATTTTGTTTTGCAAATTTTATGTACTGGCTTTTTTCAATAAGGTTTATCTTGTACCCACCAACAGAAAGCAACTTGGCTACATTGGAAAAAGAATCTGTGGTCAACCCAACACTCACAAAGCAGTGCTCTGCCTTATTAGTGGTTGACAAGGATCTAAGTAATTAGTCTCTGCAAATACTTACTTCTATTAACAGACTTATGACTGCTTCTGCTAGAAACACTTGAGGCCCGACTATATCTTCTTTTTTCATCCCATGATTTTTCTATAAATATTATATAGGTTGGGAAACAACTTACACACATGCACACATATATAACTCAACATTTCATGGTGCTTAAAAGTAAAGAAGCAATAGAAATTGTATCATAATGAGCTTCCACACTCAGTTGTTGATCCTTACCTCTGCTTTGAGAGTGATGGCTTTCAGATCTACTCACATCAGGTCTACAGAGTTAAAAGACAGCATGTCATAAACACTCTAAAGCTAGATAATTAGTGCAGAGAAGTACGAATGTAGCCAATTGCAAAATTTCTAAACAAACCTGGTGGAGGTTACTAAAGATTCTTGGTTGGCTTCAGTAGTGTTTAGAGCTTCCAGTTTCTCCTTTGCAATTGAATGAGATGAATCATACATCAGTATCTCTTCATAACATTCTTGAGCGGAACTCTTCTTATCTGTGTCTTCTAGACTACAAAATCAGAGCATTTTATATATAAACAATATAACACTGCTGAAACACACTATCCTACAGAAATACTATGAATAGGATGACACTCACTCTCTGGCATATGCCAGTAAAGTCTGTATCAAATAGTCTTTCGCATTTTGGTGTTGTGAGTTGACTTTTAAGGCATGTCGAAAGTCCTCCAATGCTCTGTGGTAACTCTCATTGTTGGCATATCTGTAGATGGAAAGAAAACAGAAACTAATTAAATAGTATCATAGTAAAATATTTTCCTTCTAAAAGTTTAGTTTTCCCAACGTATATGATCCCTGATTTGTAAATAAGCTGACTGTTCAAATGCTCAAAATATTTAGCTTCTGTACCTGAAAAGACGCCTATTTTGCACTTACAAAGCACCTCTTGCCACTAGAGCCTCTACATTATCAACATCAATATCTAATGCCTTGTTGTACATAATAAGAGCTTCATTATGACCTCCACTTTTATATAGTTTCACTCCTTCAATAACACTGTAAACAAACACTATATAAATAAGAAGCAAATATAGAAGATAAACATACAAACATTTGAACAATTTTGTTTTTACAGTGTAATAATATAAATCATTATAATATACTGGGCATGCAAAAGCTTCTAATTTCAATTAATATATTCCATTAATGATTAGATCCAGGCCAAGCTCAAAAAGTAGAATTAAACTGGAAAAACAGCTACTACATGTAGATGCAGTTACCTTTGAATAGCATGAAGCTTGGATTGCTTTTTTCTTAAAGCGAGTGCAGTCTCTTCTGGTGGTATTGTCTCACTACAAGAAAACACACATTGAACAGAAAATATAATATAAAAAGCGTTTACACAGCTAATAATAATCAACAACCAACACCAACCTAATGACGCGATGAAATAGGGAAGACATTCCGATGTCCTCACTTATACCCAGCTGTTTACAGACTCTCTGGGTAAGACCAGGGCTTTGAAATGTTAAACTAGATGTGAGAATTTGGCTATAACTGAGATCCTCTGACATGCACATCGTCTTGTAAGATGATGGCAGGTCTTCAGATCTCATTAAACCCTAAAACAGATTAGAAGAGCACTAAGAAGGAGTGGTCAATCTAACAACCTAGCTTCAAGTAATATACTATAATTTTAGTAGTAAAACGATAATCAAAACCTTTAAATAACACAATATTTTATAAAAAGAGTAAAATTTTGAAGCATGAACTACAGGGAGAAACATACCACAAGGCGCCCTACTAACCAATTCTAATTCCCCTTCCAGTCGAGCAGGTAAGTCTCTTTTTAAGAGAGAAATTTGAATTTTCTCATTATGAAGGCTAATGCCAATCACAACCCCTGAAACAATACACAAATGGTATACTAGGGAATTAAATTTAGTATATACGAGAACAGAACAGTAATAAGCTCTTTCGTGTAAAGTTCAAGCTTATGAACATATTTACTACACAAAATCATGGCCAAAATTTGTTTGGTTACAAAGTAACACCCAAGGAAACTGTTTCACACTTATGCTTACCAGATACTTTGTCCTTCACAGTAAATATATCTGAGACTTCTCTCGTATGTCCATATAAAATTTCATGTATGTCACGGGAAGAACAGTGTGCCTAGACAATAATTCACATATTATATAGGTGTATGCACATTAAATAAACAAATCATTACAAAATATCATTATAGAAAGTCTTTATCAAAATCATACCATGATTTTAAGATGATCAATTTCTCTATTTCGCTTATAAGCAAAACAAAGCAGAACTAGATCAAGGCCAGTATCTTTGACTGCAAGAACTGAACAGCAAACAACATCGCCAATTTCTATTTCTTGAAGGAATCTGTCTCTCTGCAGTCTTGTACTCTTCAGACACATCATCGAGTCAAATGGTGGCACGAAATCATCTGAATCAACCACAAAACATACATGTATGCTGCATTGAAAAGTATCTCTGTAAAAAATGTGACCATGAAAGCAGACGTACTAACCCTTAGAAAAGATTTGAGGATGACTGGAAGTTGTTGAAAATTTTTCAAAATTGCTTGTAAGAGGACTTTTCAGGCCTTTAAATGTTTTAACCATTGCCGAAAGTTCACTAAAAATAGTATCAATCTCAATTTCAATAAACAAAATACTACTTAGTTTTATGCTACTGCTGATAATTAATATAAATGCACATATTGTTACAGCTATCAATTCTTACCTTGCTGCATCTTTTGGTAAATTAGATAAAGTGTTACTCCTATGCATAAATGAAGAAGAAAGTTGTGAGGAATCATAAGCTAAACTTGAGTTTGATGGAATAGAAAGTGGTGGTGATTGTACACTTGAACCAAAACGCTCAGCACGAGGCTGAGTCCCGTTAAAGTCTACTATATCTAATTTTCCTGAGCGAGCTGCACCGTGCCCATAATCCACAACACTAGGTTTTCCATACAGACTAATGTCAATGGCGTCCAAGTCCTCCTGGCGAACATTATCCTGCTTGCCAACACTTTCATTAATATTATATGCCATAGGTATATTTCTAAAAAATATTGAGTAGACAATAAATTAAATATATGACAGCTAGTTGCTGAAGTGTCCGTTTTCATAAATATCTTTGAAAATAATCTAAAGGAAAATTTGAGTATGATAATGAATAATTATAGACATTACTAAGAATATTGAACTATAACCCTATAAAACTTAGTTTCAGTTCAGTGACTAAGAATATTGAGCAAAGTGAACAGGCCATCCTGTCTGTCCCTGTTAATATGACTAATTGTTTAGCTGGTAAATGAAGAATAATTTTTAAAATGAAGTGCATGATTACTAATAAATAAAACTGATATAGAAAATAAAATGATAATATTATAACAACTAAACAGTAATTCTATGATTTTCATATCATTTAATACTGTTGTTTACTGCAAAAGTTAGAAGTCACAGTTATAAGAAGTTACAAATAGCCTGATGTATGTATGAAAATTAACTCATCACTTCAATTTAAATATGAATATCATGAACGTAATAGCATACAGAAATTAAAAACTTTTATTCTTCACTATATATTTCAAGCTTATTTCAACACTTGCCATTTTTTGAAAGTGTAAAGCAATATTACAAGAAAACATGAATTAGAAACAATATATGAAGTTTAAATTTTAAGATAACATGAAGAGAAATTAAAATGGACTAATATCTATTTTATTTTAAGTTATAATTCTGAGGACTTTATTCCCCAAGATGAGCAAAATTAAATTTAAAAAGTACTCTTAAAAAATTAGGAATAACTCAAACACTTTATTGACTAAACTGAAAGCAGACTAGTGATAGATAAATAAGGCAGTAACTACACTCAAAGTTCAGTGAGTAGTTTTTTACTATGATTATCATTTTACATCTGAGGGAGCAGCCGTAGTTTTGTGGTTAGAGCACTGGCCTAGCAAACACAAGGTCAGTGGTTCAAATCACAATAAAGGCTGTTGGTGATGTTAAGAAGGGCATTCAGTCACAGTTGCTCCTTTGCCAGAATAGAAAACAAGTCCTTAGCTTGCTTTAAAAGACCCTTTCGGTCAGGAATTCTCACAGCTGACAGTGACAGCTGTGAAACCTAGAAAGCGCAAATTAAAGGGAATTTTTTGCTGTAAGTTTTATGATGTGTGACAACCAAGATACTTTGCACAAGTGTCTGAATATACAACAATATATTTTTATTAACATATAAGCCATCAGCATCGAATTTTTTGTTCAATTGTACACCTTACAAGCTCAAAGTTTTATTAAACATAAATATAACACCAGTTTGCATATTACAGTTCAGTGAGGTCAAAGTTGGAATATGGTTGTCAGGTGTGGGATCCTGTTTTAAAAAAAGTTATTAAAATTATTAAAAAAGTTCAAAATAAAGCATTGCGTTTTATTTTTTCTATAAGATCACAAGTAAGCTACAGTAATCTGCTAGAAGCCACAGGAATTAAATCCATGAAAGACCGCCGAAAAGAATTACGGCAAAAACTATTTTTCAAGTGTATAGAAAATAATTTAATAAATCAAGGATATGTCGGTCCACAACCTCCAATTAATACCAGACAACACAAGTTTTTCTTGACTGCAATATCTTCAAAAGTATATTTTCACTCTTTTTATCCTCGAACTACTAGAGAGTTGAGAGATGGAATTTAGACTAGAGTGTTGGTTTTTATACTTTTTTACTTACATTTTACTACGAAACCCTATAACTAAAGAAAAATAAAATAAAATAAATGAACGATCTAATATAAAAAAAGAGTTTATACGTATTATATGCATATATTATGTATATGCATATATCGAGTTCCCATGCATTCACCCTCCAGGGGTTCTTAGTGGGAAACTCCCCCAAACTGAACTGAACCTCATTAGAGTAATAAACACTTTGGCATCTACAGCGCAACACCTCTTTTAATTAATTGTAGATCCTACTTCCAAAGAATGAAATAATCCAATTGCTTGTTAGCAGAAACAGATAGTGAAGCTATAAAAAAGCTTGTAAAGTTAGGGCATATAATATTACAACCTAGGCAAATACTGGCAAATACGCATACACTTTAGATCCTTCAGAAACAGGCTAACTATTTAAGGGTTTGCATTTCAACAAGTTTAGCTTGTCTTTTCATAAAATCTTTATAATTGTGAAACCATGAACACTTAAGCCATACAAAAAGACGTTTTGATCAGAAATATATTTGAATATATTTGTTTATTAGTTATTGTATCTAATGTTAAAAACTTGTCGGTGGGAGACTAGAAGTAGATACAAGAGTTCTTAATATTGTATCACAAATATTTGCCCACTTCATCTCTAGGGATATTTTTGTAACGTGAGGACACATAAATCATTAAAAGTATCAACTACGAGCATCACTAATAGTCAAACCCAACATTCAGTATCACTCATAATCATTATCACATAAACAGTAACACTAACATAAACAATTACAAGTGTAACTATTATTATGAACCAACAATTACAAGCTCAACATGAACAATTAATAGTAATACTTATACTTGTAGTTATACTACTAGTGGCTCAAGCTGTAGCACTAACTGCAAGTGCAAGACAAAGAGTCAGAGTGGGTGTTGTGTAAAACTGTTACTAGTTAGTGTTACTGCTAGTGCCAAACTAATACTTGCTACTACATTAACTCGTTGATGATGACGATCATGATGATGGTGACATTCACTCGTTACTGTGGGTGTAACTGTAAGGCTAAGAGTTAGACTTAGGTCTTAAAGTAAGTCCAATGGTAAGATAGGACTGAGTGTTAGTGTAACAGTAATCCAGTAACTTACTAGCTTACAGAGTTACACTTACTCATACTGATACTCATACTGACACTCTCATTTTCATTTTGCCCCTCAGCAACGCTAAAAGTAAAAGCTAAAGCAAAAATAAGTAAGAATGTTAATGTTATCATTATCAGTGTGAGTGTAACAGTAAGTGTAACACTAACAGCAACTTCACTGTAAAACTAACACTAACACTCTAAAGTCTAACAGTAACTCACTCACACTTAACAGCAGCACTAACACAAACAGCAGCTGTAAGTGTTAGAGTAAGGTTTAAATAAAGATGAAACTAAATTTAGGTAATTAACTTTAATATTCTTAATTTTAAATTATATTTGATTTCATAATATTAATTATATTAATATTATAAACTTCAACTTTAAGATTCAGATTGGGCAAAGTGAAAGATTAAGATGTTAATGTTAACGTTATACTTGTACTCTTTTATGATCTGAAGTTTTAACTTTTCAATTGGAAAATTCCTTTATACGGGGTGGGAGGAAGCTTCAGTTATTTAGTTGTGTACTTCAATTTTTGTTATATAGCATAATATTTTAATCTTGGTGATCAAACTCAAAGCTTCTGGCTCGTCCACTGATTCCAAAATTACAATAAATGTAATTTTACAATAAATGTAATTTTACGGGATGCGCGAATAAGTTAAATTCTAGCGAATCAAATGTTTGTTTGACTTCGGAAGGTTCTAATTATTTATGTTATAATATTTTACTTATAAAAAAATCAAACCGATTCAGGTAACACATGAAGTATCTATATAATTATATTAGTCATATTGACAATGATGTTATACATGTTGTATACGTATCTTGAATTGTATGGTGATGCTCATAGTAAACTAAACTATGCGGTGCTTTTAGTAGAATAATCATTTATTGTGAGTAGACCAACTCGTTACAGGCTCGAGTTATCTTTTCTATGCAACAAACCGTCGATGTCTTGATTGCGCGGTTCCGTTACTTTCTCGTTTTGGCAATGGCCAGTGGTGTACCCAAATTAAAATTTGTTAGCTTTTAAAATAAGTCTTTCACTCTCTCTGCCCGTTAGACGAGAGTGTAGGTGCAAGTGTGAATGTTTTCTTTTGTAATAAATTACCATGTTACTTTCCTCTAAGTTTTAACCAATCATTACCAGTACGATTGTGCGAAACCTGAAGTGTTAGTTTTTACAATTGATATTAAATTTAATTTTAATATTATTATTAATTAATATTACCATTAGTATTACTATTGCTATATTGGTATTTAATTTTGATTTTCACATCCATATTGTGATTGTCATAGTTGATAGTCATAGTGATGCTGATGGTGATAGGGACATACCGATGCTGATACTGATAATCATACTCATAGTGATACTGAAATTGAAATAGTGTAGTAGTTTTGTGGGTTATAGAATGAAATCAGGCAGAGAACATAACTCCTTGTTATAGAAGAGACAAGCGAGAGAGGTTGCCGTGTGCTTGCAGTACTTTATTGTAGTAGAGAGAAGTGTCCAGTGTGAGCTCCAGTCCGCAAGTGACTGAAGCTCTAAAATGTGTGTCCTTTTATACCAGTGGAACAAAGGACCTCTAGAACCTTCTACCGACAGTGGGCCGATGTTCGGCAGAGGATACCGACATTCGTCATGTCGGTAACCGACACTGGAAATATCGGCAACCGACATTCGGTCTGCCTGCATCCACCTGCCGAAATCGGTCCAACTGTCGGTTTACATGAATCAGCAAAAATGAACGCAACCAAGTGTATGCGTATTGTAACTTATAATTGGGGAAGGGGGATTAAATGTTTACTATGCCAAAGGCTTAATAATAGCCATAGTATTTAAGGTATTAGAAAGTTACGCCATAGACTTAGCTGTAACTACAGTATTTAGAAAAATAGCCATAAGTAATGTGTCAAGGGGGATAATTCCTAATATTTACCACAATAGTCAGTATAATAGTCATAGAAATAGTGAGTCAAATACACCTGGTGACTTACAGTTACTCTTAATGACTCACAGTTACAGTCAGTCACTCCGTCTCTATCAGTAAAACTAAATCACAGTCACAATGATACTCATAATCACTAATCAGTGTAAGTATCAGTGTCACAAATAATAATTTCAAGCATATTGATATTCATATTGTTTTTAATGCCTGTGTATTAAGTTCAATACTTAATAATTATTATGAATAAATGATAATATACATATTAAATATAATTCATTAAATTTAATTGAGTTATAGCTTTACTAATAGTAATACTAATAGCATTAGTAATACCTATTCTGTTAGTGTAAGGGTTATACTATAGTAATAGTTAATTAGTTTTTATATTGACAATTACAATCAGAATGAACATGTGTAAGAGTTAGACTTAGACTGAGACTTGAAGTATCAGTATTATTTTGGCTGTGTTAGTATTACTATGAGTATGGGTATGAGCATCAGTCTGAATATAACTCTATGTTTGATTAGATTACCAATAGGCAGTATCAGTGAAAGTAAGCTACTGGCTTACACTAGTTTGTGCCATCCCATTGCCGAGTATGTAGATACTGTGTGGGATCCAACCTTAGCATTGAGTCATCTTGAAATGCTACAGCACAGGGTGGTTAGGTTTATTGCTGGATTGAAGAGACGAGAAAGTGTCACCAAGGCATGCTTTCAGCTTGACCTTCAGCCTCTCAAACAGAGACGCAGGACTCACCGACTCAATCTTCTCATGAAAATTTTGCAGGAAGAAGAACAACACTCAAGATTGGCAATAGCTGCAATGAAGTCATACGAAAACGCTAGAGTATAGCAATAACAACTAAGTCTGCTGCACGCAGTGAACTAACATCTAGATATTCAAACTCACAAGTATACCATGGTAGTTTTTTACCAAAAACCATTAGAGACAGCAGAAGGTCCACATAAAAAAAATCAAAAATAATTGTCACAATTACCACCTAACCACTAATCCACACTGTAAAACAAATGAGGCACTTCTATAACCCTCAGTGTTTCCAAGTGTCCTACGAGTATGAGTATCAGTATGGGACTGAGTATCACAACCACAATAAATAAATATAATGAACTTCAACATGAAAGTAATGAACATACTCATTACTAATAGAATTAGATTTATAGTAGTGTAAATAATGTATTTTACTATTAGTATTATTAATTCACTAATAAATATAATTTCTATTGTAGTAATTAAATTAAATAATAATATATTTTATTGACTTTGAATTACAGATCAATCATATTCCTATTGATAGTGATAGTAATACTGTGGTGGCTCGTGGAGCTACCAGCAACACAATACGCAAGGTTGCGTATTGACCCGGAACAATGTATTAGCCAATTAACTAAGCTGTTTGATAAGTAATAGTAGCCGCTTCGCGCTACTAGCTCAGTGGAGGATAGTGCTGTAAATTAAGTAGACGTGCGTATCATTACTGTTGTGCATTGGATTTTATTATGTATTCTTGTATTAAATATAACAATATCTACTCGACTTAACTGGTGAAGTTTCTCTAGTGTTAAATAGACTCTCTTGGTGGCACATCAACCCTAAATCTGAAAATTATAACAGTGGTGGCAGCAGTGGGATAGTGTATATCAAAGATGGAGACTGAAAACGCTGGAATGCAACCACCCCCAGTAGAAGGTGAGCGTAGAAATGCTGTTAACCCTGTAAACTATGAAGGAGAAGAAGCTTATAGACATTACTTGAAAGCTCCCACCTTTACTGGGTCGGAAGATGTCGAACAATTCATACAAGAATTTAGAGAAGTAATGGAAGTTGCTCAATGGCCGCATAGAGTGGCCCTCATTCAGTTGCGGAGAGCAGTGACGGAGCAAGCCAAGCCGTACGGAGTGGGAACGGACGTAAACGGCATACTGGCTGCGCTGCGGGCCCGTTTTGGCACCTCCGTCATAGACGCTAGGACCAAGCTGGAGAGATTGTGCCGCACCCCGCGGACCTCGCTGCAAGAACATGCCGCGACGGTGAAGAAGCTGGCGCAGATTGCATATAGCGACCTACCAGCACAACACCAAGAGCGTTACACCTATGACGCCTTTGTCCAGTCCCTAAACGACCTGGGCCTAGACCATCACCTACGAGCTAAAGGGATAACCAGAATGGAGGATGCCCTGAAGGCTGGAGAAGCTTACCTGTTGGCTACCCAAATGCATCGAGCACAGCGGAACCCACCAGTAGTTGGAGTCAGCGCTGCTCGGGCTACGACAGGCTCCGAAGCCCTCCCGCTGGAAGCCGAAGTGGACCGTATGGTAGAGATGCTGGGACAATTGGTAACCATTCTGGCTGGTGCTGGCCCCGGTCAGGCCTTGCGGATGCCCCCAACACCTGTGGGGCAAGGCTGGAGTAGCGCTGATCAGGACCAGAGACAGGAAGGACGACCCCAATACCAGGGGGCGTTAAACTGTCACGGCCCGCGGACATTCTCCCTCCCCGCGGGCCGCAACTAAAGGAGTATGGTGGAACACGCCGTCGGCTGTCCGTACGGACGCGGCGGAACATTCTACCCGAGTGGCAGGTACCACGCAGGACTAGTAGGCCCGCACAACGGCCCAGTACCTTTTCCCTGCCACTCGCTAACCGGTTTCACCGGTTACCTCGGGAGGAGGAGCCCGCCACTGAAATGAAGCCAGAAGGCCCAGTGGAGAGGCCCAAACCCCGCCGGCACCAACCTCGCCGCCGGAAGCCCCGTAAACCACGGGTGAAACCCCCGCCGTCCTGTCAAACCAAGACAGCACATGCGGGGGGGGTGAAAGTACAACCACATGGAGAGAGCTATTTCCTACCCGGAAAGGTGGCCGGCAACGCCGTCACTTTCCTGCTCGACTCCGGTTGTACTACCAACCTTCTCAGCCGTAGAGTCTTTGAGGCACTGCCCCGCCGGGACAGGGATAGAGTACGACCGTATACTGGAGAACATGGCACCCTGGCAGACGGGTCATGTATCCCCTTTTATGGTATTATCGAGCTCCCTGGGCGTGTCCGAGATCAGGCTGTACAGGAGACCTTTATCATAGGTCAACTGGAAGAAGATGCTATCCTCGGAATGCCCTTCTTGAAGCAGCACCAGTGCCGAATAGATTTCAGTAGGTCGGTGGTGCTGATGGGCGGGCGAGAACTCGCCTGTGTGGATAAGTTTGGGCGTCCCCTGGTGGGCGGTGTTCAGGTAGTTCGAAACTGCACCGTACCCGGACGCTCCAGAGCTACTATCCACTGCCGAGTGAACAGCAACCGGATAGCCAGGCTCGGGGTCGTTGAAAGCGCGCACGAAAAGATCCAACTCGCCAGTAGTTTAAACCGACTAACTGAGCGAGGGGAGGTCTTAGTGCAGTGCGTCAACCCCTTTACCGAGCCCATTGAGCTCCCAGCTGGGTCAATGCTGGGCCGGTTCCATTCCGTCCAGGAAGAGGACGTGGGCCCGTCGCTGGGTGACGCGACGGAGGCACCCCCTCGACACCCTATTCAGGGGCGAGGGGCAGTCCCGACACATCTCCGGGAGTTATACGAAACAGCCAGTGGCGGCTGCGCGAGTAACAGAGAACGCCAAGCTATGGCCAAGTTACTACGCGACTACGGTGATGTGTTCAGCAGCGGGGAGAATGACGTGGGACTGACTGGAATTGTCAGACACGAAATACCGCTGACTGCAGGGACAGTCCCTGTCCGGCAGCCCACGCGCAGGCTGGGGCCGGAGAAAGAGAAGGAGGTTAGCCGACAAGTACGGGATCTTCTGGACCGGGGACTGATAGAGCCCGCCCATAGTGCGTGGAGCTCGCCAGTCGTACTGGTCCGGAAGAAAGACGGCAGTTGGCGGTTCTGTGTGGACTACCGCAAACTCAATAGCGTAACCATACAGGACGCCTACCCTCTACCTCGTATTGACGAGTCATTGGACGCCCTAGCCGGCAGCAAGTACTTCAGTACGTTAGACTTGCTAAGCGGCTATTGGCAGGTTCCTCTGAGTCCCGACGCCCAAGAGAAAGCGGCGTTTATCACACGGGACGGTTTGTGGAAGTGGAAGGTGCTGCCCTTCGGGTTAACCTCCGCCCCAGCCACCTTCCAGAGGCTGATGGAACAAGTCCTTAGCGGACTCCATTGGAAGACACTGCTGGTCTACCTCGATGATGTCATCGTAATCTCTCCAGACTTCGAGACACATGTCAGTCGTCTGCAGGAGGTTTTCGAGAGACTCCGAGGTGCCGGTCTTAAGCTCAAACCTTCCAAGTGCGCTCTGTTGCAGCCGGAGGTCAAGTACCTGGGGCACGTTGTCGGTCGAAACGGCGTGGCAACGGATCCCGAAAAGGTACGGGCAGTAGAAGACTGGGTCACCCCCCAAGACTTGACCGGACTCCGGGCTTTCTTGGGGCTGGTAGGGTATTACAGGCAATACATACCAGACTTTGCGGGCATAGCCCAGCCGTTAAACCGGCTTACCGCAAAGGGAGTGACGTGGCAGTGGACTCCAGTCGAACAAGAAGCGTTCGACCGCCTCAAGGGCTGCCTCCTAACGGCGCCCATCTTGGCCTACCCAGACCCCACTCTGGAGTACATCCTAGACACGGACGCCAGTGACCAGAATGTTGGCGCTGTGCTGTCACAAGTGCAGGAAGGCCGAGAAGTAGTAGTAGCCTACTACAGCAAATCTCTCTCTCCCGCTGAACGAAATTACTGCACTACCCGCAAGGAGCTGCTGGCAGTAATCAAGTCAGTGAAGCACTTCAGACCATACCTATATGGCAGGAAGTTCCGGCTGCGTACGGATCATGCCTCGCTGATCTGGTTGTGCAGGAGAGCAGAGCCTTCCAGTCAGGTCGCCCGGTGGCTCGAAATCCTAGCTGAATTCTCGTACCGGATCGAACACCGACCGGGCAAGAGACACAGCAATGCGGATGGGTTGAGTCGCCGACCTGACGGAGGTTGCAAACAGTGTCTCAACATCGAGAGGAGGGATGGAGGTCCCCCACGATGCGAGTTGGAGACGCTGGCTCATCACGGAGCACCGTTTGACTGGGATCAAGGTCAACTCAGGCAAAGAGTTGATGAGTCCCCGGAGGATGTACAAAACCTCCGCGCCAACCCTGTACTGGCCGGTAATGTTCGAGAGCTGAAGAAGCTCCAAGAGGAGCTGCCTGGAGTCGTGGCAGACATCTACCGGGCCAAAAAGGAAGGGCGACGACCCAGCGAGGAACGCATACGACAGGGATGCGCCGAGTTCCGGCTATACTGTCAGCGTTGGGACTCGCTGCGGATCGGGCAGGATGGGTTGCTAACCATCTCTCTAGCTGCCAGCGGCAGACACCCGGAAAGGAAGAGGGTAGTCTGCCCCACAGCCATCCGCCGTGAGTTGATTTGGGATACCCACAAGCAGGCCCACGCAGGGGTCAAGCGAGTGATATCCAAATTACGACTCCGGTGGTATTGGCCGCAGATGGAGCGTGACGTCCGGCTCAGAGTCAAACAGTGTGAGATCTGCCAGGCCAGTAAGCATAGCCGCCCCCCTGGTGAAGCAGGACGGAGGAGGCTATATGCTGGTAGGCCCTGGCAAGTAGTCGCTGTAGACCTGGTCGGACCCATGCCCCTGACCCCCAGAGGCAATAATTGGATCCTAGTACTAACCGACCACTTTACTAGGTGGGCGGATGCTCTGGCTATCCCAGATGCGTCAGCCCCAACAGTGGCCAGGGCACTAGACCAACATGTATTCTGTTATTTTGGGCTTCCCGAACAGATACACTCTGATCAAGGCGCTCAATTCCAGTCTCAACTGATGAGCGACCTTTGCCACCTCTGGGGAGTAAATCAGAGCAGGACCACCCCCTACCACCCTCAAGGTAACGGGGTGGTGGAGCGCAACAACCGGATGCTAGGTGATGCGCTCCGGAGTCTCCTCCTTGGACGAGGTCAAGAGGAATGGGATACGGTGTTGCCGCAAGTCATGCGTGCATACCGTAGCACCCCACACACCAGTACTGGTGAGACCCCAAACCTCTTGATGCTCGGGAGAGAGACTCGTGTCCCTGACCATCTCACCTATCACGTTCCAGAGCAGGATAACTCAGTCCACGAGTATGCCAGTGAACTAGTGGAACGGATGAAGGCCGCACACGAGATACTGCGTCAACAGCAGTGGAAGGTGCGGCACGAAGATTCCGATGAACCACCCCTCTATCAGAGAGGAGATAAGGTGTGGATGGTCAATTACCGTAGGCGCCGCGGACAGGCTGATAAGCTGAAGCCTAAGTTCGTAGGCCCCTACGTGGTCGTCGAGGCTATGCCCAATCATACGTACAAGATTGAGCGCTCAGGACAGGTGTCTATCCAGAATGAGTCTCGCTTGAAACCGTATTGGGCTAGCCCTGACGGCGTGGGAGAAGCCCCCCCGTTGTTAGAGCCCAGGAGGCAGACAACGACGCGCGGGCGACGGCGGCATGGACCTGAATACGAAGTGGTCATACCGCGGGAGGAAAACTTGGTGAGAGAGGAGCGGCAGCTTTTGTCAACAGAAGCGTGCCCGCCACCGCCAAGTCTAATTCCATCACTTCCAGAAACCGAGCCGGTTCCGGAAGTGCAAACCCCCACGGAGGGAGGGGCTCCATCCGGAGAACAAGAAGAGGTGACTACTAACGGTGAAGTAGAGACGCCATTTGAGGCCCCTACTAACGAACCGGCAAGCGTGTCACCCCCCCTAGAAAGGGGACAGCGTACGAGGAAACCCCCACCGTATTTGAAAGACTTCATATGTGACTGCATCAGAAGCGGCGCATATGAAAGTCTAGGGGAAAACCGTACGATAAAATGTTGGAGTTGTGAACCCCACGCAAATATCAACTTTTGCGAGGGCGGAATAGTGGGAGGAATTAATGCGCGTAAAGCAAATAGTTCCGACCTCGTGCCTCAGAAACGATGCTCAGCCTTTTCTTATGCTGACATCGCCAAAGGCAGACGTATCCCACAACCAGCTCCAACCTTACCAAGAACGTTGAGTATGGACATTAATACCGAGTTCCCAGGTAAGCCAGTATAAGTCTTGTATTCCTATTCATGGAAACGGGCTCGATGCCAGTAAATTCTGAACTAATTCAGCAGATTGAATCAGAATTACTGGGAACCACGTTTCATGTGAATGACGATGAAGACACTGTAATGGCCGACGGTCTGTTAGACCTGGAGCTAGACACTGTTCTTGGTCAGTCCACACATGATTCATCAGTTCCTCGAGTGCATTCCAAAAGCTGTGACTCTCAGGCTAGCAACGGTCGACAGTCACTAGAATTATGTTGTAAAGATCCACCGCGATCTAACAATAATTCTACTCTTGTAGACACACTCGCACCCGTCTCTACGGACATGCCTTCTCTAGAGATGGCATGGGACCCGGAGCCGGCCCCAACAACTCCTACCACCAGGCAACTACCACCCCAGTTGGAAGCAACCTCCAACTGGATTACCCCTGCCACAGAGAGGGAAATCAGGACCCATCAAGGAGGTGAAAGTAATCGTGAATGCAACCTCTGCCAGCAGCGATTCACAACCCACCGCAGACTAAAGGTGCACTTGCCGCAGCACTACATCACCACTTTCTGCCCTTGCGGAGAATATAGCTATAACCGTGATTACCTGCTGCGGCACCAACGTACTATGCAGTGCTATCAAGGACATGTCTATGAAGTAGACGAATCATCATATCCTGCCTTTCTCAACGCCATTAAACCACTCATCACTGACTCAGCTCGGCTATCTCGCCTGGAGCAAGGCTTCCCTTCCCCGCGACCTATCATCTCTGGAGCCACAGATAAACCTACACAGTCTGCTAACTCTCCACCTCACAGTCCTGTACGCATGCCGCATACCTTTCCTCGTGTCGTACTACAGAGAGTAGACACAAATGCATATACACTCCCTCCTCCTCTTCCATCCTCAGAGCGGAAACGACACAGGCAACCAACTTCCTCTCGCTCGTCCCCCTGGGCCCGTAACCTACGTGAGGTAGAAGCTAGGGCGCATGACTTGGAGCAAGAAGTCTACAGGCTGGCCCCACGAATACAAGCAGCCTCCAGTGAACTCAAATACTTACAGGAGTCGATTAAACGCATGAAGCGTGCGGCCCGCAATTAACTCGAGTCTACCTACCACTCCCTACCACTCATTCCCCTACCTCTCTGTGGCATTCCCTACCGTAATGGTGGCACGTACTCTATATGTAGATAGGACCTTCTCTTGCTTATTACTTAGTGCACGATATATATACCTGTATATTTTTTACCAGTTGTTGTTTTTTTTTATATATTATATACTTTTATGTTGTTCTCTTACCCCCCAACGAAGTATACGTTTTTTTTGTGAATCTTATTTTATCAGAAAGTGGGCTTTCTGCTGGAGGGGGCAGTGTGGTGGCTCGTGGAGCTACCAGCAACACAATACGCAAGGTTGCGTATTGACCCGGAACAATGTATTAGCCAATTAACTAAGCTGTTTGATAAGTAATAGTAGCCGCTTCGCGCTACTAGCTCAGTGGAGGATAGTGCTGTAAATTAAGTAGACGTGCGTATCATTACTGTTGTGCATTGGATTTTATTATGTATTCTTGTATTAAATATAACAATATCTACTCGACTTAACTGGTGAAGTTTCTCTAGTGTTAAATAGACTCTCTTGGTGGCACATCAACCCTAAATCTGAAAATTATAACAATACCCATAATGATAGTAATGTTCATACTGATAGTGTCAGTGCTAGTGCTACTCATACTCATATTGATGGGGTATGGGTATTAGTATAATATTGATGGTGAAACACAAACTGAATGTGGGACAACTACAATGTGAGTGTATCATTGTCGAATGTGATTGTCAATGTAAGAATAATTGTTTACTTGTAGTTCACAGTTGTGGCTGCAATATAAACATAATAATTTAATGTCATTTTTATTATTATAGGTATTATATTATTACTGATAAATAAAAATAAATTAAATATAAATAAATAATAAGTACATATAATAATAATATGAATCTGAATGTAATTGTTATTGTATGAGTGTGAGACTCAGGCTGCATCAGTCTCACTCGTACTGATAGTCATAGTGATAGTGATACTCGCAGTGACCAGTGGTGATTACAATTTAATTTACTGGTAATCATGATACTGATAGTCATACTTATACTGATACTGACTGGTGATTTTAAAAGTTATAGTGATACTAATACTAATATTTAGCACCAACAGTTAATAATAAAGGCAGTATTAATATTAGTAATGACAGTAGATGATGCATAATGTTATGCTTATTACCATATACTTATAATTAATAATATTATTATTACTGTCATAACTATGGTTATAAGACTGTTTTATAGTCATGGTTAGAAAAGTAAAAATATTTTCCAAAGTATATATAATATATAGAACATTTATATATATATGAGTAAAGTATATTAACAGTTATAGTAATTCTAAATGCTTTGTAAGTGCTTCATACTCACTCTTAGACATATAACAATAGTAATATTTAAAACTATTTTCGTGAAGTTATATAGTGTGAGTGTAACTTTTTGTAGTGGTATAAAATTTCAGTCTGAGTCAATTTATGCTTTTCATTCTTTAGACTGATAAATGTTTAATTCTTTATGATGAGTGAAATTCGAAATAACACCCTTTCCTCATCTGAAGTTCAGCAATTGTTCCAGTCTCTGCAAAGTCGAAGTATTAGAGAAGTGGCTTTGACTGTATGTACCATTAGAAGTCTAGCCTCGGAAGTCAAATGCATTCTCAGAGATCTCTTACATGATGAGGTTAGTTTTTTATTAATCTCTTGAAAAAATTCTTCGTTGCTGCCAATGTGTCACTAACACTACAGCCTATTTGGATCAACTTTTTTTTCAGGCAAAGCATATTTTGTCCAACTGAAGCTTTAAACACACTTGATGATTATCAATGCCTGTTTAAGTTAACTTTTAATTGTAGTATTTAAAGCTATAAGCACTTGGTTAAACAAATTTCGTTACAGACTTTTGGCTTAAACAATCTAAGAACTGTCATCAAAAGCAAGATATCCACAAAATGTCAAGAAATATGTTTCTATTATCCGCTTTATAAATGAGCTGAAATTAGCAAGCAAAATCATTAATCTGACATACTACAACATAATAAATGAGCACCACCCCATGCCCCTAAATTATTAAATTAGTTTTAGAAAAGCAAAATCAAACTATTTAGCCATACAATCTTAGTTGTTAAGTTTAAATCAAAGAGGTATTGTGATTGAGTTAGTAGCACAATTAAAACATTACTTTTTTCAGCTATGTTGTATTTAGAATATAAGATGAGTACAGGTAACGATAACAACCTCAATCACAAGTTATATATATTGAGTAGAAGTAAATAAATAGCAAATATGAAATCTAATGGTTGGTTATAAAAAAGCCTGCCAGCCAACAAGGTGATTAACCAAAGCATGTTATTAAAACATATTTAAAAAATATGAGATAATCTGCTATAACTTAGCCAAATTAAAAAGATTTTATTTGTTGAATAATGAGAATTTGAAAAAAAAATTGAAATTCAACATAGCAAAAATGGCCAATTGATCTGGGAAATCAGAAAAGTTGATACGCTAGTATTTGTTGTAGTACAAGCCAATCATTAACCAGTATATTTGATGAAACATCACAAATTCTAGTGTATATATACATTACTAGCTCACATTGTAGTTTCCATGCGTTTTATGTTACTATCTATATATTCATTAGGTGCCAGCACCCTTGCCTAGCCCAAGAATGCACGAGAATTCATCATTTGGAATGTTGGGAATCACCCCACCTACCACATTTTCTCCCACGTCTAATATGAACACAGATTTACCAAGGCTATCTGCTCAGCCTTATTCTTCTTTACAGCGATCCTCAGGTTTGCCTTTGATATATCAGTGACATTACATTGCCTTAGCACTATACTGTCTTAGCACTGCAATGGCTTAGTGCCACGCTGCACGTATGAGCATTATGTTTGATCTCTTCATTTGTTACTCTGTCAATGGTAATATTACTTCTTCCGAACATAAATTTAACCGAAGCATAGATCACGTTAACTGCTAAACTGTAGAATTGAATCACTCACCACACACAAATACGCACACACTCACACATGCACACACAGTGAAGTTATTTATATTATATATCTATAATGAATCTTTACAGCTTGTTATCTATAATATAACTCACTGTAAATAAATGGCCTACTGTATTTTATAGTTAAAGCAGTGAATGTATAATTTTTTTACTGTGTAATTTTATTTCCTTATTAGGTTTCAGTCAGCTGTTGGCGAAAAGAGGCAGACGCCGGCACAAATGTCACCACTGTCCCCGTACGTTCTCAGCGCAGGCTTCTGTATGGAGACACATCAGATCTCATCACTCAAGTCAGTCAATATTCGGTGTTTTTATTGGCTGCCACGCATGGGTCTAGCAGCTGACAAGCTATTTTCATAATCTGTCATTTACTGTTTTGACCACTTTTAATAACTTGGGCCATGGTTCTTTAGATATTTAAAAGCTTGCATAATTCTTCAGCAGTTTGTTTTTGCAGGTTTTTCACAATTTCAAATTACTCGGTGGTAACAATTCAAATAAATAAGTAGCTCTAATTTCCATATATTTGTTTTCTTTATGAATGTTAATTGTAGAACATGTTATTTGGATTGCCGTGAAATTATTTCATAGTGTTTAAATTTTATCAAGTAATGTACTCGTTGGAACAGGTGGAAAGTCTGGGTGGTCCCAAACCTCACAGTTATACGTGTCATACTCTAACATGTTGTTATTGTAGGTAAAGCCTCTCTTCCCAACCCGCCAACTCTCACTGTGGGCACATCTGCGTCAACTTCTGAATCCACAGGAAATGCGTCAAATTCTAAGCCAATCACTGATTTGGATTCCCCGCTTTCTACTGGTACACTTTTCACCGTCAACTGCCATATTTACTTTAAGGTTTTGCTATTTTGCTCCGATTTCTATTTTAACTTTTTATTATAGAATATTGTTACTTAAAGTATTTTTTAAGTGGATGGGTTTTTTCAAAGTGTTTTATTGATATTTTTTTAGTTTTAACCAAATAGATAACAGTGGCTTCAGGCACTCAGCTGTAAGTGTATTATCTTGTTCTGTCTCTTAGATAATGCAGGGAACATGTTCAATCTTCCCGATACATCTGTGAGCACACCAAAGGAAGTGCCATCTGCTATGGACGACTCTGTCAACCTGGTGGCAGTTGTCACCCCTGTGACATCTCCTCAGCCCGCCCCTTCACCTGATGGGCACCTGTCACCCATGCCAACCATCGCTGATATGTTCAATGCTGAGCGGATCAAGGTTGGTTAATTTTCTTGTCTGGTATTCCACAAATGGGATTTCCCCACTAGCTTATAATAGTTAAATAACTATGTTTGTCAATTTGGTTAGAAATTGTAGTGGATAGTAGTTATGCCCTCAGTTTTGTAATAATGAATATTTTTCTACAACTTCATACGCCAAAGCAATTTGATGTGTTGCTGAAAAATCTTCAAAAAAAACATTTAAAGGGTAATTATAAAAATATAGAATACGATAAAAAATACTAAGTCATTATAAATGTTGAGGTTTAATTGAAATTAGCGAAATTTAGACAAATCAAACTATTTTATACAAGTTTGCTGGTTCTAATTTTTTCAGCCAAAAGTAAAAGAAGTAACTATTAAATATCGATATTAGATATGGTCGAATAACGTTGTTAAATATTATATCACATCACTACTAAACACTGTATCATATCACTACTAAATATTATATTATAAATATTGATCTCTCTGCAGCCTGAACCAGATGAATCTATGAATCATACACCCCTTGAAGTGGATGCCGAGACGACACTGGAGTCCCCCTCCAAGACCTTGCAGGAGTATTCTGCGGAACTGGACGTGTCGCACTCCATGTCTTCTCTCTTCCCTCCTTCCTCCAATGCCTCTAACGATAACGAACTGCAGATCAGGTATCCACTCCCAGTCATGATAGTCTCTGGAATAGTCGAGGCTGTATTCTACCAGCCTTATTTTCTTCACTACTGGTATTGTGATTGCCTTCAACAATTGCACTTACATTGCTCTTTTTTTAAACACCCAAATATATACTCTTTAGTATGTAAAACTCCGAAGGAATTTGCTATACCCTGCATTTCCTCATGGTGAAAGATTACAAACTTGAAAGCTGAGTGTGCTGTAGAAATGGTTTGCTGTGATAGGTTCTCTGTTCTAATCTTTCAAGTGATCAAATAGCCGAAGCATAGTGGTGGACAGTACACTCTCAACTTCATCATCTAATTGACATGCTACATTGACTGCACTTATTTACTTTTATGTTCAAAATTATTTTATTTTTAATTTTATTATTCAACACTAATACAGTTTAGGACCTTCCATTAGTGCAGATAGCTATTACTCTTCGAGTTTTGCTGCCAAGTTACTATTGCTGCACAGATAATGCCCAGGCTTACATTTTATAGGATTTCTTTACAATTTTCACAAGAGACACCCGTAACTTATGTACAAACCTGTGCCATAAAGTATATAAGAGAAAGTACAAAGTGTGTCTATATAAACTAGTTAGGTTATTGTACATTATCCACCTATGTGACATTCACATTGTGTTGGTCTGAACTTACAGGGCATCTGTAGACGCTCAGCTGATGGAAATACCTGCAGACGGGATGTATCAGTGTTCAGACTGTCTATGGCGCTCTAAAAGTGCTGATACCATGAGGTAGAGTATCAGCATAATATGTGTCAGTGCGTTGTAATATGTGTCAGTGTTTTGTAACATGTGTCAGTGACTTGTAATATGTGTCAGTGACTTGTAATATGTGTCAGTGTCTTGTAATATATGTCAGTGTCCTGTAAACATTTGAATTGGCCGTCAAGATCATGTCAGTCTTGGCAAATATGCATGATTTGCGTGTGTCAGTTTGCTTGTAGATAACTGGTCAGTTGTGAATATGAGTCATCACTGGGGCAGTCAGTTTTTTAATATTGTTTTATATGTAATATAAACGCTGATTTGATATATACTAAAGAGTGCTTTAAATTTTAAGCTGTTTCATATTTGTTCAAAGTTTCTATACAATGTATATGTGTTGATAGATTTTATTGCTCTATGTTTGACATTGCCAGGGCACACATGTTAAGTCACAAAGGCATTCTGCCGTTCTCGTGCACCATCTGCAACTATAAGACCAACAAGAAACACGTTCTCACACGTCACTACACTGTGCACACTGGAGAGAAGCCACATAAATGTCCTATATGTTCATTTGGTTCCCTCGACCACGTGGAGCTGCTCAAACATATGACAGTAAGCACTTCTAATATAGTGTAGTACTAGTAGTAGTAGTAGTAGTAGCAGTAGTAGTAGTGGTAGCAGCAGTAGTACTAGTCGTAGTGGTGGCAGTGGTAGTAGTGCTAGTAGTAAGGGTGGTAGCAGTAATAGTAGTATCAGTAGTAGTAGTAGCAGTAGTAGTAGTAGTAATAGTAGTAAGATTAGTGGTAGTAGGAGTAGTGGTAGTAGTAGTAGCAGCAGTAGTAGTACTAGTACTAGTAGCAGTAGTAGTAGTAGCAGTAGTAGTAGTGGTGGTAGTAGTAGTAGTAGTAGTAGCAGTAGCAGTAGTTTGTACTGTAGGTTTTTTTGTATACAAAGCTGCAGGAGATGGTGAGTGAAAAAACTGCTATCTAAAGAATTAACTCTTTTTAGTCTCTTTCGGGTTGTGCTTCTGGTGGTTTACTATACAGTTGAATTATTGGCTGTATCAACCAAGTGTTGTGGTGACTGTTAGTGACACTACTGGGCTTCATCTTGCTTGATGTGCAACTTTTGCCCTTCGATAATGGTATCATTATTGGTTTATTCATGTCTTGAATTGTTAAGACCATCTAAGAGTTGTTCTGTGTGTATCAGGTGAACAACTACATATGCAATCACACATGGGTTGCAGATTTCCAAGCGTAACTTCTTATACTGACTCAATAATGTGACATTTAATACAAATTTGCAGTCTACATCCACTGAAACCACTACTTTGATTTGGAGTTGCCTCATCTTTATAGACTTTATACAAGTTGTTAATTACAGCTGTATTATATATAAGTATTGTCTACTCTGTAGTTTACACTCATTGTTATTGGACGTGTGCTATGTTTGTAGCTTATTCATCCATCATTTCTATTTCAGAAAACCCACCCTGGTGTCCACCCATTCACCTGCACTATTTGTGGGCATCACGCCACGACCAACACTCTACTGAAGAAACACATGAAACTCATGCATAGCATGTCCATTCGCAAGCAGCAGTCCCCCAGCTCTGAAGCGCACAATCTTAGCTCAGGTTCAAACAAGTTCAAAGCAGTCAGGAATGTAGTGAACTCAGCCTCAGAGACTATTTACTCTAGTGACTCTAATCTAATGAGTCAACCTATTTTTCCTTGAAAATAATTTTATTTGTAAAGTACAATTATGCCTATATTATACATATGTGTATGGTATTGTATTATACGTACATATATGGTATTGTATTATACATATGTGTATGGTATTGTAATGCAATACATGGTATTTTGTGCCTGTATGGTATAGTGTTATATTTATATATACAATATTGTGTTATAATACATGATATTGTATTATGTGTGTACTGCATAGTACTCTAATGCATAAGCCATAATGTTTTATACATGTAATACTTGTCTTTTTTAATGGATTAAGCTATTTGAAATAGTCAAAACTGTAAAAAATAAGTTAGTTTAGACGTTTTACATGGACATTATGCAATAGTAAACCATTTAGTTATAAAGTAGTAACAATAATAATGTGTATCTTTTACACCCATGTCTTCCTTTATTACTAAGATACATTGTCCAGCTCTTCTCAATACGATCTTGTCTCTTCAATTTCTAGTAAATATTGTAATGTGTATCTTTTGATTCTGGATTCTAGTAAGAGTTGTGCTCCTAAACTAAGAATAAAGGGTTTTTATAGTCAATGCTTCTTTACAGTCAATCTATTAATTTGTATACAACTTGGGCTGCTTGATTACCAAGTTAACTTCTGGTATATCGTCATGTTATTCTATCAACTTTAGTCTTTCAAAGTTCATTTTAAGACAGTCTGTAGAATTTTGTTGTTACTTTTGATACTTACTTTGCTCAGTAACAATATATTGTTTCACAAGTAATATGCCTAAAGAGTTTATAGCTAAAAGGTAACTGATTAACTGTTCCTTTGCCATCCTCATGTGTTTGTTCTAGCTGAGCAATAATACTATAGTTAGTAAACACAGGTACACAAAGTTTTAATTAAATCTGGCTCTGTGAAACACTTCCCATTGCCAACTCTGTATTTGTTTGATCTTTGTCTTCCTACAAAATAGTAGCATTATAAATCAAAAGTGGTATTTACCCCTAGATGTAATGTCACTATTTGCTAATAATCACTGTTTTTCTAAGCTTCGAGAACGGATTTTTCATTCAATGTTTGGAAACAGTTGCACAGACCACAACATAAGTTCATGCTGACCGCAACTACTAATTCATCCGAAGGAGCATCCATTCGAACAATGGAAGTAATGGAAACTCAGTGTATACCCATAGCAAAGGCCTGCAAAGTATCTAACCTGGTTAATCTTATTGGTTATTGTCTCCGAAAGAAATGGAATAGCCTACCTAGTAATTTTGGCTAAATAGAATCTTCAACTTTTATGTAAAAACCCATTTAATAAGAACTTTATATGAAATTTCATTTTCCATCAGTTGTGTCACTAACTTTGTAAAGGTATACCTCAGTAAGATCACAATCAGCGTTATTGTTGTGTACACATTTGTCCAAACAGCAAATAAATGGCCGAAGGAGGCCATATTGTTGATCAATGGCATCTTCATCTTGTTCTTCTAACACTTGCTGTGTGTCGCTATCAGTGATTCCTTCCTCTTTGAGCGTTTCATGTACGAAATGGTGCAGGAATGTCTTCTGGTATCCTCCGCCATTCTGTATAGAAAAACCACCTGAACTAACCAAGTTAACATTATTTGTACTTTGATTTATACCTGACTTCAGCTGCATAGGATACCTGAATACCACTTTGCACTAAATTTAATATTGGACTGTAAAAAACAGATTTTGTGTTAGATGCCACACGAATAAAAAATATCTTACTGCAAGTCCAGCATTGGCTATTTCTGCTAATAAAATGAAAATCTTAGAAAATTCTAAAAATCATAAAAACTAAACAGAATGCATTTTTTAATAAAGATTTCTAAACAACTAAATTTGTTTCTATCTGCTGTTTTATTTTATGTTTGCTGGCAAGTTGCAATACACAGTACCTTAATAGTTTCATAGCTATCCATGATCACAGCTATGAACAAGTTGGCTATAGCAAAGACAAAGAGGATGATGTAAGAGTAGAGGTAAAGGCAGCTTATCAACCATATCTCTGTAGGATGGTCTTCATAATTTATTATAGACATGGTCGCATAAATCTCATCTCCATTAATCAGTGAAAATAAACTCTGTGCACTCTTGTGAACAGTCTCAAACTGGAAAGAAAAATATTAAAACAGCAAATAATGACTCAAAACAACATAAAACTGATGCACACATATTTGATGCTTGGTACATTCCAATAAATTAGTTTCTTAAAATATATTGGAAACAGCAAGAAATAATTTTAGAACTCTAAATTAATATAAATTCAATTATTTTGCTACACCCAGTTTCCTTGAAATAAAATAATAATGTTTTATCAAACAAAATACCTTCTCATTGTAGGGGCCTAACACCACCCAGCCAGCAAACAAGTAGCCAAAGAAGATGGATAGTCCACAGACTAAGAATCTAACTATTGCTGGAATGGCATTTGTGAGTGTCAGAATAAGCACCTGCAAGCATTGAGTGCAAATTGTCAAGTTTTCTCACATGTGTGCTATATGTAGGTTTTAAGGTAAATTACTAATTAGATGAAATTCACCATTTCTTTCAAAATGCATGCAGTACCATTCATATCGGGTTAAATATTTAAAAGCAATTGCAATATTGTTATATATTAATGAGATGAACTTAAAATAATATACGATCCCAATTCTTTATAAAATAAGAGATTACCGATTAGTTTAAAAACACAAATAAATAAATTTGTAGCCTACGTAATATCTCTCGAAGTAGCCTAAAAATCGAATTAACCCAATCCACTGAGACCAGTTGGCGATGGCCAGCATGATGGAGGCAGCGTTGAAAAATTCTTCATTGTTGAATGTAGTCTGGTATGCCACAGCCTAAAGCAGAAGTATTAGCTTAAACACAGAGTTAGAGCACACAGGCAGCTCTGTTCTATATAATTGCAACAACTATAATATAATAGCTGATGGTATAGTAACTTCAGCAGTATTAACAGCAAGCATGATATCAGTGATATCAAATCTGTAAGCTTTAGCATGCAGATAATTGTCATATATATCCCTTCCATGCATGAATTTTTTATGAGTCACTTGGTACACTGAAGTGGGGTGGGGGTAGCGGCCAGGGTTCTTCTTGGAGCTAATGAGTGTTGTGGGTGGGTGTATGATAAATGTGCAGCCTATGTGGTAAAATAGACAACAAGCTGTTGGATAACTCCAAAAGCTACTAAGTTTTAAGTTTGTCTTAAAACTGTTTTACTCAATAAAATATAGTGTTGTAGCAGTTACGAAAAAATCTTTTATTTGCTTCACTTAAATATTTTATGTGTTTCATACTTTTTAAGAGTAATAAAAACTGAACATTAATTCATAGGCAAGTGCTACAGATAGGCCTTTACTTACTCCGTATTTTAGGTATATTTTAATACCAGTAGCTGCAATCACTAGAAGGTCACTGATGATATACTGAATATACCAGAGTGTTATGAACTCTAATATTTCTGGTACAGTAAGACTCACTCCATAATGATCTTTAAACAGATGTTTTGCCCTCTACAAAATGCTATAATTTGTTAGTAAACATTCTATACAATTGAGCATGAGCCTTAGTGTTAGCAGTTAGCAAATTTATGATCTATAGGCCTAAAGCACTTTAACTAATTCATTTGATTTAAGGTTATAATATGTCGTGAAAAATTCAAATTTTATACGACGGTAACTCATTTTAACTAATTTTTCATCCATCAAATCAGCTGCATTTAGATGCAGTAATGGAAAAATTTAGATAGCCTAACTTCTTTAAATTTCTTTACAGATTTTGGTTTGGGGCGCGAATTAAAATTTTTAACATAACATAACATAACTTCTTTTGCTACATTTCTAATCTAGAACACAGGCTTTTCTCAATTTCTCCAGTACTGCACATACCTCATAAAGAATTTATGGCTATAAAAGAATGATGACACTCAATGCATGATTCGCTTGAAAACAAGTGTATTGTGTGAATTAGCTATGACTTGTTTAGTTTTTTTTCTAAAAAGTATTATTTTTAACCTGGAGAAGTTAGGTAATCCTCTCTCTACATGGAGGTGACAAGACATGCAAATTTTAACGTAGAAGTTATCTACTCTTGACATAGAAATACTTTTTTCTGATGTTTCTAATAGCAGTCAGTTATCATACCTTCATCTTTTTTAATCTCTGCACCAGACTACGAGCTGCTAACAGTATGGATATAAATGATACTCCAATCACTAAGACATCGAAAATAGTTAGACCAACTTCTGCAGCCAAATTACCTACAAAATTAATCGGCATTCTATTACCAGATACTAAGCACTGGATACTAGGTACTAGCCAGTAGTCACTAGCTATTAATGACTATACCTACTAGTTACTCGATACTAGGTACTAGCTACTAGTTACTAGCTACTAGCTACTAGATACTAGGTACTAGCTACTAGTTACTAGCTACTAGTTACTAGATACTAGGTACTAGCTACTAGTTACTAGCTACTAGTTACTAGATACTAGCTACTAGTTACTAGGTACTAGCTACTAGTTACTAGGTACTAGCTACTAGTTACTAGGTACTAGTTACTAGCTACTAGGTACTAGCTACTAGCTACTAGCTACTAGTTACTAGGTACTAGTTACTAGATACTAGCTACTAGTTACTAGCTACTAGTCTAAACTACAACAGCATATAACTTGTGTCACCACAAAAATACATAAAGAGCAAATCAAACTTTGAGAAGGCTTAAAAATGAGTTTTCCAAGGCGGCTAATTATGACAATAAATGAGAGAAACAGATATGCTTTCATTGGAAGAGTGCCAATGGTTTTTCTACGTATTATTGTATTGAAACACTAGTGTAAGCTATCCACCAGTTTTATTACAGTATAATAACAGATTTTAATAAAGTGGAACTCCCAATTGATATAGTCTCCAAAAACACTCCTACAAAATAGCAGAACTATAAATTATCTTACGGTTTTCTATGCTTTGTTTTTGTTGGCTTTTCTTTTTTAATTCACATACTTTCATGTCTAGTTTAGTTTTGAGCTTAACAATGAATCTTCCACCATGTTTTGAGTTATCATACGTTATCTACAAACATGGAAAAAAATTATACTATACAACTATTATTGGCTTACTTCCCAAAAACAGAAAATATATGATATCTATCCCTCGTACTCGCAGTTTTTTCTCCTCACAAGCCTTGGCCATTAATATTAACATGCAAGCATTAAAGCCATTAATTTGGACCTCATGAGGTCTAAACCAATCACACATAGAATTTTTCATTGCCAGACAGAGTGATAAGCTTAGCAGTCATGGCTTTGCAAAGGCCTTGATGCATGGGTATACATAGCCTATGTTAACATAATTATCTTGTCTCCATTATTTACTAACTATGACCAAGATTCTGCCATGCTTGTTGTAGGCTTCCCTCTCTGAAATACCCACAAGCAATGGTCTCTGCTGCACAAGCTACAAACCATTTGACTGGAAATTATGTTAACCATAAAAAGTTGAAAACTTATAACCAAAAGATGTAAAAAAAATAATGCTGCTGCTCACTAGAAACTTTAGGAGATGCTGTCATATCAAATTGTCATCTGGCTGTGGTCTCAAGCTTAAACTAAGTTGCTTAAAATATGTAGTGCTGAGTTTATCCAGTAGTCCTGTGGTGTAATGTGGTGTAATTTAATTAGCTGCTTGCAAGCCAGATGGCCTCGGGTTCAAATCCCAGTAGAGGCAAAATTATTTTATAGATTTATGTTGAAAAACTAGCAACAAGACATAACAACATAAAAACTCATTATCATAGAATTCCTGCTTGCTTGAACCAATGTTTCTAAAATTATATTATGATTTTAATTCTACATGCAGAAACCAAATTGGCTTATTTAGTACATACAGCATGTGACTTACAATAACATTGAAGATGACACATTCAACATCTGCCAAGGGCTCAGCTGGTGTGTATTTTGGTATTTTCACATCTATTCCATACAGCTTCAGAGTTAAAGACATATTAATTATTCTAAAATGAAAATGCAATATTTTTATTGATAAGCCAAACAAGAAACACAACATTATTAACATGCAACACTGAAACTAATTTTTCCATTATTTTTAGAGGCATATTAAGTTGTGATGAGTATTGGGGCTTGCATACTCACAGTACCATATGTTTGAGAAGTAGGAAGGGCTGTTTACATCATACAACCAGTCAACTATAAATTAAGAAGGCTGGATAGTGAATTTGCTATAAGAGCTTCCTTTATAATGTAAAAGGTACCCATGTTGCAAATTACATAACTCATTCTATATTTTGGTTAATTAGTGTGTGCAATAACTGTTCATGTATTTTTTTTTTATTTTATCAGTTTTTGAGTTTATTGAAAAACATTAAATTTAGCACCACAAAACATGGATAGAATGCATGTATGTATAAGCCCTTTAAAAAGTTAGACTTTATAACAATAACAATAATTAATATTTACTTTTTTATGGTAAAAATAAATTTATTAAATTGTCTTTTTCTTATCCAGCTTGATACTTTATTAAGCAGCTGCACTAGCATCTGCAATCTACTCACTCTCCAAAGCAAAAGCACAAAAAGTGAACAGGAAGTAAAAAATATTAACATGCCTTTGAGGTTCAATTGTCATGTTGTCAATGTTGAGGTGGTCCATGATTTCATAGCATAATTCTTCATTTGAACTCTCATTGCACCCTCCTTTCTTCACAATATCTTGAGGTAGCTCTTTTATAAACCCTTTGAAAAGTATGCAGCAAGGTGATGCAGTGATGTTAATATAATATATAGTGAAGTAATGTAGTTGTGTAAATATATTTTATAAAGTCATTCAGTTGTATGAATATTTTATAAATTAATGTAATACTTGAAGTAAATAACCAATAAGGTACAGTAACATAAACAACTTTTTTGAAAATAGCTACAAACTAAAGATACATGCATGAACTACATCTGTTATACAGTACACTGCAGCGGTATAAGTAATGTCCTAAAGTAACACACCATATAAATAGCAAAACTTCTGAACCACACATGCATAGCAAAATAAAATACTTATCAAAGTAGAGTAAAACAAAGCCCTAGTACTTAAGCTTAGAAACATACTCTTTGGTGTTGCATCGACGTAGTAAGACTGGTTGAGGGGATGGAGCTCTGCTTTTTCAAAGTAGCTAACTTCTAGCTTTGCAGGTTCTTTAGGGTTTGCAACAAGTGGCGTTAGCGTCACCTCATCAAATCTGTAGAACTGTGACAGAATATTCCTTTAAGACAGCTGCGGTCATACAATAGTAATACTTTCATGCAAGTTTATAGGCACAACCCATGAGAACTCCTGATGGAAAGTGTTTTTAAAGCAGGCTAAGGACTTTTTCAAATCTGGCACAGGAGCAATTATGACTGAATGCTCTTCCTAACATCACCAATGGCCGTTACTGGGAATCAAACTTGTGACGTCGTGTTTGCTAAGCTAAACACTCTAACCTGTAGACTATATGGCTACTCCCTATGTAACAGTGTTACTGACCATCTCGAAGTCAACAGTAACACAAATACTATTGAGACCATGCAATAGCAATGCTCAGTTCACACACTCATTTCATTTAGGCGCAGTAGTAGAGAAATTGAGGTAAGACAAGCTCCTTAATTTTCTTGATAAATTTTGGTTTGGGAGTCAAAATGAAATTTTCACAAGAAAATTACTTCTTTTGATACAATTTTCTCTAAAACACTGGTTGAAATCTCAATTTATCTATTACTACACCTACTCATCAAACTTATAATGCCATCTAAAGCATTTACATTGGCATATAATAGTACTATAAGTTATAGTCTATAATGTAACACTCAGTAAATTATGATGACAGCATTTTAATACATAGTCTTCAAGAAACAATGTGGAAGTTATCTGATTGCATAGTAAAGAACCTGACTAGTCAAATCAGCCATTACCAGTTTGAACTATTTAGATTAGTAATATTTTCTTGTTTCTAGCTCACTTGCCAACCTATTTAAAAACTGGTTACAACAACCAAGTAATCCTGAGATATCTGATTCATTACAAATAGCAAAGCTGAAAGAATTTAGTTTGATATGATGCAACCAGATGCTGTGATGTGTTCTCTATCTTATACCATTTACCTGATATAAAACATAATTCATATGTCTTGACATGTCACTCTGTGTATACAAAGCGTACTCCCCATTACCTGCAATAGATTACCAGAACAGTTATCAGAATCTTTCAAAACTATTTTTGGACTTATTATCTTTTACCAATAATTGGCTCTAAAATAGTTTTTGCTTTAAAATACTAAAGAAAACCAATACTGAAATGCAATCAACTCAGCTTTTATCCACAACTCAATAATATTCAGTTTTCTTAGTAGTAATTGAAAGCCATTCCTTCCCTCGTTAAGAAGGAAGGTTGGAATACAGAAAAAGCAAGTTAGTCTAGTAAAAACATGTGTAGTTGATGGTATAAAAATAGCTACAATGTGCACTTATGTGTCATAGACAATACACATTATATTTACTTTGTAAGTAGTTTTCTGTAATTACTTTAAAATCGAGTTAAAAACCCACAATTACTATTGACTATTACAACTTATGTTGCACAGCTTCTGAATGATAAAACGAGTTATTATGACTTTAAGTATTTCTATTCTTATTTTATGCTTTTTTGTCAAGAAAAATATTTGGAACTCAAGCTTTAGAAGTACAGAACAGACAACTCCTTATGCATGAAGAATTGTTCTAGTTTCAAGCAAATCAAAATAATTATAACTTGGCACAACTTATGCAATGGTTTGGCAAATACAGGAGTGTCACTATATTTATTAAGGAGTGTAGTGCTTGTTTGTTCAAAAACTTTCTATGTTTAGAAGCCAAAGTTGTATAGGCTGCTTTTATTATCTGTCAATATTTTACATGCCAAACTCATTACCTCATTACACACAATACTTTTATTAAAAGGAGAGTTGGTAAGTGATTCTAGTTGATAACTGGTTACATGGTACTTGGTAGTTAGGTCACTGTAACATCTGTTAATTTGGTTAACATAACACAAGGTAGGTCTAGGTAGGTTACCATAACACCATACAGGAAGTTAAGTTAATATAGCATGTGGTAGCCAAGTTATTGTAATGTTACAGTAGCTTCACATTTTATGTAATGTCTAACTCATTTGATTACTCTACCTTACACAATCATCCCTTTACCTGGTGGGTATGGTAGTATTTCCCTGTCTGAACTCCATCCTTTCAGAAAAACATGGTGAAACGCTATTCTGTTTGCCTGTGAGAACTTTTCAAAAGTTGCCCTTTCACTAAAGAATATTGCTAGCTAAAACAAAAATAAGGGGTTTGCCTGTATATAGTGTGTGCAATCCCTTGTCACAATACCTTGGTATATTCACCTGCTTAAACTATATATATTTAGGTGTGGTACAGGGTACAGGTTTGCTTAGCTAGCATTTTCAATTATGGTTTTGAGTTGGGGTTTAAAATAATATTGCTTTAAATCATATATCAACAGTTTTTAATGCAACAACTATAATATAATAGACATGTATATCTATTAAAGCTCATTCCATATACTGCATACATTGGAAACATTCTATATAATATTATACTACAATAAAACTACATTCAGTATATTTAGGACTACTATCATCTTTGTGTCTGCGACCTAAACTTGGTGCAATAATTATGCAATACATTTTATGGAATATAATACCTATATGATTATAAAGAACATTTTGATTCATGTTTTCAAAAACCAGTATTTGGCCATTTAGGAACAGTAGTGGAGAAATTGAGATAGCCTAAGTTCTTTAATTTTATTATTAAATTTTGGTTATTGCAAGAACATAACTCCTTATGCTACATTTCTAATCTAGAACACAGGCTTTTCTCAATTTCTCCATTACTGCACCTACCTCCTATATTTGGCACGATACTGCAAAATACGTAAATATAAATAGAGTGTGTATATTTTATAATGTCTTATCTACTACTTGTCTTTTATATCATTATTCAATAGTGTTCCCTTCGTACCTCACTATAAAATTACAGGTCCCGCAAGTAGAAAACGAGATTTGACTTCCAGAACAGTTAAATTCGGCCATTTTATCTCATATTTACACACAAACAGAAACTACAAAACAGGTCTAAGCCCTTCTTGTGGCTTATGGAATTTTGTGGAAACTGAAACTGTAAGCTATTGAATGAGCACTGTATTTTATGTTAATTAGTCTATCTAGAGTCTAGACTCTAGACCTAAGAATGTACTAAGAATAGTCGGTCAGTCTCTGCTAGGAGTTATCTTACCTGCCATGTCACTATCAATACTTTTAGCAGCTGGAGAAGCAACTTGTAGGGAAATGTTCGTTTTACTCTCCACTTCTTACAGGGAGTTTCAAAGAGACGCTTCAAGGCTTCTCTCAAGTCACGAATCTAGTAATATATTTTAAATTTGTTGTAGTCTGTAACCCATATATAAATGAGCACACACATGCACGCATCACGCACGCATCATGCACAGACATATTTGTACGTGTGTGCGTCCGTGTATGTGTGGCTTGACGTGTTGAGTTCAATAACAAGGTAATTTTTGAAGCTGTTCCTAATAGGGCACACAACTTCTCAGCACACAAAGTAGTGGAGAAGGTGAATAATTGTGTAGGTTTTGTGAATATATCTATTACCAATCTTTATGTGACCCAGATACTAGTAAACACAACTTATAGAATCATGATTCAACTATTAGTAGCAAATACAATTACATGTTGGTGAAAGTAATCAATTTTGTATATGTGCCATTTTTAGGTTGATTATTTTCCCATACATAATATACTACTCAGCTTACAGTGTATTTCCTGTATTACTCCGGAATACTTAGTGCAAACTAGCAATTTGTAGCTGAATTCTATTCATTCAAAGAAATTATTGAGAAAATGCAGGTATACAACTTGAATAAATAGAATGTCAAGCAGTACTGCTAAAACTTGAAGCTAATATTGCTTCTAACTCCTTCTTGAAAGCTGCTTGAGGCTGACTGGACAAGATTACATCACAATGTAAGTATGTACCATATTCTGCTCTCAGTGTATGATCACCACCCAGCAGTTCATAGTAAATACACACCAATATACTATACTTTTCTCTTCAATAACCACGTTATACTAATTACAATAATATGCTAAACAGCTACACTGCTAATGAATGTTTATATATAATGGCCCACAAAATTCTTGTCATAAATGAATGGTATAATTGCATAATAGCACAGCCAAAGCAATTTGAAAAGACTAAATAAACCTTATTCACAAGTTGACTGCAACAAATCAGACATTATTTTATAAGAAAACTTTTACTTGAAGACTTGAATAAAACTTGCAATGGAATGAGCTGCAAACTTACAGCGGGCCTATGCATTAGCTCTAAACTACTGGCCACGCTGTTTCACACCAGAATACTAGACTTCTTACTGAATTTACTTGTTACCTATTGTACCTACTAAAATATGTACTATCAACTTGAAGACTGCATACTGTATTTGTGAAAAACTGTAGGGACAGGTGACTGTAATCACTTAGGTTGTGAACTATACTTGATTGGAACAGAACATTATATATAAGAATTGTAAAGTTAATGCATGTGAAAAATAATTGTTTTTAAATATAAACTGTTTAGGATAAATCAATATATTATATTGATAACAACTGGGCAAATAATTACATAGATTTAAAGACAATCAGCACATTATTTCTGTAATTGAAAATCAAGTTATTGGTTTCACAGCAGCTTTAATGGATATAGGCACTGATGGAATAGACTTCTATTGTTTCATATCTTATAATATACATGAGAAGGTGTGTTAACAGCTACCTCTGCTGTGAGAGAATGAGTGATTAATGTAAATCTGAGGCTAATGAATACAAGTTGGGAGCAGAATGGATAGAGAGAATCTTTCTATGAGCAGCTCTAAGTTGTGGGTGACCGAGTACAGTAGTTTGGGGTTCTCAGGTTTAGAGTTGGTGGGTTTAGGTTAAGAGTTTGAACCCCCAACTTGAGCCTAATACCCCAAACTACTGCACTCAGTCAGCCCAAACTCGTAGCTGCTTATAGATGATTTTTGATAAAAGTGGTATACAATACTGACCGATAGCCGGTGATACTGAATATTTATACTTGTACATACTTGTTGAGAGGTGGTGGTACTAGCGCTTCGTACTTTCACTTGTAAGATATCGCCCTCGGCTATGGCATCTTCTAAATCTTCTTTTGTCTCGGCTTGAATTTGAGAAGGATCACACGATAGTCTAATGGCAGCGTGCTTCCTAAATTTAGAAGAGTAGCGGCCACGCTTCAGAGGAGTGAAGCTGGGTGCTGTCTCTCCTACACTCAAACCTACAGAGAAGATGTATAAGAAAGCTTGCTATAAACTCTGGTGAGGCCCAATAGTGCTAGGCTACTTTTCTGTAGATATTTATTTATAGCCTAAGTTTGCAATTTGTGGTTTGGGCCGTGATTGCAAACAGACAGCTGTCAATGCTAAATTAACTTGATAGAGCAAGCAAGACTTGCTAACAGCCTACAGCTCTACATTTGCCCCCCCCCCCCCATTCCCCAAAGGACAAAGTACCATGACTTATACCTTTACAACACAAAAGACTTGCTATCTTGCCAAAACAATTGATGGAGGTTTAGAGAATTTGAAATAGTTATTGAAAACTGAAGAAAAATCTAACCATTCGAGATGTTGTGAGTGTTGAAAGTGCCCTGTGACTACTGATAGTTAGAAAAAGCATGGTGAGAGAGAGCTCAATCACAGAATAAATAACTATTATTAACATGTGAAAGTTAACTATTAGCCTTGTTATGCATGTGGTACATATTGAGAATTCTTTTAATTGTTTTGCAGCTACATCTTATAGTTTCAGCTGCAGCGTTATATAAAATTATTCTCAAATTATTTAACGAATCAATAAGTACTTTTACCAGATGGTAATGAAACAACAAGAACATTTTAATAAGCAAGGCTGACACTAAATTACTTTTAAGTAGTAACTACTGTGGTATTGTTAAGCATCATAGTTATAGTATTCCATAACACATGTTATGCCAGTCCTTTTATTTCAATCCTTTAAGTAATCTGCTATTTCAACTCTAATATTGACAAATATTACAAACTAGACTAATGTGAGGACGTTTTCTTTACCATTTACTGTGCGTCTTTGTCGCCAATTTCCAGTAGTCTCCAAATCCATATTCATCAATAAGAACTGACTCCTTTCTTTGATCACTTCTTCAGCCCTGTACAGCTACAACGCTGATGCAGTGTAGCATACAGTGTGACAATTGTCATTGATAAGCATTAACTGATAGTTAGAACGAAGTCTAACCAGATAATTGATATATAACCCCTTTCAGGTCAACAAATGTCTGACTTCCAATATTACAAGTGTGAGAGTGGGAACTATAATAATAGAATCCAGGAAGTTAGGTTATAAGCTCTCAATGTACACAATAGAAACAATACGTTTGCCTACAAGATAATGAATGTGTTAGCTTTAGATTAGATCTGTCAAATGCATAAGGTGCTTTCACTGGAATGTAAGTTAATGCAAAGGGTTAAATATATCACCTTTGAATAAACAATAAGTACATAGTGCACCTTTTATAGCCTGCATATGAATACACTGCAACATCAAGCTGATATAAAGTAAGATGAGTCTATCTGCATTTTAAATCTTAAAGATTCACAGTTTCCATGTTTACAGAACATTGATATATACATACACATAAAAGCTATGCTTTTAAAACATTCTAAAGAGAGTTTAGTAATATTCACTAAACTATAATATCGTGTTAATCGCAATGCTATCAATAAAAATTAGCTTAGATATGCAAAAATACATCTAGTCAGTTTATCGGGATAGGGATAATAATGTTAGTACACATTTAGTACTTACTTATTATAAAACATTTTAAGAACAAATATATTCTATCAATTAGACACAATATATTACACCTTCATATGCCGGAAGATGAGGATATGCTTATGTATGTTTCATTATTCTATACTCAAAAAGATCTCTCCCTTTTTTGCTTTAAATGGACAATGAACTTTTCAATAAAACATATATTATGTATGCACCATTGATTTAATAGCTGCCACCGAAATGTTTTACTTCATTTTATAAAACTTCATGATATTATATTTATTATATTATGCAGTATTTTATAACAGCCTCGGTGTATGTTAGCCATGGCTAGTATGATATTAATGAACAATTCTTTCAAATCTAATGACAGAACTTTGACAAATAATCTAGAAGAATGAAATCAAGTGTATCATAACTTTGTTAAAACTAAATGGAACAACTGTTTTGCTAATGTCAATTTGCAGCATGAAATGCTGGTTTATTGTCAATTGCTTCAGAATTGTTTGAGTTTCCCTATGACTATTTAGCTATTATCGTAATAAAAACTCACAGTTGTACTAGTTTAAATTGGTCAGTTTTTGCTGTTCAATTCAAGTTGTGTGCATTAATTGTTAATAACTCACCTTTTGACCTTCCTAAACACTCTTTATATACAAGTTTCATCAAGACAAAAAAATCAAAATACATTCAAATATCTAGTTCCTTTTTATTTAAACTGTCAACGTCTAAAATTATGAATTTCTTTAGTCAAATAATTTAAACATTGGCACATATGTAACTATTCTTTGAAATGTGTTGAGCGATTTATATTGTTTTGCTTTACATGCATGAAGTGGTTATCATAGAAAAGTCAATGAAGCTAAAATTTTACCATCAATTAAGTTTATTGTTATAAGATAATATAAAGCTGACAGCGTAGAAAGAACTCTCTTTAGTTATAACTATAAGGTATAATAAATTATATAATATGGCAATCACAACTCCAAATTACTACTTGGTACATAATTAGCAACCTGGTGAATCCTTCTGAGAATGCTGTCTTGATAGATGCATCATAACTCCACCTTCATGTGTATGCATTAATAGTGCTGCCTTATTTTTTGTATTGTTGGCAGCGTATTATGAGTTAATATTCAGATTTTGGAAACTAATGATGGGTGTTGAAACTCAGACACCTTGCAAGTAAAACCCGGACACATCTCAGCTTATTCAAGCAGTGAGTGGTGAAGTACCATTTGAATGAAACAATGCTAGGTTTCATCTCAATCCATCTACACCTATTGATCTTTGTGTAGCAACAGCTTCATCTATTGACTTCAAATTCACTAATTTTTGCCTCACCATATGTATATAAACATACAATATAAAGGTTACCATTAATTTATTTCACTAAGTCTTTACAGATATGAACAAGCTAATTATAATATAGACAGCTAAAATATTATCACCATGAGGTGTGCAGTGACGACTGACGCTTGTGAAATAAATACACAAATGAAAAATTTACATATTGATTAATTTTTTATCATTCAGCTTTGCGAATTTATTTGGAAACTTGAAAGTAATCATATTTTGAAAGAAAAATAATTGGATACAAAAGCACAGTACAATAAAAAACAGGCATTGCTAAATTGGTAAATGTAAAAGACTTTATAACAGGTGAAGTGACTGGTAATCGCCTGTATGCTCCATTCACATGATAGGAAAGTAAAACAATATTGACAAAGAGAAACCTCAATACATTCAGGCTCCATCTTGTTGAAAAACCTTTATGGACATTAAATGAAAAAATACATTAAAGATTTTTCAAGCACTAAAACCTAAACCAGACCTTTTTTGGAATAAGCAAAAATCAAAAAAAAATTCAACCTCAAATAAAAATAATAAGTGTTTTTTACTACGCAACCAGTTTCCTTCTACACTAAGCTAAAATTTACGTTTGAGTAATTATTATTACTGTTGTCAACACGTAACAAAACGTTAAACATGATTGTCGTTTTACCAATTTCTATATCTAGTATATCCTTCAAGAAATTATGGAACTTTGTTCAGAGTTTGCCATGAAAGCCGTGCGAACAGTTTGTATTCATTTTAGAATTATTAGAAAGTGGAGTTTATAGAATTTTGATAAAGACGATAAAACTATAAATTTGAAGAAATACTGTCTAAGGTTCTAGTTAGGAAGTTTCAAGCTCAGTCGTTTAATTAATGTTGAGAACAATTAGCGTAAGCAATGTGTGTGTAGTATATGGTGGACGTGGCTACCAGTATTAACTACCATTCTGTAGACTGGAGACGGTTTCTGCATCCTACAGCATACAGGTAATACTATGTACAGGTAACATTATGTACAGGTAATATTATATACAGGTAATATTATATACAGGTAATACTATGTACATGTAATATTATACAGACAATATTATATACAGGTAACACTATATACAGGCAATATTATGTACAGGTAATATTATGTAAGGTAACGATGACGCTATGCTTCATGACTTACTGACTTGTAACTTAGTAAAAGAATAAACTGAATAAACTTACATCTTTAAGGATGGCTCTAAACTGATCATAAGCAATGTCTACATCATCGTTGACAATTTTATAATCATATGCTCCATCAAGGCGAGCTGTAATGTGTATAAAGCACATCACAATATTATAAACAATAATAACAGCAAGCAGCACCAAAGGTCAACGTAGTCAGTGTGGTGTGTAATATACTACAATACTTATACAGACACATTAATTTCCTTCATTCTAAAGTAACATTAACCTCAAACTATGGAACTGAATGAACCGAAAACTCACAATACTCCATTTCTCTCTTGGCAATTTCAAGCCTTCTTTGCAAGCTTTCCTCTGTCTCGGTTCCACGTCCTTTTAGCCTTGCCTCCTTCAAAACAAGCCACATAGATATGTATAGGAGATGTATTCTAGCACAATATGTGTTGGGATAATAGTAGCAGATGTGTTGACATCAAAGTTGATTATGTTTCAACACTATGGTACAATATGTGTCAACACTATGGTACAATATGTGTCAACACTATGGTACAATATGTGTCAACACTATGGTACAATATGTGTCAACACTATGGTACAATATGTGTCAACACTATGGTACAATATGTGTCAACACTATGGTACAATATGTGTCAACACTATGGTACAATATGTGTCGACATTAGAAAAAATATGTGTCAACACCATAGTGCAGAGGATTGAAATGTGGACTGTTATAAAAGTAGAACTTTTAAAGTTGGTGAGAGCAGAGAGTGGGTTAAAATAATTCAGATTAATCAAATTACAATTGAAATACATAAAAAATCTAACAAAAGGAAAAGCTAGTACTTGATGGTTTGAACATGGAAATGCTACAGAGAGCAGGAAATCTAAGACTGCCTACAATGTGCCTACGCTGAACAAGTGCCAACAGTTCACTTACCAGTGCAGCAAGGCTGGGTGGTTCAATGAAAATATACAATGGGTTGAGAGTTGTCTTCTTAATACTCTTTACTCCTTCACTGTCAATATCTAGTATGCAGATTTTACCTAATTTGGTGACAGTTTCCACAGCAGCTATACTGTAATAGAACAGTGTAAATATTACATAATGTAATAGCACAGTGTAATATATCAGATACTGTAATAGCACAGTGTAATATATCACATACAGTAATATTACAGAGTAATACATCACATACTGTATTACGTTCATAAAATAGAATCAAGATTCAATATTTCTTATTAAATAATTCAAGTTTAAGAACATGGAATGCCTGCAAGATAGGTTTTCAAGTTGACTCAACAATGCAATGGTTTGACTGGAATGAATGATTCAAGAATCTTGAGTCAGCAAATATTACTTAAAACATGATTAAGCGCACAAGTTGAGAAGGAGTAGGCTAGTTACCATTTCAAGTCTCACTCAAAAGATACTCCAAGAAATGTTAATGTAACATACTGGTATTTATTAGGTAAATATTATGTGACGATTTACAAGGTTTCACTATACCCAATATTATGCCATTTTATTATGTAGGAAAAGTAGCAAAACATCATGACAGGATGTATCAAAGTTTGAAGGTAATGAGAATCTGGTTTTTTATGAGTTCAATTAAAATTCCTTGTTGTTTTCATATATGGATAAATATAGTACAGGGGGAGAGGAAGGATGTCCCCATCCTGATAAACAACACCAGTATTATGAGACAGCAAACACAAACACCTGAACTGTATGAAAACAAAGTAAGAGTTCATTTGCAGTTTGGTGAAAGCGAAGTGTTGAAAGAATGGTATTTGATGCACAAATTAAACATTAGATTCTCATTTTAATAAATGTTTGAACAAAATTAAAATATAGGAGATAAAATTTAGTTCACAGTTTTTTATACACAAAAATCTTTGAAAGGCAAAACATAATTTGTAATAATATTTTTACGATTTGAGTTAAACCTTCAGGCACTTTCCCTGTAATTTGCTAAAATAGGCTATACAACTATTCCACATAGAAGTTGACTATATGCACTGCTACAGCAATCAGCTAGAATCTCACAGCACTAACCAGCATTTTACTAACGCTTCCTTGAACAACTTAGATATATATAGATAATACAGTCAAGTTTACTGGTCAATATAGTCACCAATCGCATACCTCGTACCATACAGGTTCTTGGAATACTCAGCTGTCTCTATAAACTCATTGTTAGCTATAGCCTTCTCCATGTCTGGGCGACTCACAAAATGGTAATCTATAAACCACAATGGAAGTCGATTGCATGACTAACAATATAAGCATACAGAGTCCCATACAAACCTCAGTAAATTAATTTACTTCTTTGAATTTAGTTTTGCTGTATTAGAGACGTGTAATTGCTTTTACTTGGGTATCCCAGCTAACAAAATATATCAATACAGACATTTAGGAGTTACAACACGTACCAACAGCATCCTGTTCGCCTGGCCGCGGCTGCCGGGTGGTGTGGGACACACTGAAACCAAAAGCTCCGGGATACTCCTTCATAATACGTTTGAGGAACGTGCTTTTACCTGAGCCCGAGGGACCACTGATGACTACAGGACGGGGCATTGTAGATACGTACCGTTTAGCACAGCGTGTAGCAAAACCAGATAGGTAACCTGCAAAGCACCCAGTAAAGATTGTGCTAGGTAAAATCATACAATACTGTAACCTGATGTAGGTTCTTGTACAGCAGATTTGAGTAAACCATTGAACAATGGTTTGAAGTCTGGTTAGGTTTTTCTAAACTTGAATTACAAAAAATTCAAACTTTTCTGCTCGTTAAAAATGCAACTTTGTAAAAAAACCACAATCACAAATAAAAACTTAATTTAGAATCTATAATGAAAAGAAATAGAGTTACAGGGTGACCAGAGTTATGACAATTCCAATGATAACCTTTTTCAGTTTAAAAGTTTGTATTCTATAGTTTTCAGCAGAGCAAAAATTGAAAATTCAACAGCCCCAGCAAAGAGAGATCAAGATACAATATTCGTAGAAAGCCTCTAACTTTAGCAGAGAGATAAACTTAGTACATACTCTAGCTAGTAGAAGATGATCCCAACCTTTCAGTATCACAAGGCATAAAACTAATAAACAGAAATTAGTTGAGTGAATAGAAATTAGTGAAGAGTATAAAAGCTAGTGATGTGTAGTGTGAATTAGGAAGAATGATTCTTAGTTATGATGATATGGGCAAAACCTACCAGGGGATATGAGAGAAAGAATTTATACTATCTCAAAAGATGAAGTCACTTGCCACTCTACTAAATACTAAAACCAGCTGCTTATATACTATACATTTAGCTGTCTTCCTACAGCAGCATAGCCTGTGTACTAAGCAAGTGTGTTGTGAAAAGTTATACCAATATACATCCTCTTAGTATACACATTGAGGTTATAGAACAAGGATAGAAGATGGTTTATAATTCGTAATAACATTGTAGCTGATATTAACACAGATGTTTAGTGGCTTAGGACGTGTTTGATTGGTCAGGCTATTCTTACTACACCTTTAATAGCTATAGCAACTTCATATAGAATTGTAAAATGCTCATCAAATAAAATGCTTCAGTATTTAAAATTGAAATATAAGATATAGAAATGTAGAATAACCCAGCCAAGACAATGGAATGGATTTGATACAAGATCTTACAGCAAAACCTCTTCACAATATCTGATGAAGCCTATTGACTAGCTCAACAAATTAAATGCATAAATACCACATGAAACACTACTTTGTGTAAGTTGGTAAATAGTTCAGGACACACCAGGTATTTCACATACTTATTGAAATGTGTAGATAACATGTAGTGATAGATTTGCCCAACAACAGTATAGGAATATATACAGTGAGTCTGTAAATAATAAATTATTACCTGTGACTTTCAACATCCAAAGCAATCACTTGATTGGCAAGTAGATCTCTAAAATTTGTAGAGCAAAGCAATCGTAAACATTTAAATTAGTTGAGTGCTACAGTCATATTTTAGCTCTAATATGATAAAACTGAAACCAACCAAGACTTTTGCTCTTCAAATGCTTCTCTATGATAAACAAGATAGCTACCTACACTTGCAATGTTAACAGTGAATAGAACAACCATGTTAGTCAATCAATCACACTTGAGGAATGCGCTCTCACCGGAGCCCAAAGGACCACCGATAATAATAAGCTTTATGCATATAATAAGTTGAATATATTAAAAATTCCTTTATATGTACACTTCCAATATCCCAAGGCATGTAGCATAAACTAAGTGCTTTAGGTTGAAGCAATCAATTGTATATTCATTAGCTACATTTCTGCATAATATAATAGAGCAGGCCACTTTATAACTGTTAGAATTCTGGGCAAGATTTTCCTGCAAATTCCATACGTATAATGTGGAAGTTATGCTTTTTACTTAACTGCTAAATCATACAATAAAGTAAATTCATAATTAAAACACTTGAAATATTTGCCATAAGGAGTTTTCATGAAGTGTAGGTTTTAAAACCAACGTGGATCTTGCTTGAATAATAAATTCGCAAAGTATATAACTTATATTATTAGTTTCATAAATACAACTGTTATAAGGCCCAATTAGCTGAGTGTTCCATTACATGTTTTTTAGAGATCACATATAAATATTATAAATTTACTTATTATGATAAGCAGGATTTGCTATGCTTTGTCTGTGCAACAAGGTTTAGCTGTATTAGCCTTACGTATTTGGATAGAAATAAAAGTCTTAAATATAATAATACTGCAACCTTTATAGCTTTTTGCAGAATTAGTTTTAGTTATAGTTATATTTACTCATAATGGTAATATTAATTATAGCTATATTCATAGCAATAAGGATAGTTAATAGTTACTACTTATTACTATTAGTAACTAGTAATAAATTTACTTATAGTTATACAGTACAACTTATACTTATAGTATAAATATAGTAATAGTTTATAAATATAAGTATGAATAACTTATTATATTTATAATTATATCATTATTTAAAATCACTATAATGATCATTATCATAATTAGTATATGTGATTAAGTCTAATTATAATTACTATTAGTACTAAACTTAGTAATAGTATTACTATTAGACTTAGTATTATTATTAAAAATTTACATTAGATTAACAAAATTACTAATACTAATACTAATAGTAATACTTATTACTAAATCTAATATTATTAGTCTTACTCTTAGAATTAGTAAATAACGGTAGCAACAACACTAACAGTATGAGCATGAGATTGAGTGACTCGAAGTCGGTAAGTGTAACACTAACTGTGAGCCATAAGCCTAAGGATACCCATTGTCCATTAGATTCAGCAGTAGACTTAGTCTTAGACTTAGAGTTAGTCATTGACTCACTATGGATTTTCATTTTGAAACACATTTTCATACTGATACTAATATTGATACTTATAGTCATAGCCTAATCCAGTGCCAGACTTAATTGAGACTAAAGTTTAAACCTTCATTTTGGTTTTATTTTATTAATATTTAATTTTATTTTATGTGAGTGCGACTGTGTTGCACTTGCTGCCTGTAGTGTTGAGTGCTACTCACACATTTAGATTTATAATTTATTACTCAGTCTACTGTAAGTGTAAACCATACTGATATTGACTACTAGTTCGACAACTGATATAAAAATAATGTCTTACTTCAAAAATTTTATAACTGTACCTTTGTCACAGACTCGCAGTGTGAGTGTGACTGAGTTTAAAACTAAAAGTAAATGTGGTGCCGTAGGCACTGACCGTGCTGGGTGGCAGCGAACCATTCTGCCTCATTGGTACGGTTTTTCACTTGTCGTTATAGATGTGTCCAAATTTCGTGCATCCACGGATCTAATGCTATGAAAACTCATGAAAGTACACGCATCCCGCTATTCAAACAGGACAGAGCGGAGATGGGTGTGGAAAAGTACATGGTCTTATAAGCGGCTCCAAGTTAGGGGTGACTAAGTGCAATAGTTTGTGATTGGGGGTATAAACTGGAACTTGGAACCCCAACTCCACACTCGGAAACCGCAAACTACTGCACTCAGTCACCCCCAACTCGGAGCTGCTTTTGGAACCATTCAAAGTACATATCATAATTCATATCACTCTGGGTTTATTTTAATTCACTGTGAATAGTATAAACAGTGCTTGAGCACAGAAACAGCTAGCCATTTTTTGCCTATTGTAGACCACTGGACTAGGCGATATTATTGGATTATTCAGCTTGCCGGAACCAAACCTTGTTGAGTAGGTATTTGAAAAATATAACAACTTCTCCTAAAATAATATATTATTGTTTGTTAATGCTGTTCATAGTTATGATAAATGACAATTTCTGATAAGTATACCTTCTATTAATAATATAACTAGTCTTTCAAGTTTTTAGTTGTGGTTCTGCCGTGTGCTAGCAATTAGTTTGGTAATTCAGTCATAGGTATGTTTAAAGGCTATGTTTGATGCATAGAATATTGTGGGTACATGCGGGTCCCACAGATGAGCCTGTAAAACTCTAGGAACAGTAGTGGACTAGTAGTAAACTACATAATACTATGTTAACTTTCTTTATGGCCTATATAAATCTACTATGTTTACTCCAATAGTTTGTTGTAGGCTAACTGTCCATTTTGAGGTTTTGATGGGTTTAATCTTCCTTATTTTCTGCTACTAGCATAATAATTATGTTTAATCAAAGAAATAGGATGCTAGTCTTAATTACATAGTTGATAACTGGTAGTAAATATATTCCACCATAAATGGTGTAGTTTAGATGACAATCAATTTATCTACTAGGTGCTGGTTATAATCAACATTTATTTAACAAGAATCTGAAGTGAATTTTTGTTGTTTTCATTTCTAAATATATGATTTATCAATTAATATGTTGTAGTCTAGCGGATGGTGCCTCCAATAGAAAAGACAGAGAGAAAACAAGCTATTTCATATAAGATCGTAAGCTGATTATAATGACTAAGTAATAATTACATATTAACACTCAAAAATTTTTATGAACTCAAATAAATTTGTAGGAGTTGGAATTTGGCAAAACATCAAATATGGCAAATGCAGGGCCCTGCCTTTGTATGAGAAAAAGAGTAAAATAATGGAAATTGCACAAACGTATTATCAAAAATTGTCAATACACCTACTGAATTTTACAGTAAAATAGAAAAATTTATGTTACTGAGTTTTTATGTTGTTGAGTTATTATGTTGCAGTGCGACGAATAACGAAGATGTTATATGCATCAAGGCTAGTGTAAATTGAGAAGACGCACTCCTCCCAATGCTCAATGTATTAAGAGAATGCAAAAAATGACAGTGGTTGTAAGAACTTTTGTGATAAGAAAGTCAAAGATAAGCTATATGTTGGAGTTGCTGAGCTCAAACCCAATAATATCTATTAAAGTGAAATTGGCCATTATATAAACAAGCTGCACCAACCATTTGATTTTTCTAAAACATTGTATACATGAGTATCAGCTTGTTTTTATGCAATAAACTCATACTTCACAAAATTGTACTCGCATATGATGTATATGTATATGTATATGTATATCATTATCAAAATTTTTTATAGAAAATAAAACAATAAAACTACTATGCTATGGCTAAAAGGCTGTTTTATGCTATTTTATTTACTTTATCAAATTTTTAAATACAGTTTCATAAATAATCATATGCATATAATTATTCCTATGCTACAATATAAATTATATTTCATATTTACTTCAAATATGAAAAGGTAAAAAATGCGCAGCTGATATGACAAAAATATCAATCATAAAGCTGAAACTTGAATATGAAAAATTAGTTATTATAAACACTGAAAGAGTAGCAAATGAATTTAGATCCAATAGAAACTGCACCCTGTTACATATATTATACATATACTTGTATATTGAATCTGCAGTTGATTGAAATATTAAATGATGTATCGAATTTTATTTAAGGAATAAATACTTACTAAAATAAATATATCATCAATGAAACCATAAGCAAATTTATTTATATGTGGAAGAGCTTACAAACATAAGCAAATTGACATGCAATAAGCATGAAGTAAAATGTGAAGTTTGCGCATGTACATCATCAAAACATATATGTGTAAGATAACATTACATCTAACCAAAATAATTTGTAATTTGAAAAATTGAAAGTTATGCAAACTGGAAAGCTCTTTCAAGTATTTTAATTTTTATTTGTCTTTCAGGTGTCACTACGGATAGTAGCTAGTCCAATGAGTGATTCAAAATGTTGAACTCATTTAGTGAAACATATTATTTTTAAATAGTAGGCAATTAGTCCATTAAAATAGACTTGCTTAATTTGGACAGTCTAGATTTCTCTTACATTCAAATATCATGTCATGCGCTCTACTTGCTGTCACCATTTCTCTCTATCCCTTTCCCCCTCCCCCTTCCCCTCTCCCCTATTAATTCTATAACAAAATAAAACTACACAATTTTGACTTTACTATATTTGATACTGTAACAGAGTCACTGAATCTATAACCATCCAACACTTGTTAAAATTTTTTTAAGAATGCATAATATAGTACATTGTTTATTTTGCCATTTTATAATTATGCATTAATTACTTTGTTGTATTGTGCATGTATTATATGTGTTCATACACCATTCTCCAAATATATGCCGTTGCTCCAATGTATACCAGAAAATATCTCTAAAAATTTCAGAGATAGAAACTAGCAAGCATTGATGTATATTACAGTGATTGATCTTTTAAATAATAACTGTGATATTGTAGCCACTGAACTGAAACTATAACTTATAGCTCAATGATTATAACATCATTTCGGTCTTTGCATATGGGGGGATAACTCTATAGCAAAGACTACAGCTTCAAAAGTTTTATTAGGAGATAAAATAACACAGGAGTTGTCTTCTATATCTTGTATCGGTTCTAACCTCAATGTACATTCCATTGAACATGACGTCATTGAGGAATGCGGCTAATCAGGTAAATATGAGGCCTCAAAAGGGGTTTTTTTATTTTGTTTGAACGATACATTTTGTAATTGCTCAACTCTATAATAATTTTTAAAATTCTTTTGAAGAAATTAAAAAACTTTACTAAAAACAATAAAAATAGTACAAAACTAATTTTTTTAAATGAAACAAATTAATTATTTTCTCCCTCTTTTGCCCCTATCCAATCAGTTGTAAACGTTTATAGAAAATGGTGGCTTTAGTTGTTAGTAATAGTACCTAGGGCTGCTCGCGTACTGCCATTCAGCACTAGATGTAGTTTCGATTATTTGTGTGACAGTAGATGGATCGGATATGTCTAAAACGAAGCCTGATGAGCTACCTCTGCCGGCTGGATGGGAGCAATCTCAGGATTATGATGGAAAAACATTTTATATAGATCACAGAACACACACTACAAGCTGGCTAGATCCCCGCGACCAGTGAGTATAACATTAATGATTAACTATAACTAGAAGAGTATAACTATAAGTATTAAGTAACTCACTCTCGGTAATCAATAATCTTACTACTTACAGTTACGACTACTAGTACTAACTGCGAAGCGATTATAAGTTATTATTGTGGTTGATAAACAATCAATTCGAACAAAAAACTTATCTCTGGTCTAAAACTGAAAGACCGCCATCACAGTAAATTGAGTCAGCCGTCAGACTCAGTGTCTCAGTTTGAATCTATATGGGGATTAAATTTAATAGTCAACACAATTAGTAAATTACTATTACTTGGATCTCGTGGAAACTCAAACTGGCGTTTATTGTTACGGTTCAAGTTTCCATCAACTTCAAGTTGACTAGAAATAAAAATGCGAGTCGAAGTGAAAAAAAATGCTGAGTTACTGTTAGAGACAGAGTTGACTACAAATATTTTACTTTTAGTTTTAAGTTAGGGCCGTAACACTAAAGTCAATTGACGAATTGAGTTGCTGTAGCTCAAACTGTAGAGTGTCATAATCAGATATGAGTATAACTCTTAAGTATGGACTTAACAATAACTTATACTTATAGTATTGCTATCACTATTAGAATTTAAAATCAATGAGAGCCAGATTGAAATATGAATTCGAAATAAAGATGATTAGCCAGGTGAATAACCGTAAGCAGCGAGCTTTAAAGGCTCACTACAGAGCTGATTGATACTAATAGTTATTAGCCTAACATCATTGACTCATTCTTAGAGGTTAATTCTAAAAGTCAAAAGACAAGTTTGAAATAACTCAAATTTCGCAAATTTAGCATTAACAACTGGCAATTTGATTTAATGTTATTCTGAAACTGTCACCTGTGTAAATTGTAACAGTATGAGTAACTGATTATTCTATTATTAAAAGGCTAACTAAGCAACAGTTTTAGTAGTATTTTAAGCTCATTTAGGAGTAATGTTAAATTATGAATGTTTAGCACTTCCAAACTACTAGAAATGCCCTTTTAGTGTTTCATTTGAATTTAGATAATAAAATGTTGCCTGTAAAATAACTTTGTTTTGTTGCCCCAACTGTAACTCCTTGGAAATTGAAGCCAGGGTTTCCTTCTTATGGATATTACACTAAACTTGATGCCTTTGGCATTTACATACTATATTTTTATGTTGTTGATTACATAAAGGCAAGCAAATAAGGAATTGCCACTAATATGCTTCATAGATTATCTATCACCTATCTTAATACACATAGCTTTAGTTGTAGTTAAGCCGTTAGCTTTACTAATGCTAAAACTAAAAATTATATGATAATAGTACTATGGACTAATATGAATACTAATTTCATTTATACTCCAACTGCAATTCTAGTTTCAACTTGAAGTAGACATTATGATCATGCTAACTGGATAGCTGTAAATATAGGGGTAGTTTAAGAGCCATGTCCCACTCAACTTCGATATAATCTGTACTTAATGGGCATACCAATAAATCTAGCTTTTCTTATTGAATAATAGTGCGACTGTGATAACTATCATGACCGTCACTGCAACACCAACTTTATGATAATAACTATGCTGATAATACATAGGCATGAACATTCTTTCAATGGTAATCAGTATGATGAAGCTTTCATGATAGTTCACTATGATAAGTATTACTATCATTAAGTTGTTGTTGTCAGAATTAAAAATACATTCCAGAGGCTAGTTAGTAACTCGAACTAATATGCTTTGGTATTGATGCTAAATGTTTGTGTGCAGTTATTCAATTATTAAACTGACAATGTGTTATTACGCTATAGTCTATGGCCTATGCTATTCTCATTCCGGAAATAAGTATATGTGATCTTAGAATTTGGCTTCCATTTATTATTAACATTATGATTTTCATTTTCATCACGTAATCTGGCTGATGTTTCAGTGTATCAGTGCTACTGAGCCGCACTATTCCAACCTACTGGATCAATAAGTAAATGTTTGTTTGAGAAGCTATATTTTGTTTAATTTAAAATAATAGATGCATTATTGTAAATAATAATAGACTGGCAGTTTTTAAATCAATGCTACGACTTGAGTAGCCACCATATCATAAGTTAGGCATTTCGTCTTCTGTAACGGAATTATTGAAAGTTTTTACTGGGATAAGGTTACCCTCACTGTGAGTAAAGATTACCTAAGTGATTAGATTGTATATTACAATGCATAAGATGTAAATTTTTTTATTATGGTAATTCTATTTTTATTTGGTGTTTTCTTTGCCCATTTGGGTTTGGTGATTGGATGTTGGACTATTAAGATGCCAGTTTGGAGGTGGGCAACATCTGCTCCTGTGGGTTAAGTCTAACTACTCTGTTGAAAGTTGAAAATGAGACGTCTTTAAAGCCCTTCATTCTTAAGGGACAATAGGCTTTTTATAGAAAGTTGTAGCTTATGTTGAATATTTTTAACAATTGGATATGTCCATTGCACTGGCATGTCTCAGTTGCTCTTCTATCTCTATCCTGATTTTTTAGTTCCTGTTGGTTACATTGTCATAGTACCATCTTCACATTCTTGGTGCACATAAATCTCAAATAAAGACAATTTATGTTAATTCAGATTGGAAATGTGACTTTTATTATTGAAAATTCAAGTTGAGCCTTACACGATTTTTAATTTTTTAATAAAATATATATTCAGAAAATGAGCTTTGTCTCACGGCTAGCGACTCCTGAAACTTGCTACCAGCAAGATATGCTTAGAGTACAAAGCAGCACCCAACTCTCTGTATAGAGATGTACTGAACAAGTGAGCCCATCAAGTAAAGGAGCCCCCATTTTATCTGAATTACTGAACTTGTGTTGAAAGGCTGTACTATGAATTATGAGGTCGCACTCACCAGATGAAATGTTTGTGGCCAGTTAAACTTTGTCAACTGACATTCTCGTGGTTTATGTTCTTTTTTATCTTTTCCCTTTGAGTGTTACCTCCCCTTTACAAAAACTAATGGCAAGCAATTACACCTGGAACCTCTTAGTCACATGTGTAGGTTTCTTTGTCTCACCTCACTATTTTGCAGTGTTCCAATATATAAAACATGTTGTTGTTACTTTTGATGTAAAATTTTCTTTTTTATGTCTTAAACATAATACAGTTCTGGCAAGTTCTATGCTCCAGCCAGCATTTAAATGTGAAGCTTTCAACCGCAATCCATTTCATATCTACCTTCTTTTTCCCAGACAATGTTGTTGCTGGTCTGTCACGCTCAAAGACGCTCAGCTTCTCAAGTTATTTTTTAGAACAACAAAACCCCAAACGTTTGCTGATTGTGTTGGCGATGAGTTGCCGTTTGGCTGGGAGAAAGTTAACAGTAAAGACTGTCATGCATACTTTGTTAATCACAACACCAGTGAGTATATACTCTACAGACTGCATTACTCTGTGTATCTGTTTTAAGATACGGATGTTATCTCAATTTGACAAAAAGTTGTATAAATACTATAAAGCTGAACGCTGCTCGGAAATTTGTACACCTTGAAGTATTATGACCATTTCATTATATAAAACTAGTGCATGCTTATAGTTGCCATCCCTGTGAGTAACCCCTGATGGAAAGATTTTTTAAAACGTGCCATGGACTTATTCATATGTGATACATGAGCAATTATGATTGGATGCTCTTCCTAACATCACCAATGGCCTTGAAGGGGTTGGGGGCAGGGGCATGACTCTGTGTTTACTAAGCAACGCTCTAACCCCTACTCTCCGGCTTTTCATATTGTATACATTTCATGAAATAACATGATAAATATCGATAATAATACCAGCTTTATTTAAACTTAATATGTGGATAATTGGTGCCTTGAATTTTACTCAGATTGGTTTAAAGAGTTTATGCCATGGCCAGAGAAATGCCTAAACAGTGTTAAATAGTGGCCTTTGGTCATGGAGGTGCCTGCTAAAAGATAAATTTGTCCACTTGTCTATATAATGATGGCTGATGGTGCTATGCATTGGTACAGGCTGGTTGTCCCCCATTGTGACTGCAATGTCTTGGCTAGTGTCATGTTACAGTCTAAAGTGTTACGTAACGCTGACTCTATATTCTACAGGGCAAATACAGTTGGAGGATCCCAGCTTAGAATGGAGAAGGAAACAGCAAGAGATGCTGTCTGAGTATTTAGTTTCAGCCAATGACCAGTTGCAGGTGAGTTGGCCATACTAGTACACATGGTACATGCTGTGTATGGAGATGTGGTACATGCTGTGTACAGAGATGTAGCTCTCTGAATTATCTTGTGAGGCTGTAATAGACATTTAGCTTACACAAAAAACATGACCACCTTTGAGCAAGCAGGTATAAGTTGGCACAGTCCCACAAAGGTATTTATTAAATGGTTGTGTTGCCATGCAGTAATTGCATGCTCTAAGCTAGGCCCGTTGAGTAACACCATTTCAGCGTTGTTGGTGTTTTGGTAGGTGAGGAAGGAAAGAGTGAGTGTGAAGCAGAGACAGTTGGCTATAGCTGAAGACCAATATCGGTATTTGAAGGACATAGCTGGGGCTAGTAACTCTTCCCCCAACAATAAATATGGCTCTCAGTCTAGTTGTAAGTTTATGTTTCTGTTGTCTACCTTGATATGAAATACAGTGGCTACTCATCGTGATGTGGACCAGCTAACTTTTTCTGGAGGCCTTCCTTTATAAAAACTATATACAGATTATTGATTTCAAATCATCATGATATATGGATTACATGTGTGGGATTTTAAAATTAATGTAGAGGCAAACTTATTTATCTATGCAGTTATATTCTAATACTTACTTAGTCCTTAGCGTGACTCCTTGTACTATTCCTCAGGTAAGTTATGTGAAATCAGACAGCAAAATGGACTGTATTTCATGTAATCAACATGCTGGATCAATATTGCTAAAAGTTCCTTGGGGAGGGAAGGGGGTAGAGGAGGGTGATCTAGATTGCCGAGTACTGTTTATCGTAGTCACATTCAGTTTTTCGTTTTAACTTTCATAAAATGTGAGAACTAATAGTACTGCAATTACAAAATAGAATAGTTGATGGCATGGCGAAGTGAAGTATCATGCAACGTAGATCCGCACTGCGTTTCCATTGTATGAGTTTGACACAAGAATTGTAGTCCAAGTGGCTGGTCCTCTAGTTACTTGATAGTGCTCTTTCTATGGCGTGGTTATTGACAGCGCTGATTAACCAATAATGTTGTTTTGTTTAGTGTCATCAGTTGCCAGCACCAGCTCTATAAAACATGATCCAGACCTGCTGAAGGCAGATATTGCTCTGGCAAAGAACAGTCTGGCGCGGCTGGTCAGGGAAGTGGCGGAAATGAAGACGGCCTATAAGCTGGACGAGGCCGGAGTGAAGAGTCTTCAACAGTGAGTTCTGGCTGGGTTTAAAGTCAAGTAGTGCTAGGAGTCTCACTCTTATAGTAGTACTGGTAGTTAGTCAGTCAGTCTCACTCTTATAGTAGTACTAGTAGTTAGTCAGTCAGTCTCACTCTTACAGTAGTACTAGTAGTTAGTCAGTCAGTCTCACTCTTACAGTAGTACTAGTAGTTAGTCAGTCAGTCTCACTCCTATAGTAGTACTAGTAGTTAGTCAGTCAGTCTCACTCTTACAGTAGTACTAGTAGTTAGTCAGCCAGTCTCACTCTTACAGTAGTACTAGTAGTTAGTCAGTCAGTCTCACTCTTATAGTAGTACTAGTAGTTGGTCAGTCAGTCTCACTCTTACAGTAGTACTAGTAGTTAGTCAGTCAGTCTCACTCCTATAGTAGTACTAGTAGTTAGTCAGTCAGTCTCACTCTTACAGTAGTACTAGTAGTTAGTCAGCCAGTCTCACTCTTACAGTAGTACTAGTAGTTAGTCAGTCAGTCTCACTCTTATAGTAGTACTAGTAGTTGGTCAGTCAGTCTCACTCTTACAGTAGTACTAGTAGTTAGTCAGTCAGTCTCACTCTTACAGTAGTACTGGTAGTTGGTCAGTCAGTCTCACTCTTACAGTAGTACTAGTAGTTAGTCAGTCAGTCTCACTCTTACAGTAGTACTAGTAGTTAGTCAGTCAGTCTCACTCTTACAGTAGTACTAGTAGTTAGTCAGTCAGTCTCACTCTTACAGTAGTACTAGTAGTTAGTCAGTCAGTCTCACTCCTATAGTAGTACTAGTAGTTAGTCAGTCAGTCTCACTCTTACAGTAGTACTAGTAGTTAGTCAGCCAGTCTCACTCTTACAGTAGTACTAGTAGTTAGTCAGTCAGTCTCACTCTTATAGTAGTACTAGTAGTTAGTCAGTCAGTCTCACTCTTACAGTAGTACTAGTAGTTAGTCAGTCAGTCTCACTCCTATAGTAGTACTAGTAGTTAGTCAGTCAGTCTCACTCTTACAGTAGTACTAGTAGTTAGTCAGCCAGTCTCACTCTTACAGTAGTACTAGTAGTTAGTCAGTCAGTCTCACTCTTATAGTAGTACTAGTAGTTGGTCAGTCAGTCTCACTCTTACAGTAGTACTAGTAGTTAGTCAGCCAGTCTCACTCTTACAGTAGTACTGGTAGTTGGTCAGTCAGTCTCACTCTTACAGTAGTACTAGTAGTTAGTCAGTCAGTCTCACTCTTACAGTAGTACTAGTAGTTAGTCAGTCAGTCTCACTCTTACAGTAGTACTAGTAGTTAGTCAGTCAGTCTCACTCTTACAGTAGTACTAGTAATTGGTCAGCTCTCCCTGGAATAATGGAGGGAATTTGGATTGGTTTCCAGAGCAAAGGCTTGTGATAATCTTAGAATGTAGAATGCCTCAAGACAGTGGAGCATCTGTGGCTGCTTGAGAAGTTGGCCAGAGTTAGATTCTGATTTAAAGTCCATGCTTATGGCAAGAATTAACATAATTGAAATCCCTGGCCTCCCACTGTATTGCTGTTATGTCATCCAATTAACCTCTTGATGAGGAATAGTGTTTCCCTCGTAATGCCTTGCCCACCAACTTCTTATTGGCAATGGTATCAGCACAAAGTAAACCCTGGGCATTGATTAGCTGTGTGATTGAAATACCTGCTGAAGAATTTTAGGTATGTTGTAAGACAATAACTGTTGAAATTATATTCCAATACATTCACAGGACTGGCAGTGTTGTCCTGTGGGTGATGATTGTGTCCCAACACATGGCCAAACAATGCTCTTTGAAATGTATTCTATTCTATACAATGTAAAGTATGCCAACTGCCTAGCTTCATGCTATGCTATACTTGCCTCTAATGACTTATAGGCTCCTGGTGTTAGCTTGTACTCCATTCATAGCATACAGTGTCTTGAAGTTATAGTCAGCCTTTCTCCTGATTTTTATTGGGGTGGGAGGGTAACCACTAACCCTAGTGGTGGTCAGAAACCAATGAAATCCTTTCAAGTCTTTTCCCTTGACTATTGTGAGCTCCATGTGATTTGAAGTTTGCTATAACATGGCTGGAAACTGTAAGCCTTAGGTTCTTGAAGTTTGCCACTGCTAAGTATGGGCAGATCACCCTATTTTCTGTTCATTCTCTCAAATTTTGTACTAAATGGGGATAAGCTCATTCACCTGCATAGAACCCAGTTTTGGTTGGTCGTTTGACATTGTGAGTGTAATATTCTCACTGTGCTCAGTATCTTATAGTACCACTGTCACTGTTCTCAGTATCTTATAGTACCACTGTCACTGTACTCAATGTCTTATAGTACCGCTGTCACTGTACTCAGTATTTTATAGCACCACAGTCAACTGTGCTCAGTTTTATGTTTTTCAAGTAAGCCTTGGTTGATGTGGGATGTTATACTAATATTTATAAATGTAAACAATATAATACTGATTCTGTCACAAAGTACAATGTACTTTTACACCATAACTGTTAGTTATCACAGCTGGTCTTGCTGTACTCTGGTCAGTCTCATCTCTCACTTTATTCTGTTTGTAGGGTGAATGAGAAGATTTCAAACGGCCAGCAGTACAGCTACAATGAGACGTACGAGATTCTCAATGAGATCTACAAAATCAAGCAGTCCTTATTGTCAGGTATGTTAGATTATACATGTATGTAAAACAACATGTTTTGGATTTATATTCGAAAGTCAACGCCTATAGCACTGCAGTGTTGAGTTGTTAGTGATTGTACCACACAGGTGAACAAGAAAAAAGGAATCTCATGGAGTCACTAGGCAAACTTAAGGATGATTTCCTGTTGAAAAAGTTTGAAGACGATAATACTAATAGTGATTCAGCTTTGGACTTTGATAAATATTCAAATACTTCGTTAGGAGACCCAAGTGGAGAGGTAAGTACTAGTAACTTGTATTAGGAATACTGCTGCTACTACTGCCACTACTACCACCACCACTACTACTACTACTACTACTACTACCACCACCACCACCACCACCACCACCACCACCACCACCACCACCACCACCACCACCACCACCACCACCACCACCACTGATGTATCAGTATACTACTGATACTACTACTACTAATACTGCTAATACTGCTAATACTACTACTAATGCTAATGATATTCTATAATTCTTCTAGTTTGTTCCGGCCAACAAGCGAGTAGCAGAAATGGCCCGACTGCGCCTTCAGTATGATGATGCCAGGCGCAGACGTATTGACCTGCAGAAAAAGTTGGCCCACCTGGAAGATAGCCAGATATCAGTGACAGACAACGGCATGTGTGATCATGATAGGTGAGTGTGTGCCCCCCTTAGTCCTGTTTCCAGTGGCTTCGTCGCCCTTGATACCATATTTGAGGGCAGCTGTAATCCAACCCCAGTGTAAGCTGCAGTTCAACCAATGGTGATTCAACTCTGAGCTTTGGGCCTGCTTGCACTGTGGAATTTCTACTGATAAGCTATTAATTGTTTTTGTGAATCACTACTGTACTAGTTTTGGTGCACTCTACATATTATGTGGATTGTGGAATTTAGATGTATATTACTTGTCAGTAGGAAAGGGACTAATTGGAAATAGTGTAGAGTTATGATTCAAGGGATAAACATTGTAATGCAATGTTTGTCATTATAAAGGATTGTTAATTCATCAAAACAATTTGTAATCGGATAGAGGCTAGGTGATACAAAACGAGAAATGCTATGCCATTGTTTGAAGCATTCTACAGTGGTTGAGTATATAGATTTGCTGAATGTATGGCATTGAATTCAGTCTTTACAAATCTCACAACTCACTAGGACCTGCAGTATTCTAGTATTGCAGCAGTGTAGATTCACTGCAGTGATAATGCACAGCTGTGGTATGCAGCTGATAGCATTAACTGAGCTGCTCCTACATTTTAATAAACATTCCTACCAGTTGAAAAATAACATTACATACTGGCATGAGTGTAACACATAATTCACCAATACCTTGCATTACTTGCATTTTATTGATGTGGCATTCATATGGATAATAGGCTTATCACTCAACCATGCTATGCTGCTAACTGCTGTTAGAGGTATTCTAATTACTGGTTGACTATGGGAACTAGCAGTGCTGTTTCATTACACCTCCCTGTATATACTGGCTCTAGCAGCTCACCTCAATGATGCTCTCATATTGATGTTAATATTAAGCTAGTTTATGTCTCTATTAACTGAATTATGGTTACAGAATTATGTTGATATCTGAAAAGGAGCAGCTCCTAGCTGAACTGAAAACTATGAAATCATCTAAAGAGAAAACGGCTGAGGAGAAACTCGTGATCAAAGAACAAATACGTAAACTAGAACAAGACTTACAAGGTCAGTGTTGGTAAAACAGTGTTTCGTGTGCCAATATTGTTTATGTAGGTATGCTGTTGTCATGGCAACCTTAATATGCAAATATTGGTAGGTGCTTCTTAACATGCTGTCTTATTTTGATTACAACTACGAGTCGTGCATTTTGAGAGTGTACAGAGTTATCCTATCAAACATTGTCTAAGCACATGCTCAGCTGTGTACTGTAGAACCTACTGCAGTTGCTGGTAACATTCATGCGATGATATACTCCGTAATTCATGCTAGAAGTCACAGGAAACCAGGCTATGCGGAGTTGTAGGCTTAACCTTGTCACTCAGTTATGGCTATCTCAGGGGAGATAACTGTATTTTCTATGTCTATTCAGCAACCATAGGTTATATAGGAAGCTGTATTGTATATGTTTGTATTAGATGCAAGAGTGATTGGACACAGTTTGATATCAAACAGACTGAGACAAGACGAGAAGAAGCAAGGAGTTATACAGCAGTTGACGGACACAGCTCGTCTCACCACTCAGTTGGAAGCACAACTCCGATGGTGAGGAACATCCCTCTATTATGACTATACACTGCTCCCTCCATATCTCAGTAAGCTGTGGGCCGGGAAACCTCAATACGTGACATAGTGGAATACCAGATTTAGCTATCGGATTTGTTGAATTTGACCATTTTGTCACTATAAACATGTGCATAAGCTATAAAGGAGGGGTCCAAGCCCTTCTCAATGCATGTGGAATTTCGTGAGAATTGGAGCCGTGAGATATGAGGGAGCACTGTATTAGATTTTCTAGTTATTTTGTTCCAGGCATTTTTAAGAATTGCAATACTCGGTTTAGTATGACTTGCATATAAAATTGTTGGTGCCGGGTGTATATAATATCACTGGAAGAATTAAGGTTATTTGATACATCTTTTATTAAATACTATTTGAGTTGAGCCTTCAACTACAGGTCAGCCATGATTCTACTGATTAACTAGCCACAAACTAGTCAACTGATGTTACATTGTGTGTGTTGTAACACTGTTACAAGGTTTTTAAAGTAACATTGCAATATTATGCTCTCATTTTAATTTAGGTTCAGTTTTGTTTTTGATACACAAGTGTGGTCATTTTGATAAAAAGGCAAGGCTAGGCATTCCCACCATAAATAAACCATAAACTGCAACAGATTTCAGTGTTTAATATATTTGGTCATACGATGAATTTCTCAACAGTTTAGGGATGAGGAAATACTCATGAGCAGGAGTTACCTTCTCAATATATAATTTATAATTGTTGCTATCTAACTGTATTATTAGTTTATTACTATATTATTATATTAACATTAATTTTTTTCTTGATATGTCGAGCTATCAGAATGCATTTTCGAATGGTGTTACAATATTCCATATCTCTTGCTGCTACCTGCATACTGTTTTCTAAAACAAATTAGTGGTTAGAGTACTTTAATTTGATTTAAAAAGGTCAAGTTTTTTAAATCCAATTTGGAGACACCTTTGCTAACCAAACAAAGGTACCTACAAGCCTGCTGTGTTGTTTATGCAGATTTAAGGCTAGCAAGGCTTCATTTTCAGAAAGCTGTATTGTGTAGTGTATGTATGTCAATACATTGAGTTGTCTGATCTCTTTAATAGCCTCTCTGTCAGCTCTCTAAGCTCCTCGTCTAGCCTCGGCTCTCTCAGTTCATTAGGATCACTGGCCAGTAGTAGGGGCAGTCTTAACTCCAGCTCCTACAGTGATCTGTACTCGGGCTCTCAGTCTCAGGCCTCAAGTGAAACTAGTCTACCCGACCTACAGCGACGCTTTGACAAGCTGACAGCCCAGGTGAGTTTTATCAGCCTGTTGACACATTCTCTACTGATACATTCTCTACTGACACATTTTATAGGTTATATTGAACTATGCTTACTCTGCATCTCTCTGCTTGCAGTGTCCTCCAACTAGCCTGAATCATATATTAGATAGCCACAGCAATGGTGGATACAGCAGCAGTATTAACCCCTCTTCCACCGGTTCACAATCCTCCCCTGGAAGTAACAACAGTTTGCACAGTCTCTCCCCTCCGGTCTCCCCGTACGACGCAGTTCCACCTCCCACCTACCAGCAGCACCTTAACATGGTCAACAGGAAGCGTATGCTGCCGTCTGACGTGGACTGCGACAGCTCTCAGGTATCTTCACGTCACATCAGTCTTAAGTTGCCTTTATACCTTCACGATTTTCGGTCAGAAATTCAATTTGGCTAGGCTGAAATTTCTCCGAGTTGCATTGCATTGTAAAAGCCACTCGTAGAAATTTTTGTACTGTGATAACTTAATCGGCCGAGTTCAAAATAATAAATAAAAGGAGTGATAACTCCTTGTAAACATCGTTATTTAGTCATGACTTTGGCGATTGGATGGCGTACTTATATGTTAATAGTTATATCACCTACGCTTTCTCAATTGTCGCTTTTATGCTGTCAACTTCACTAATTCACTGTGTTTACAAAGGGCATCAAATAGTGATTAAGCGAGTCAAATTTCAATTTTAGAAAGTGAGCTTCCGCATCAATATGATTTCAACGATTTTAAGTTTGACTATAAAGGGGTACCCGGACAAGCATTTTTATTAGATTAAACTCGGTACTTTTTTCAGTAGAGGTATAAACACAACTTTACTGTGTATCCAGTTATCTTTCTATAGCATTACTCCAGTTCATTTAATGGCTGTGTCATCTATGAATAAACTCACACAAGTTTATAGTTGCCCTCCCTGTGAGAACCCCTGATGGAAAGGGTTTTTGTTAAAGCGGGCTAAGGACTTATTAAGATGAGGCACAGGAGTAATTATGGCTGGATGCTCTTCCTAACATCACTAATGGCCTTCACTGGGGTTCGAACCCATGACTTGGTGTTCACTAAGCAACGCTCTAACCCTTAGACCACGTCATCTATGTTTATGATAAATGAAATTCTATCAAGTTGAGTAGAACAACTTTCAAGAAACCTTGCACTTTACTTGCAGAACAATATGCTAGAAGCTGGCACCGTACACTCTGCTGTTTCCTCTATTCACCGCAAGAGTGGCACCAGTCATGAGGACGTTGTGTCGTCAGCAGTTAGCAATGAAAGTGTTGCTGCCGATAGTGGCGTGTTTGAGCCCTTGTCTCACCCAGTGTAAGTATTATAGTGTTCACGTACATAGCGTAGTGTAAGTATTATACTGTCCACGTACATATCATAGTGTAAGTATTACACTATTCACATACATAGCGTAGTGTAAGTATTGTACTGTTCACGTACATAGCATAGTGTAAGTATTATACTGTCCACGTACATATCATAGTGTAAGTATTACACTATTCACATACATAGCGTAGTGTAAGTATTGTACTGTTCACGTACATAGCATAGTTTAAGTAATATACCGTTCACATACATATCATAGTGTAAGTATTACACTATTCACATACATAGCGTAGTGTAAGTATTACACTATTCAGTATTCACGTACATAGCATAGTTTAAGTAATATACCGTTCACATACATATCATAGTGTAAGTATTACACTATTCACATACATAGCGTAGTGTAAGTATTACACTATTCAGTATTCACATACATATCATAGTGTAAGTATTATAGCTACTGTTCACGTGCATAGGTATACAGTGTATACCATAGTATATCATCTCTTGCATGGACACCTCCACATCTGCTACGGTTGACTGAATTCTGCTCTTTAAATTTGCTCATTTTTAACCCTATAGGAAGTTAGATGATGGTGAGCACAGCACACACCTTGTCTCACCTGACAATGTTGCTCAAGTCAAAGTGAACCTCAAGTATTTCACAGAGAAAGCTTTGTTATGTGTCACTCTGGAACAATGTCGCAATCTCCGCACTCTACCTATACCTCATAGGTCTCAAGTGTTAGTATCATAGCTTTATATATGTAACTGTGTAGCTTTATATATGTAACTGTATATATGTAACTGTATAGCTGTATATATGTAGCTGTATATCTGTATATATGTAACTGTATAGCTGTATATATGTAACTTTATAGCTGTATATATGTAACTGTATAGCTGTATATATATAACTGTATAGCTGTATACATGTAACTGTATAGCTGTATATATGTAACTGTATAGCTGTATATATGTAACTGTATAGCTGTATATATGTAGCTGTATAGCTGTATATATGTAACTGTATAGCTGTATATATGTAACTTTATAGCTGTATATATGTAACTGTATAGCTGTATATATGTAACTGTATAGCTGTATATATGTAGCTGTATAGCTGTATAGCTGTATATATGTAACTGTATAGCTGTATATATGTAACTTTATAGCTGTATATATGTAACTGTATAGCTGTATATATGTGGCTGTATAGCTGTATATATGTAACTATATATCTGTATATATGTAACTGTATAGTTGTATATATGTAACTGTATAGCTGTATATATGTAACTACTGTGTGTACTATTAGAATCTAATTCTATACTATACTTTAGTACACTACACTATATTATATTATATACTATACTATACTACATATTACACTATTATACTATGCTATATTATACTTCATTCTGTACTATATATTATAACTGGTAATACTGTTGCAGCTATCTCATGGCTGATGCTGACCCCAACTCAGCAAGTCAATTTGTTACTCGACTAGAGACTAACCTCAATGACCCCAAGTTCAATGAAACATTTAGCTACTCTGTAAAAGAGAGCGAGCTCCATCGCCAGTCAGTTAGGATACACATATGTTCACAATCACTACCACCTCACTCCACCGACTGCTGTCATCACAAGTTGGTGAGTCTCCACCACTTCTAGCACTCTCTAGAATGTTCTGGCACTCTCTAGAATATTTTGGCACTCTCTATATTGGAAATTTATATTCTATATAGGAAACTTTTTTTAAACAGAAAATTCGCATTGCTAATCAATCTAGTTTTATGGAATATCATCTTTACTGTACATGTGTAAATTTTTTCTAAAGATAATGATTGGACTTGAAATGTTATAAACTATTTGGAACTGAATTAGACTCTCACACATTTGGGCAGCATGAATTGCAGCGAATTATGTGTTGGAGTGACTACACAGCTACGCCTACTCCCTGTGCATATTGTGCTGCTGTATTCCTAGGCGTGTGTGCAGTTCAGTCTAGACAAGTTCAACTCTAAGAAATCACTCAGTCAGTGGTACAATGCAATCAACTACAAGTCCTTACACACCGACACACTATTAGTCCCATCTCTCCTTCACACAGGGCCAGTCAAAATACTTCAACAGTTTCCCTCCTCAACCAAGACTTCTCAGAGTAAGTTTCTATTCCTAAAACGCATGGTTTTCAGTTTACAGCTGAGTGTGAAATTTGTCATCGTGAGACATTGCGGCAGTTTATTGAGATAGGATTTTCTTCAAATTTCTAAAGCCAACTTTATTTGAAATATCCTGTCATTCATTGAATTTTTAAACTCCTGTTCACATGAAGGTTTTCTCATTTTGAGACTGGGTGGGTTTTTATTATTTTTAGATTATGCTTTGAAAATTGACCATTTTGTAGTTATTAAAGGGTTTTTACATTGAAGCAGTTTTTCGAACTATTGAATCTTACTGATGAAAAATTGTGAATTTTAAACACATTTTCTGGCAGTACAACTCTCAATGACTCGACTATAGTTGAGTTATCCGTCAGCCTGCATTATAGTTGTGACATATTGCTATGCGACGCTGCCGCCATGCCACACTTATAATGCAGCAGTCACACTTATATACTAGTAGTTTGCTTCTGTTATATTTTTGTCTCTTCTACATTACACCTTTCTAGATTTTTCTCCATTATAATATAAGTTTGCTACTGTGTGCAGATCCTAAGCTCAGTCCATCTCACAAGCTGGTGCTGCCTCCCAACAGTTTGAAAAGTAATTCAGTCGGAGATTCATTAGATGTTGCCGAGTTGGAGTCTCAGCAGAACAGCATGAATAGACTGAGGTGAGTCATAACTCTGCTGCCGGTCTACTGTTATACTGCATGCTATACACTGTACTATATACTCTGCTGCCGGTCTACTGTTATACTACATCTCTACACTGTATTATATACTATACTATATTATACTACAGGCTATACTATATCATGCTGTACTATGTTATACTATACTACATACTATACTATATTATATACTATGCTGCCGGTCTACTGTTATACTGCATCTCTACACTGTATTATATACTACACTATACTATACTACAGGCTATATTATATTATGCTGTACTATGTTATACTATGCTACATACTATACTGTATTATATACTATGCTATACTATCCTATACTAAACTACATTATACTATACTATATACTACACTGTATCATAATATACTATATCATACTATACTATATCATACTATACTACACTATACTGTACTACATAATAACACTATATCATAATACACTGTACTATACTCAACTTTATAAAATTTACTGATTGTAATTACACATAGTTTATTTCTGAGAACACTGTGATTACTAAGTAAGCTACTTCCTACAGTACCATAAATCCTCATATTCAACATTAGGTCATTGTCTGACGGACATACAATTCAAAGATCAGCTGAGGAGGTGGACGACTCCACACTGACCAGATGCGGCAGTCAGAGAGTGAAGATAAACAAGTCAGTTGCCTCAGGCATGGAGCAGACGATACCAGCTATCCGACCCGCTCTTGCTTCAACTGAAGGCATGTTCAGTCTAGTGTTACTCATTACTTAGTGTGTGCATTTGTTTCTCTGATACTAGACATTCATACTGCTAGTGTTCACGTCTATTTATTCCTCTAAAGTTTATAATCACAGAAACTCCTGATGAAAAGGTTTATTTTGTTAAAGCGGGCTAAGGACTTGTTCACATGTGACACAGGAGAAATTACGACTGAATGCTCTCCCTAACATCACCAATGGCCTTTACTGGGGATTGAACCCATGACTTTGTGTTTACAAGGCAACCACTCTAACCGCTCCCCATATGATTCTTTTAAAATCTACTTTTACCTGAGTAATCTTTGTTTTACACCTTTACTTATAAAAACTATATACCCATGAGTGATGTTTGGCATTGTGTGCACATGTGTTGATATGGGTATTGTTTCTGTTCATTGATATTTATATCGGTATATTGTTTTTAGTTCATGGAAAGAATGAGAGATCAATGAGACTATCACAGCCAGCAGACAGTCAATATGTGTGTCGGGTGAGTGTCTAGGGGACTTCATTGCGCCATGCACTTGTGTTCACTGCACTGGTGGTTCTGTACTTACTGCAAGTATTGAATGTTATTCAATTGTTTATAAACAACTGAATAATGTTAAGCTTTTGTCTGCAGTTGGCCGATTTAGCAACCATGGTATGTGGTGGTTTGTCTGTAGCCCAGCTACATCAGGGAAGATATTGTTTCTGTCATGAGATTTTCTATAGTAATAGACCCTTTTCAGAGGTCCCGACATCCCCTTTACAATTAAGAGTTGTGGTCTCCCAAAGGGACTAGGTTGAACCTTTGTATAAAAAGCAAACTCATTAAAAATTTAAAGTTTGGCTGCTACTTAGAATTCTAATTATGCTATAGAATTGTAATTTTAAGAGATAGATATTTTCGTATAAGTGCACATATTAGCAGTTCAAAAAAAATTTTAAAAATATTTCTTCATGGATAATTTTGACAAAAATAATCTTGAAAGCATTTATGTGGTTTTGGTTATTGAGCGATGCTAAAGTGGCACTTCAGCATTGCTCGGGGGGGGGGGGGGGGGGGAATTAAAGCCACAAAAATGAGTTCAAGCCTATTTTGCTCAACAAATTTCATTTTGGGAGACCACAACTCTTAATTGTAAGGGTGGGAAATTGGGGACCTCTGAAAAGGGTCTATTCCAAGATTAACTGCACTGAGATAGACTAACTTCTGTATATTATTTATTAAATAGTTGAACCGTAGTGACAGCGACTCGTGCATGCACAAGTCCCGAGGCTCGTTCACCCGCGGCAGCTATGAGAGGCGTAGTCTGAGGTACAAACAGCCTGTAAGATCTTCTATGAAGAACAGATTACCTATCACCAGGCTAGCCCATCCCCCTAAACGAACTGCACTTGACCTTGAAATTGACCTTCGAGTGTCTGAAGTGAAATTAACACATCTACAAGAAGAAATTAATCGACTGAAAGATTTGAAAAGAAGAATGGAGGAAGCCAAGTCTAATGGTAGGATAGAGTGGTGTAAGCTGTATTATGTTGACTTAGTGCTGTATCAGCAGTATCGTATAATGGTGATAGAGCCACATTGCATTGTGGTAGATGTAAATTTAAATTATAATGAACTGGTACATATTGGAGGTGGTGCTGTGAAAATGATAGTTACTAATGTACTGTAGCTTTCTATAGTTCTCAAATATTGTTGTATAGCGGTGTAAAAGCAACCTGCTATGTCACCTGTCCCTCTGTCTGTCTCTGTCTGCTGGTTGTTACACTGACTAATGGCTGATTTGCAGGCGAGGAAACCCCCACGTGGCTGAATGATGAACATCTGCAGAAGCTTCTATCCACAGCTGAAGAGTTGCTCAGCGAGAAGATGAATCCACACGCAGTCCAATCTCAGAAAATTCAGAAGAAAATTGATAAGATTATCAGCCAGGCAGATAAATACCGGCGCAACAAAGTGCCCGAGTCAAGAGAAGTTCATAAGTTTAAGTAAGTCAGCTTGTAGCTTATCTAGATGGGTGTTTTTATACTTGCCTAGGTGTTGTATATTTAGCTGGGTGTTGCTATACTTGGATAGGTGTTGCTATACTTGGATAGGTGTTGCTATATTTAGCTGGGTGTTGCTATACCTAGATAAGTGTTGCTATACTTGGCTAAAGGAAGGTGTACTTCTAGCATATTTGCTAAGGATAGTATAGCCTGTAGTTTGTTTTATAGATTTCTATCTAATAAGTATAACACTTTGGCTGAAAATTCTTGTTGATATGTTTTAAAGGGACAAGATGGCCGTGTTTACGTCATGCAAACTCTCTGTTCCTGCCATTGTCGATGCCGACAGCAGTCTAGTGACTGATACAGGAAGTGATGTCACAGAAACGGACAATGCAGCATCATTGTCTGACGAGAACACTGAAACAGAGAGTGTGTGTGCCCTCACTACCTCCAACACGCCAACTTCTGAGCTCAGTGAACGAGAGGTCAGTCTGCTTACTTTGACATTGAGTCATAATATCTCTTCTATGAGAAAATCTTCTGACTTGTAGAATCAGAACTCGAAACATTTGGGAACACAAATTTTAAAATTAAATGCCACTATTGTAGACTAAGCATAAGGCCACACGGTGCGGACTCTCTGCGTGCGTGTACAAATGTGTGAAAATCTCGCTCAGTATGTTATCCGCATGAAATCTGTCGGAAATCCGCACCATAACAGCCCGGATTTTCCGCATGTGATCTGTGTGGGAAATCCGAGTGGTGTGGCCCTACGCTAATAAGAGTAAATTAGTTGAGATATGTTTTACAAAGTATTATTTCTGCAACAAGTTGAAGAGTTTGTTGCTCTCATGTCTCAGCAAACTAGTACTGCGTAGTACAGCTAGTTGAGGCGTTAAGATTGTAGACTGCTGCTCTGGGTGTGGGTGAAGAGTAATATGACTTTTTGTTGTAGTCTCCACCCTGCGCTATGCTGGACTCTAGCATTACCTCTGCACACCACTCTCTCATCAACCAGCCTAGCCGAGTTCCTATAGACGAAGACTTTAGAAGGGCGGCTCAGCTGGAATCTACAGTGATAGATGCTCGGCGAAAGCCTCCACCGCCTTATCCTAGCTCTATACAGATTGGCTCTTTCAGACTAGAGTTAGACCAAATAGGAGAAGAAGAAATCCTTTAAAAGTTTGCATCAGCTGGTGATTAGATGCACGGAACTTGGAAATGTTAGCACAATTTTATTGTCTCCCTTTAAATTACCCACTTGCTTTCTGGTTGGGTTACGAAATGCTTGCAGTTTATGGAGCAAATGTTTATCAATTGCTTGAAAATCAAATAATTATTGTCGGAATTGAGAATGTCCTAATTCTACTACAGTTCTATATATTAATCCATATAATTAAGTCGTAGCGCATTTTATTGTAACATACTAATTTATATAAATAGCGCTATATTAATTCAACTAAATTCATTCTGTGTTGTGACTTTGAAAGCAAGTTCAGAACCTGTAGTAGTAGCACTAGACCAGACTTGGTCTGATTTGTAGATTCTCATGACATACTGTTAGCAAGGTGTACAAGCAGAAGCTGGTTTTGCCTTCTTTTATCTGCACTAATGTTTGTGTATGAAATTTTTTAATTTTATACTATCGATTTTGAGGTATTTTGTATTTTTTTAATGAATGCTTCCAGTTTTCCATCGACATGTTTTTAGAATGGTACAACTTTTACAACATTGCTATACACTAAAATAATATATTGAACGTAGTATTTCCTATTCTAATAATCACATTGCTCTAATATGTACACCTAAACTCTTATAAGTTACTAAATATTTTTGATAGATGAGACATGGTATCAGCTTTCTGTATGTGTTATATTCTCTACTACATCCAATCTTCAATTTGTGGATAATTTTGTTACTTTGTATATAAATGTACATACAGATATAAATAAAATATTTTATTCATTCATGATGAACTAAGCTAAGCATTCTGTATTATTATATTCACTAAAATGTGATTATTTGTGAGCATTGCAAGAAAACTGTTGGAGAGTTCTCGTTTCTATACGCAAAGAAAAATTATCAGGCTTTGATTTTGTCATTGCAGTAGTTGGTGAAGATTTTTTAGCCGTTCTAAGAGTGAAAGTGATTATTACATGTCGGTTTGTGGCTGTTATATGTGAATATTGAGTCATAGAGATGGGAAAAAGTCTTCAGGGTTAAATTGCATTTTTAATGAACGAGAAAAGACATTTAATCTATAGCTGGCAGTTATGCTTTAGAGTTTACAGTAGGCTATTTTGTCGTGTTAGATTAACAATGATCCAAATTTTGACCTCCGGTGATGTGGCTATCACACGTGTTTTTATTGACAAGGTTAAAGGTTGGCCCAATGTGGCTTACAATTGGACAGTGGGTGTCGATGCAACTCTTAGTGCCTTTCTTGTCAAAGAGCAAGGTTCGATAATTTTCATGACAGGCATTTTCTTGAAGTTTTCCACTTAGCAATTTTTAGCGAATATGGATCAAGCACAGAAAGTTGTTTCAGAATTATTATCTAACCCAGTAAATGTTGGTTTGATAGGGCTGATTGTATTCTTGGTTTATAAAATTGTCAGAGGTCAAAAAGAGCCAGTAGGCCCAGCTCCAGACCCTCCGTTGTCTAAATTGAAAAAGCAAGACTTCACCCTTGAGCAACTTAGAGAATTCGATGGGACTGGCCCAGAAGGCCGAGTACTGATGGCAGTGAATGGAAAAGTATTTGATGTTACTAGGGGCAAAAACTTTTATGGGCCAAGTAAGTGTATTTCAATATTTAATTTTATTATTAAACTTCAACTTCAACCATTAGACTCAAAAGTCAAAGAGTAAGCCATTTGAAATTCAAATTGCGGAATTCAATTTGAATTTAATTTTTATTTTATAATTCTAATTCTATTAGTGTATTTTTATTAGTAGTATTAGTGTTACCATTGCCAGTATATACTGTTAGTATTGCATTTTTAAATTAGAAGTCAAATGAAATCAACTTAAAATTTAATATCAATGTGATGATGAATATGAATATCAACTTCAACTTCAAGGGCATAACTCGTAAGACACAATGAACTTCATATTTATATTGGTAATTGTAGTATTTATTAGTTTCTTAATTTCGTTCTATTTGATTGAAATTTACAAGAATTAAATAGTCTGGTGATATTCATATTCATATTGGTCATTGATTGATTTATATTAATACTAAATATGATTATAATTTATATATATTTTAATTACCTATCAATATCCATATTAAAATAATATCAATGTAATGATTTTATTATTTATTTTTAATGTATTAAATTCAATTTCTTACTGTTACTCTAAGCTTGATTTAATCAGTTTTTAAATTGTTATTGCACTTTCAATGTTAATAAGACTTCAACCTCATGGTTACACATAATTCTTAATTTTTATTTGTCAGACTCACTACTACCTTATATAAGTAATGAATTTGGTTGCATACTGGATTCCCGTTGATTTTCATTTTGAGTTTTATGAAAAGTTTTAACAGGTTATTGACACTAAATCCATATCCATTGTAACCATAGTCTTAATTATTACAAAGTGTATATGTAAATATATCCACACATACTGTATGGAGTACATGTACAAAAATGGTGAAACATTGGCAAAAACTATGTAACTGACAACTCTGCTTGTTATACATTGCATTGCGATGATTTATAGTAGGTTTCCAAATTTTGTGCTGTATTTAATGCAGGGATTATAAAAGCATTTTATACGTGACTGGTGTTTCTCCATTTTTTCTGTCTTCTAATGAAATGACAATTTGAAAATGATTTTAGTAGTTATTTTTAAGGGAAAGTGGTTATTACTTTCATTAAAATAAATGACTTGCTTATGCTAAATTACTTAAAAACATCTTTTTTCAAATAATACCATGTGCATATAACAGTAGCATGTATATAATAGGGTATATAATAGCATTATGTATATAAAGTTAATAGTAGTGTATGTTAGTATTGCATGTAATAGTAGTGGGTATATAATAGTAGTGTGTATAATAACAGTGTATACAATAGTCAATAGTAGTGTATAAAATAGTGGTGCCATATAGTGGCAATGTATGTAATAGCAGTATATATAGTAGTAGTGTATATAATAGTAGTGTACATATAATAGCAGTGTATAGAATAATCAATAGTAGTGTATATGTAGTAATATTTATATAACAAAAGTGTGTATATAATAAAAAAACTCACGCAAGTTTATAGTCGCTATCCCTGTGAGAAACCCCTGATGGAAAGAGTTTTTATTAGAACGGGCTAAGGACTTGTTCAAATGAGGCACAGGAGCAATTATGACTGGATGCTCTTCCTAACATCACCAATGGCCTTTGTCGGGGTTCGAACCCATGACTTCGTGTTTACAAAGCAAACGCTTTAACCCCTAGACCACGGCTGCTCCCTAAAAAGTGTGTATATAATAGTATTATATATAATAGTAGTGTATAAAATAACAGTGTATATAATAGTAAAGTGTATATAATGGTCCGTTTTACATGTCTATTCTAGTTGTAAGTTTATTTCTTGGTGTTTAGACGGTCCCTACAGTGTATTTGCTGGAAGAGACGCGTCTCGTGGCCTGGCCATGTTTTCAGTGAGCGAAGACGTTATTCGAGAGGAATATGATGACCTCAGTGACCTTGACAATGAGCAGATGGAGCGAGTTCGAGAGTGGGAACAGCAGCTTAGCGGTGAGTCTGGCTGACCCACTTTTAGTTGGGTTTATACGTATTTGCAGTGCTGGCTACTTATTAAGAACTTGAGCTAATTACTGTGAGGTGTTAGTTTCTATATAATACTATAATACAATATATTATGAGGTTTTCCTAGTTATATAAATGCAGTTTCAAGTAGTAAACAACCACCAATGGTACCTAAGATATGGTGTTACATGACATTTCAATGTTTAAAATATTCATGTTTTTAATCTGATAAATTCACAAGTGTAATGTAATTGATGGCATTACTCAACGAGCTAAATGTGTGGAGTTTAAATATATTGTAAAACACTTTTTAAATATTACAGAAAAATACGACTATGTTGGTAAACTATTGAGACCCGGTGAACAGGCTGCGGACTACGAAGTGGAGGAGGAAGAGAATAGCACGAGCTCTGAGCGAGCAGCTGGGGAGACTAAAAAGACCGAGTGATTAATTCTACTGCCAAGTGAATACCTCACATTGCCGTTGACACTTCGTCTATTGTTAACAATGTGGAGCATAGTATACATTAATGTCTATATATTGTAATGTTTGGTGGACATGGCATGAGGAGTATTTTAGCTGGACATACAATATGCATTCTTACTCTGCGTTTTGACTCGCTACTTCTACATCTTCAACTAAAAATTGTTAGCTCAGACTCTCATATTCCGTCAGCCATAATCACACAAATCTTAATTTATCAACTCAAATTTTTGAACTGCAGTCGTTGAAGCTGCAGTTTTTGGCTATATGATCAGTCTGAATCTGCCTTAAGTCATCGTCATTTAACTTGATTGATTTTGATCAACTGTTTAAGGTTATAAAATGTGTCGTTGTGTCAAATTGATTCACTTTTTGTCATATGAATAGCATAGCTTTACACATTATCTAAATTATAATTTTATTTTGTATTACCTTCTCAACAATGTTATTGTTTATTTGTTATGTGGGCGCAGTCTTCCAGTAATTTACATACAGCGTTGCTCCTTATTATTGGGAAAGGAATTGCATTTATTAATGTTAAGTATATAAAGTAAATATAAATTTGCATGCTAATTGAATTCATAGTTTTGTCAAAAGACTTAAAAGTTCATGCATGATTAGGATGGGTTGAAATCCTATTTAAAGGCACTTCTGTTAAAATGCTGTTTTGTACAACACATTCAATATAAAACCTAATTGTCTAACATGCTGGTAGTTCATTGCAAATTTTTAAAGGCTATAATTTTCTTCCAGTGTTGATCATGATAGGCTACGTCTTTCAGGTTAGAAAGTCCTGTTTCATAATCAAGTATGCAGATAATACATGTATTCAACACTCATTCTTGTGTTTTAATTCATAGTCTGAGTTAGTTCATAAAATAGCAGTCTCGTGACTAAAGATCTGGAATATTGCTTTGACACAATATAGGAATTACTCTATTATCTACTGTCTGTAATGTCTCCAGTATTACTGTCAGCTATCCTCAAAACTAGGATTTCGTTTATTTAAATTTGTCTTATATTCTAATGTATTTTCAAAGTTCATTTCTGGCACAAGTTTTTCTTCTTCGGAGTTGTCTAGTTTGGATTCCCCAGTTTCATTGGAGGTACTACCTTCAGTGGTTTGAGTACTTTCCAGGGTCTTAAGTGGAGAAGATTTTCGAGTTGCAGCAGATAGATTTTGACTTACCGACTCCTTCTTGTTATTAGTGTCTTCCATTTTAGATAAACTTTTTCTATTAGTTTCTTCCAATTTAGACCCACGCTTGCTATTAGTGTCTCTTATTATAGACTTCTTTGTGCTAATATTTTCTTTCATTTTAGACCAACTTTTGCTATTAGTGTTTGCCATTATAGACTCCTTCTTGGTATTAGTATCTTCCATTTTAGACCCACGCTTTTTATTTGTGTCTTTTATTACAGAGTCCTTTGTGCTAATACTTCCTTTCATTTTAGACCAACTTTTGCCATTAGTGTTTGCCATTATAGACTCCTTCTTGCTATTAGTTTCTTCCATTTTAGACCCACGCTTGCTACTAGTATCTTTTATTGTAGACTCCTTTGTGCTAATTTTTTCTTTCATTTTAGAATAACTTTTGCTATTAATATCTTCCGTTTTAGACCCACGCTTGCTATTAGTGTTGTTTATTATAGACTCCTTTGTGCTAATATTTTCTTTCATTTTAGACCAACTTTTGCTATTAGTGTTTGCCATTATAGACTCCTTCTTGCTATTAGTATCTTCCATTTTAGACCCACGGTTGCTATTAGTGTCTTTTATTTTAGATCCACGCTTACTATTAGTGTCTGCCACTTTAGACTTGCTCTTGCTATTAGGGTCTGCTGCATTGTAGCTCAAACTTTGTTTCGATTTTTCAAAATCATTTTTACTTTTTGTTGTGGGTTTTAATTTGGCATTAACAACTTTCTCAGAATTGGAAACATTTCCTAAACTAGATGATGCTTTAGATTTTTTGCTGAGATGTTGCATTGGTTTGTTTTCGTTGCCAGAATAGTCGTTATGTTGTGCAGAGGTTTTTGGCTCAGTCTCTTCAGAATTAGGAGTTGTCTCTTCTAATGAAGTATCTTCTTGTTGAGATGTGGAATCTTGCCAACTGTTAGAATGAGTTTTCCCTAGATTGAAAGAGACTGAACGAGTTTTATTAAAGCTTGACGATTTGTTCTCTATTGTATTATCTTCAAGTCCCACATTGGGCTGGGTTTTAGAGCTGTGCGATAATTCTGGTTTGTATGCAACTTTTTTATTCGCCTCCTTTACAGACTTCTTTGGATTATTATTTTTGGAAGTTTTACTTCTTTGATTACTAGATTTCACTACATTTTGCTGACCCCTGACTGCTGATGAGATGGCCTGATCGGTATTCTGCAATAACTCGCTGTCTTTAGAAGCATCGTCAGCAGATATACTCCGTATAGTTTGGGCATCTGGTTCTGCTGGTTGTGAATGAACGTCTAGGGTATCTGAGACTGGCCGTGTTTTGTCTAAATTCGGTGGCTTTAGATGAGCGGTTTTGCCCTTTCCCAGTTTTGGTAGTATACTGGCTGTTGGCACAGCTTGGTGCCCTGATGTTGGTTCATCTGATGAAGTACTTGGTTCTGGAAGTGCAGGCTTCTGCAGCCACTGTTTGAATGATGAATACTTCAGTTTTGGCAGTCTTCCAATTAACTTCCTCGCTCTTGTCGGCTTCTTTGATGATATTGTAAGCTCCGGTTTAAGGATATTCTCAAAATGTCGTCGCCATGCACTTTTTTGATAATCATAGTTAAATGACTCGTTATCGTCTTCTGAATCAAAAGATATAATAAAGCAATAGTATCATGCACATGTTAAGAGCTTTTTTAAGTAAATATATATATTAGCCAGAAGTGGAATGTGAAAACAGTAGATTTTCACCATAACATTTATGGTGAAATATGGGAAGTTGTTATATCTAATATATTTTTACCTGTAAATTCAGTGTTGGAACTTTCAGTTTCCTCTGTGGCATATTCGCCATCAAAATCAAACAATCCCAAAACTATGTCTACAAAATTTAGTAGCCCTATTTGACTTGCTTTGTATGGTATTGTAACAATTATAAATTTCAATTTCAGTTTTTAAGGGAGCTGCTTAATTTTGTGAAAATATTCATATTTCATAAAAGGATATTAGGATCATTTTATTTAATTTAGCAGACACTCTATATCTCTAGTTTTAGCTATTTTCCACAGTTTTGCAGTTGATATGATACGTCTAAAAATATATTATGTAGTTTCTTGCATTCAACTCATATAATATTGAGAAATTCATTGAATAAGCGAGGTTGATTTCTAATGTTGCATGAATTTCTATGTTTTATCTTAATTTCTTAGTAAATTTGGGTGTGAGGGCATAATGCTTTTTTCATTGTTAAAAGCCATTCATTATATAAACTAACAAACGCCCACCAGATTCAGTAGCAGCTCCTGACATGCGCTTTTTGTTGAAATTTTGCAACCAAGAGTTGTGGGCCACTCCGGCCCTTCCTCTCCAGCCCACATTGGCATTGTCCTGTAAGTTTTATAAACATGAAGTTTCTAGAATTATCCACTAGATTTCGTCTTGCAGTCATATAAACATTATATTCACAAATATTATAGTGTATGTGTGTAACTCATACTAAGTAATCATAATAAATATGAATGGTGGAAGTTTGCTTACACTGTTTTTTTTCTTGAAGACATCATAGAACGAGCCTTTTGAGATAACTTTTTTCACACCCGAGTTTCTGTACTTGTAAAACAGCAATGTAAGTCCAATTAATGTCACAACCAGAAATGGAACAAATGATAGTGAAAGAGGAAGAAGTAGATCTGACCGCCATTGCCGTCCTGATTCTAGTAGGAAAAAGCTACAGTTGAGGCTGGTAACAATACTCAACACAGAGAAGTCCCGCCCATGTTACACTTCTACTTTATGGTATACCAACAGTATGACACTTATACTTTATGGCTCAAATAAATAACATTGCATTTATAATGTAGTTTGCACAAGACTAGGTAATTAGTTTTCGAAAGCTTTACTGAAAAGAATGCAACTCCAAATTAGCCTAATCACATAATTATACAGTTAGAGCTAGGCTCATTCTATAGGATAAAAACCCGAAATGGACTATACAGATTTTATCATTTCTACATTATATGCAACAAATGTTTAAGGATGGTACAAAAATTGCTTTACTATCAACTACTCAGATGTGTGCCTAGCGCCCTTGCCGAATAATAGCCTGTGATTTTTATAACAGCAACAAGAGACTCAAACCCCAATTCAGCCATAACTGCAGGCTAACAGTTAATCATTGCAATATAGTGATTGGCTTAAAACTTGCAGTCATTGCAGCAGCAGCACTAGTAGAGCCAAATTTTATCAACTTAGATACATGTGAAGAGTCAAGAGGTATAATTTAGTGATTTGTAGCCTTAAACTGACTGAGCGATGAAATTTGTTAGCCCTTTCCCGGAATAAGTTGCAAAACATCAGCTCAACCTTAAACATGCTGGTCTAACAGTTTGTGGAACACATTCTATGCAAATTGGTTTTTTATTTTATTGCTTTTTACTAAATATTCTAAACAAAACAAACTACTATTAATATTTGAAGTATCTTCAATATTTAGTTATATTCCAATTATGACCCAAACAAAAATTTCGCCTAATACTACATTTTTTGAGCTTATGCCATCTCCACCACCTCATATTTTATGCGAATCTACTACAAAGGCTCCTCAAGTCACAAAGACACCTTCATGATCATCTGCATGCACCTGCTACTTGAAGAACATGGTAAACATTGAAAAAATAGTTCCTACTTCTATTCTCATAAACTGCTTGCTAGTTAAAGAATTAATGTATAGGCCCAGAAAAAAATAGTAGTACCCAGCAATGATGCTTTTGAGCAGGGAGTATCATTATAATCAAAGTCAGTAAAAGCTCGCATTTTCACACAGAATGTTGTTCCTTCTTTCAGCGGCCCGTTACAGAACTGGTCAGTAGATTGGTCAGTGCAGTCGCTGCAAAACATCCGACAAAAATTGTATAATTTTTAGCAGTGAAAATGAATACAAGTAGGGTAAAATAAACACACGTCTGCTGCAATTAACATTGTACCAGTTAGACACGCTTTGCCGTAACATAAAAGTCAGCTATTTTTAAAAATATCCGGACTGAATCGTACTACAGTATACATTAAGCCGGTGATCAAATACTGTTTGTATCAAAAATTTACGTCAGGCTCTTATTGGTCAGAAAGAAATTTCGATTGTGAAGGTCTCTCTGACCAATAGGAGCCCAACGCAATTTTTTGAATCAAACAGTGTTTGATCATTGCCTTAATGTATACTGTAGTACCATACAGTCCGGATGTTCTTAAAAATGGTTGACATTTTACGTTACAGCATAGCGTGTCTAAGACAGTAGTCTGCTGTTCACAATGACCTCTACTACTTTTACGGCATGTCATGATGATTAATGAAGTTACCTGTTGCCAATGCTGACTGATACAAATTTTGTGAGCACATGGCCGATGTAGCCAGCCTGCACCTTAGTAAACCCACACTCTCTGCTTCTATCAAATATGTGACACTCTTCAAAGACTTGATAGCAAGGCCAGACGGTAATTTTGTCCAACTGTTGTGCCTAAAGCCAAGAGTGTCAAGAGCTGTCAAGATCAATCAGGAATTAGCAGGAAAAATTGGTGTTCCTCAGACAAATAATTAGGTTTAAACCATGTTGCAACTGGCAAGGTTTTTTTATTTAACTCCTGTACTATTAATAAGTATAGCATATAAAGAGGAAACTCTTGAAAAAGCTTGGTAATAAACATACATGTAGAATTAAAAAAAAGCTTTGCAGCTAAAATGTAAAATGTTTCTAAAAGTAAATTTTTAAACCAATAACCATACAAATATAACAACATATTTGAACAAACTTTCCTGATATGATAGTTATTAATTAAATGTATCAATAGTTGAGTCAAAAAGTTAAAATAGAGTGAACAACTCCTGTTAAAATATTTGGTTCATGCTTAGATGACCTGTAAAATTTTGTCAAAATGTGAAGATTTAGTCAATATCAAGCAGCAAATACTTTTATATTTTGATTGTCAGCGATTGTACATATTTAACAAGCCTCCTATATTTTTAGCTTTGATAAATTCTTGGGGTACTTACTTTTATCTCCTACACTTACTTTTATATAATATAATGAAATTATTGTTCTATTATAGATATATTTCTTTTTATATCATACATTAATTACTTTCAAACTATAAACTTATACTTTTACACGCTATAAAATTGTTTCATATTATTTAATTTTTTATGTAATATACTTACTTTTATATCATTGTAGGTGGGAAGTTTGCGCACTAACTTGCCATCATAGGCAGATAAGCCTGCTAACCACTCAACTGTTTCACAGACTATCAGGGTGTACGCCCTCACTGTACCATTTCTATTGTTAAAATAGTCGCCCACAGTCACTTTTAGAATTCTGTAAAGTATCATACTAAATGTGCAATTTAACAGAAATTCAAAAGTTATTATAATTTTGAGGCACTTAATATGACTATACTCTTAGAATGAATTTCTAAAACATAAACTTGTTAGATTTCAACCAGTTGTCAAAGTTATGCATAGAAAATTGTAACTTAAATTTTTCCCCAACTATTTATGTAACTCGAACGTAACTTTTTTACTTTTGTTATATTTTCTTTTGTTAAACTTTCTCACTGATGGTAGAATTTGTAGGTCATGAATTTCATAAAATCTGTATGTAAAAGATATACCTAGGAAACCTGCTGTTACTTTTCAACAAAGTTTACAATACGGACTTGTTTTTGTCATCCTGTAACACTACTCACTATAATGACAATTGACTATACAACAGTAAACGTGTACAATACTTATTAAATTTTTTGAATTAAGCTAAGAAGTTTAGAACTGGTTGAAAGACAAAATTCATTTTAAATGCCAAATATTTGATCGAGATTCATAGCAAATTATGTAAGTGAAATGTGCAGAAAAGAAATCATAGGATATAAGTTGGCATTCAAATGTGGTAGGAACTATTTTTTGCACTAGACTATTATAATATTGTAATATAGTATTATGATATGTGTAGTATACTATGATGATTATTATGATTAACTGTCTGGAAATATACAGGTAATCATCATCTGCCAACTTTTAAGTTTAATGAAGCAATATCAGTGGAATAGTATTTATTTACTCTTACATAAAATAAATTTAATATAGCTGAATGTTTTACAAAAATTATCAAACATATCCTATGCAATTGAAAAAAATCAACGTTCGTAGCAATTTCAAATTGTTTAGTTTATGAGTACCTATAATATTATATTTTGAAAAGCCATTTATATTACAGAATATTTTCGTTGCTTACTTTGAGTCACTGGTATTTTGGTAAACTTGTGGCTTAAAGTGCGATGTGTCAGAGTGTTTGTTGAAGGAAGGCTCTCCTGAACGTAGAATAAACATATACTCAGCCTGTTGTACTGCCCCTGCATCCAGTTTAGGTATTCTTGCAGTAAGCTAAATTAACGTCAGCAATATTAATACAAGATCATTATTGCAACTTGACAGCATCAGCTCTAAAAGGTTTCAAGTTACACAATCTAGGGCTATATGACAGGTTTAGTACTGTGGTGGTACACCAAGGCTATACAACACGTTTAATACTGTAGCAGCACACTAGGGCACTACACTTACAGATAGGGTGTAGTGGAATCCTGGCTTCAACTCTACTACTCTGTAATGCTTTCCTGAAGTAGTTTCAGTAAAGTTTATTTCTTTTCTATAGCTTTCATTATACTTTACATTGAGGCCTTTAAATACAAAAGAGAAAATCTACATAGTACAACATACATAGTGGCAACAAGCACTGTATTAACACTGTCAAAGTATATGCGACTACTGTTGCAGTGCATTATTCAGTTACTGTGTTTGTTATGCCACAAATTAGTGATAGGTTTGTTGTTGTGTAGAGTTTCCATGTATTATTGCTTTAAAATAATATAATTACAAATAACAGTTGACTAAAAATATTGTATTACATTATCATATATTTTGTGATATATTATATGTTGTATTGTATTATTAATATTACATTTTGTAATACATAATTATATTATGTTATATAATATGTTCATGTAAGAAACTCTCACCTGTGAAGTCAGCTGCAAAATTTGTAGGATACTCTATGGGCGTGGCTTCCTTTATAAATTCCAACTGCACTTTAGTGGTGTTCAGAATCTCAACTTTGAGATGATACTATCATATAACAGTTTAAAGTTTTAATTAGAATATTATTTGTATAGCAAATGCTTTATAGCAAATACTTCATAGTAAATGCAGTATAGAATGATAAAAAGAGGATTTCAACTAAGTTGTAATGTGGCATAAAATATGTTTCTAAATAGAAAAAACAATAAAAAAAACTTTAAAGTGAAAGAGATTTTTCAAATTAAAATAATAGAGTCGAAACTCAGTAAATTCCTTACAAATATCGGAACTTGTGAGCAGACAGGATTGATGGAGCCGTTCCAGTGACCATCACTACCGCATCTGATGACGTGTCTGACTTGGTCTGGATTATGCTCTAAACCGTACCTCGGCAAACAGGTGTATTCTACCTACATTGGATGTACACTTTACCTACATGTACATGATGTATGTACAATATATATACTCTATCTACACAAGATATAAACTTTACCTGCATAGGATATACACTCTGCCTGCGTGAGGCATGTACAATGTACGTACACTACCTACATGGTGTAAATACTGCGCATGTACTCTACCTATATGAGATATATATTTTACCTGCATAGGGTATAGACTTTACCTACATAAGGTATGTACAATATTTGTACTCTATCTACATGGGGTATGTAGAGCTGTCTATATTATCAAGTTAATAGATTTCTATAGTTTATAGTAATGTATTACATATATTTGCATAGAAACATTAGGTATAACAGCAAAATTAAAACAATGTTACCATGTTTAAACATTCTTTTCTATACATTCCTTTAAAATAATAAAAACGTCTATTTTATTCATTATCACAGCATAACATTTTACATGGCAGTTTTCTGAATGCTGGATATGCTTTTATTCATAGCAACTGGCAGGTAAAATAAAGAAAACAAATATTCAAAGTGAAGCCTAACTTACAATAGAACCATAACCATAGTCATTTGTGTCATTCTTAATGGCTTGGATGCCTGGTCCTGGCTTTTCACACAAAATTCCTAGAGAAGAAATATTAACTCATCAACCATCTTCCAGCACCCTTCGAAAGTCAACGTACTGGTTGAAGGCTTGCTTGTCAAACAATAAGGTTATGTCATCATCAAATTAAACCTGTTTACTTGGCTGGAAATTTTATAGCAATCCATCAAGAAAGTTTTGTAATCTTAAAAGTCTAGCAATTATAATACTTGAATAAAAATTCGAGCATGTTGTGAAGGTTTAGGTAATGTCAAAACAAGAAATTTTAACATTTGCTACAAAAGCATTTATTATAACTTATTTAATAAACACTTACGCTCACAATTTACTGCTGAACGATCCCAAGTCCCATTGGCTGCGCAATTTGCCGAAACAGTAGGGGAGAAAGTCAGGTTGTCGTGGTAACCGTACGGGCAAAGGTAAACAACTTTGGAGCCAAAGGAAAATTCACTACCAGTTCTTCTAAGCACATTTGTCCCTGGTACTGGTACACCACAGTGAATAGCTGTAAGGTAAATCAGCGTATTTAAAATATGCTGTAGCTTTTTGTACTAAATAGAAGACAAAATAAAGAAATCTAGCTGCAAGTTTTATGTATTCATTTTATTCAAAAACATCTCTGCAGAGAAAGTTTGTACTAATTACTTTAAATGGTGTAAGAAATTGAACACTAGCCAATGCATGTTTGACGTCAAACCTTCAGTCAGTTCTCACCAACCAAAGCTGGTTGGTAAGATACTGCACAGCAAAACATTTTGCTGGACAGTTTTTTGAAAACTGGATATAATTGCTTTAACAAAGCTCTAATAAAAAAAAACAATGAAAAATTTATTTTTGTGCAGAAATATAATATTCATATTTAATTTTTTTATTTTTGCTGATGATACCAGTGATATAACACATAGTCAGCAATCTAGCTTCAAAACCATAAATATTTATTGAAAATAAACATATCTCCTAGATACTCTATGAATCACCTATTTGTCTCAAGGCTAGTATGAATGATAATCTGATCACCTACTGACTAAACTTTGCAGTAAAACAAAATTGAAGTTCATTCTCAGTTCAAAAAAATTCAAAACGAAGTATTATAAAACTTTAAGATTGTCTGAGAGAAACAATATTTCAAATTATAATTCAAGTCACTGTAACAAAAGTAAAGCAGTAAAATACTGAAGCTAGTTGGTAGCCAGTCCATTATGCCTTAATTTAGCTGAGGTAGATGCAAAATAGTGTAAGTATAAGTAGATAAACATTTTCAATTCTAAGTATAATCGACGTGTATATTAAATACAAATATACATGTAAAATTAGTATTATTATATTTAGGTTACCATACATTTTGTGCTTCGTTTAAATAAGTCTTTAGCCCATTTTAACAAAAACTCTTTTCATCAGGGGTTTCTCACAGAGATAGCAACTATAAACTTGCGTGAGTTTTTTTTAGGTTACCATAAATGTAAAGTATTAAAGCAAGTCACTACAAAAAATATAAGTACATTTAATGGGAGTATTATGATACTAAATAGAATGTTAGAGTTAGTAATATATACTCATCTACCTACGCTGACAAGGTGGTACAGGGTCAGGGCTGAATATGTGGTTGTCTGAACACACTGTCGTCTGCACAATTCCTCTAGTACTCTGATTCGCCACATACCCCTCATCACACCACACCTCTATGACATCATCTTTGTACACTGGCAGAGGATGTACCACTGCGGCATGTGTTGTTATAGGGGGCTGCTCACATATAGACTCTGATAGAATAGATATTCACCAAACTTCAAATCAGACATAAAATGCCGAGTAGTTCACAGCAATAGAAAAAATAGGCTCTTTTTCATTAGATATATAGTATAGTTATGCTCAAAATGGTTCATTTGTTGAGTTCAAGTTTTCAATTACGAGTCAAACGTTTTGGTCAAAGACTACTTCAGTTTTTGTATTCTGTTTATGATTATTCTGTAAACTTTAGACTCAGATATGTTGCACTTACCTCACTGGACATTAGTGAGTGTATAAGAGAAATAGACATTTTTGACAAAGTTCAAACAATAACTATTGGAAAAGAAACCAAATAAAAGTGCTTAGATTTGTAAAGTAGCATGTTGCTGCAGACAATTCTTGTAATCATGCAGACTAGCATCAAGTTTGATCAACAAGTCTTGAGCTGTGTTTATCAAATGTGTGAATAGCTTCAGAATATCAAATTAATACAAAAGTTTAGTTGAGTGGCCACTGGAGAGACAGTTATACTTACTGTGGCATTCAGGAGGCTCCGCAGACCATTTACCTTTTGATCCACAAGTTATTCTCCTGAAAGACCTGTAACCTATCTCATACTCTGACTTGCAGTTGAACAGAAGCGAGTCTCCAATAAAATACCCTGTAGCTTTAGGCTTCACAAACGAGCTCTGTATGTAGATGGGTGGTTGAGTGTTTGCCCCAAGTCCAGGGTCTGGACACTCCACAGCTAGTGAAACAATGGTTTAACTATAAACTTTCAAGTATGCTTATGCTGAAATTTCGATATATTTCTTATCATCAAACTCAAACGCAAATTGAAAAATTTATTATTTTGTTATTTACAATATACATTTGGTACGTAATTGTTGCTCTTTTCACCGCCATGTCCTGATCAGGTGGCAGGTGCAATAGGCATTTGGTATCCCTAACACTTATTTCAAATGTAATTCTTATAAAACTGGCTGATCATGAAGTACTATTGAACCCAATCTAGCTGGATTGATCAAGCTCTATAAATCACACACACATATTAATATGAAAGTAAATGGTAACAAACCAGAGCAATTAACAGGTACAGGTGAGCTCCATTGCCCTGAGGCTAAACATTCTACTGGTAGCTGTGTGTTAGTAGAACCTTTTATGATAAAGCCTTCATGGCATACATAAATGGCGATGTCCTCATAGTGGTAGGTTCCATTGTGAACTAGTGTGATGAGAGTTGAGTATAAACCTTGAACTAGGCTCTTACACAGCACACCTGGTAAACAGTTGTAGATTCATGTCTCAGAATTGCAAAGGAGGTATCGGTATGCCTTATTAGTTTCTATATTAACTAGCTGTGGCATATATCTGTTGTAAACAAAGCTGAATTGAATAGATGCTGCGGCATGGGGTTGAGGCCTATCCTTATCAAACAGTCCGATAAAATTTAAACCAGATATTCGCATTATGTTCTGTTCATTTTATCCTCTACAACTAGTATTCAATAAAAAAGACACTCACGAACACAATGTGGTGGATTGTCACTCCAAGTTCCATTGCTGCTGCATGTAATGTTTCTAAAAGTTTTGCTATTAGTCATTTTGTAGCCTTCAAGACATCTATAAGACAATGTTGTCCCAATTTGTATGTAATCAGCTGGATCAATTCTCATTGCATTTTCTCCATACCCTGAAATGAATATTCCAATTATTATTGGTAAAACTGCATAGATGACAACATATATTCTTAAGAAATGTGTTCTAAGCAAGTATAGGCACGCATAAAGTTTCTGTATAACATGAAACAAAAGTCTGATAAGTATAAAATATTTGCTGGTTCTAAACATCTAGAAAATAAAAAACTGCAAAAGAAAAAACATGTTCACAATCATTTAAAATATAAATATCAACTATCAATTGTAATAAGAATTACATATGCGAATATCATTTTTATTGACTTTTTGATAAGTTGCTACCAACTCAACAACTGTAATAGTTACCAGGATCAGCACAGCACACCCTTGTCTCTACCGAATCTCCTGCGCAGTTTCTTGAACACACGGGTTTGGGGTTGTCACATTGTCTGGTACGCCGCTGAGACTTTGAGACGTCACAGGCTGACCATTCTGTCCACTCTGACCAACCACCTGCAACAGAGTTTGTGCTGCAGAGTTCAGCTCTTATATATGAATTGTTTCATGCTGCAAAATATTTTCAACAGTCTGTATTTGGACAACTGTTTGCAAGTAGTACTTCCAATCAAGTTATTAAAAATTTTTTGAACCAGTATTGACCTTATGTATCTATACGACATTATTGAAACGTTTTCAAAGTGCCCGTTTTTCAAATGACGCTTTCAAATGTCAAATCAATAAGTCACTTTACAACAATCGGCTTGTAATACAAGTGCTAGCCTTGCATGCTGAAATGACAATGTGGTATAGGTATACACCGTCTTTCTCTAAATGGAAAAATCTCATCCCTATCATGGTAATCTTGAAAACTAGAGCAATTTCCTAAAGTCTCTCCATGTTAATGTTTGCTTACCAACTGTTATAGTAAATTCACTTGTTTGGCAAAAAAAACTGTGCTTAGCAGTACAGCTGATGAGCTCCCATCTAACTGGTGTAATGAGTATACACTGTCCAGGACTTGGTTTCACAGCTTGCCCCTTCCAGTTTTCAAAGTTCAGCTCTTTGCCGTTCCGCCAACTCAAACCACCAGCTGCAGTTCAGATTAATTAGTAGATGGATAAATTCTTAGTCAAAGAAGTTAATAGTTATTAGCTACTAGTTACTAGCTTATGTAAAAGAGAATATACACATTAATTACAAAATTTTATGCTAAACATAGGCATAACAGTGCACCTCTAACCCCAAACCCAAATTTCTACCCCATATCCACAATCACCCACTCCAATTTCGAAAATTTGCCACTTTTACCTACTTTTCATTTATTTGTGCCATTATCATTGGTGCCATTATTACTTGTGCCATTATTACCTGTGCCATTTTTACCGGACATCGTGTAGGCTATTGGAAACCTTAATTTTTTTAAATTATTTAGAAAAGTATTTTAATTGACTAGAATAGATAGTATTGTCTTTGTGAGAATGAGCAATGTGAGTGCTCTTTAACCAAGTCTTTACTCGGTTACATAAATATAAAAACAGAACTGAATGCTATCCATGTCAAATTAACAATGGTTCTGTAAAGACTCCAACTCTTGACCCAGATCGCACACATGATGCAGCGCTGTAACCAGCAGTTCTGGCAAACACATAGCTAAATAACTGAGTACTATTAAGCCTGAGTAATGCTGAGTAATATTAAGGCATATAATACCAATGCTGAGTAATATTAAGGCATTCAATACCAACACTGAGTAATATTAAGGCATTTAATACCAATTCATGAGTAATATCAAGGCATATAATACCAACACTGAGTAATATTAAGGCATATAATACCAATGCTGAGTAATATTAAGACATATATAATACCAATGCTAAGTAATATCAAAACATATAATACCAATACTGAGTTTTGGTAAATTTTATACATACCAGAATACACTCCACCTGTCCAGAGACTTCGGATGGTTTTGGTACTGTTCATGAACTCCTGAATGAACTTGTTTTCTTTCTTATTTGTAATGGAGATCAAGGAACCTTCTTGAGAGGGAAAAGGAAAAGTAATTTCAGGGTTTTGGTATTGCAATGCATTAAGGTACTCTTCAAAAGTCTTATATATGGTGGTGCTTTATAGGAAATTATAGCACAAATAACAAATGCTACTAACTTTCAAATGGTAAGGCAAAGCGTTGTACTGATTCAATCAGTGCTAATATAATATATAACAAGAGTATAATTATGCTGCATATATTATGATGATACTATGACCAGTCACGCGTGGGCAATTTTACTGATATTTTGTTACACTTGTGTCTACTAAATCTTAAGATAAATAATCGTAATAGGATGTTATAGTAAATATACAGCATGGTAATAATGTAGCGCATATTAGTGTAATGTGCTATACTGTAGTATAGTGTAGATTAGTTTAATATATGCCGCAATGAGTCTTTATCATACAGGACTTGACTGCAGTGTGCTATACTATTCTTTAGTGTGCTACACTATTCTGTAGTGTGCTATACTATTCTTTAGTGTGCTATACTATTCTGTAGTGTGCTATACTGTAGTGTGCTATACTATTCTTTAGTGTGCTATACTATTCTTTAGTGGTCTATATCGTACCGGACTTTACTACATTATATATTATATCATATACATTATACCTAAATCAACACAAAACTCATCGCATAATATAAATCATATTACTGTCACATTACAAGCTGTTGGTCTAAACTTCTCTTAGTCTTAAGTTTACTACAGTTTCACGATAAACTGGGCTCATAGTTTAGTTTGCAGGTAGCTTACCTTTCACTAAAGTCAAACACTGGTTGTTAGCATTGTCTGCTGTGTCCTTCACAGGGAAAAAAGCATAGCACCTGTCTGTTTGGTTACTATAAATCATCACGTGTTTGCCATCCTGCAGATATTATATGTATTAGCTGTAAACATAGTGCACATATTTCCAACAAATGTATGGTAAACAAGTACATAGACTGCTAACAGAAATTTTATAGATTGCTAACAAGAAGTTTATAGAATACTAACCAGAAGTTTATAGACAGCTAACAATGAGTTTATAGGTAACTAACAAGAAGTTTATAGAATACTAACAAAAAAGTTATAGAATGTGTCTCACTATCTTACAGGTTTACACGGAGGGAGGGTGGAGGGTGGTGGTGACCAAGTGCTGTTTGTGAGACACTGTAGCTTGATGACGTCATCAGTTCTATGGGCACTGTATCCCAGAATGCACGTGGCTAGGACAATGCTGCCAGCTGCAAAGCGACTTGAAGAGACAGCGTGTATCAGTTGGTATGTGGGAGGTAGCTGTACAGGTTTGCAGTCAATCGCTGTAAAACATGGTTCAAATGTATCGGCATTGTCCCACAACTCTACCTTAATAAGTTATAGTTTCTAGTGTTGAGTTTACACAGTGGTCTTTGGAATTTAATAGTTAGCACGTCTGCTTGCAAGCTGAAGGTCTCAGATTTGAATTCCTACCCGATGCAATTGGTCACTTGATTCTCCTGATAAGGGATAAACGAACGAACACCAATTCACAAAACACTCTGCAGCTAGAGCTTAGCCCGGTAGGTTTACATTACATTCAGAACCTTAAATTAACATAACCGTTGATATTGTTATCTCTACATCAGTTGCATCATTTCATAATCAAGGCATTGGTATTGTGAATAAACTGTACTGTTTGGATTATTGCTGTAAACAGAATTATTTTATAATGCTATAAGTTTCTTTTTGCTACCATTAGCTTTCTTACTGTTTGCCTTTCTTATTATGTGTTGAAAGCCAAATTATATTGGTTTTTTATTCTATTTTCATTCAGGGACAACAGCTCTAACAAGATGGTGACTCACATCTTACTACTGTTTATATACATATTTACATATTATTGTTATTGGACTCTTTTGTTAGTGAATACTTAATCTCTCTCAGGTGGGTTAAAATTCCTAAGTTGAAATAATATTATTGTTGTGTATTTATTATATATTGCCAATTGTCTTTTCTAGTCTTTTGCTAACATGCATTTTCCATCTGTAAGACTAATATTAAAGTCAATTTTTAGTTTTTGATGAAACGCAAAGTCAGTAACAAAACCGATACTGTTTTACCAATACTGGTATTATGAATCACTCACCCACTGAACAGCTGAGCTCGGACGATGTTAAAGACCAACCCACAGTTTTGTGAACTTTTGAATATTGGCAGGTAGCTTCCTTGAACCTCTCACCGTTAGCATGCATGTAACCTTCCTTGCAATAAATCTTCTGAGGGCTTACATCTTTAAAAGATAACACACAGATATGGCCAATTTTATTTATGATATGGTAGCAATTCCTTGTGATATATACATGTTGACTCAAAAATAACTTAGATATATTTACACATATACCAAGTCAGCTTCCCAACTACAAAACTAATGAGCTATTCAGGAAACATTGGCAATTTCTAATAAAATGGTTATAAAAAAAAGTTAAACTAGCAGTTTTTCTTATGAGTAAAAATAAACTTAAGCTAAATCTTCTTACACATGACTTATTCAGGACATGAAAGCTTCTCGGCAAGTTTGAGAACATGGTGAAATAAGAAAGAATGGGTAAATATATGCACATGAAATACCACCTTAACGAGTTTCTGGCTAAATATTAATATGTTGAATTGAAAACAAAACATAATGGGTATCTAAGAGTCTCAACTAAATTGGAGACACTGGATAACATTTATAAATAAATCTGTCATTTAAGGAAGTTCCGAAAGTCTCAGAAAAAGTTATTATACTCAATGAAATAGAAAATAACTTCGTCATAAAAGAAAGCTCAGTCATAAGGGAAGGAGTGTAAAGGGTGTAGCGTAGTAGCTCAGTCAAAGAGGAAGGGGGTGCATCATAGTTTAGTCATAGGAGGAGGGGCACAGGAAATAGACTCACCAACGTCAAACACAATGCTATCTCTTTCAACTGTTGGTGGAAGCTGCCACCTTGAGCAACAAGGATAACCTTTATCTTCTCTTAATCCCTCATGATCATTCACATACTCAATAACTTTAAACAGAAAAAGTAATGCAAATTTTATGAAGTTAAAAACCATAGGCATCAAACACAACGAGAAGTGATGAAATGCGGTGTTCTATTAGCTGTAACAGTTTATTGAGTAAACAAACTGGTAAATTATATGGTAATTTTATTAGCTAATAGAAATAATTTATGTTTATACAAAAATTTATAAATTGTAGCTGTACAATTGTCATAATGATTATCCTGTCAAAATATTCATATGAACTACATAAATTCACTTTAACAGAGTATCTATGTTTAATGCTTAAGGTTAGATTCTATTTTACAGTAAAACAGGCAACAAGCATCAGGTCTAATTGTTTTGCTTAAAAATTTCTCTAAGCTAGCCATACATGAACAAAGAGAGGGCAACACATTATGCTCAAACCAATTAGTTATAACGTGGTGTAATTACATATGTTTTTAGTTTTTTCCAAAGTTTCAATTTCTTGAAGAGTTTTCTTTTTGCATATCTTTGGGTTGCAGGCATCTGGTCTAAGAATGCATCTTCTACGAATAACGACCATACGTCTTCTACCATCACAGCTTCCTGATTGCCAATCCGACCATTGCAGCTCAACTACACAAAACATCAAGAATTTTAATTTGAATCTTTGTTGATCACGGTCTAGCAACATGACACAATTATCAGGTCAGCCAAATGTATTAATAGTGTATGAGTAGAAAACATGTCATAAACAACAGACAACTCCTGAACATTACACGCAAGTAAAAGAAACTATTTAAATGTTCAACACTTCTGCCAATTAGTTGATTCTGAGAAACTAACACGTAGTTTCAACTAAGTTTTTCTTATCATAAGCACTAGTGCTATATTTTCAGCATAATATAGAGCTGCTATACACAAAGTAAAATTGTTTAAGTGTTCAATTGATTTCAACATCAGCAGCATAGGCAAAAATTCACAATTATTACTCATTAAAAAGTTATATAATTATTTTTCAGCTAAATGTAAATTATGAAAATTTGACATATTCCTAATTGACCGACATAAAACGAAACAATACAAATAACATTTTATCAATACTTTTAAATATAAGTGAAAAGTGGAAGGAAGGTAGCTTTATAAAACATTGATAATAAAATAACAATGTTTCTAAATTGACAATCACAAGCTAAAGGTTTGCATGGCTCTGCACGATCAGTCATCATTGGTGATAACACTAAGATAGTTCAGAAATGATTATACTGGTGTATTTCATACTATGCATTTTTGTACAACCGAGATTTGACTAGACAGGTACAGGATGTTAGTTGTTGCCTTCCCCACTACCAGGTTAAGGTATTACCGAGTAACAAAGAAGCAAAACCTTAATTGCATTTCTACATACAAGTTGCAACCATATTGTAATTTAAAATACAAACCATCAGAATTCCGTGGCTTCTCGCACACAATGGCATGCTTCCTATTGCCATTTTCAGTAACAATTGAATTTGTTTTGAAGGAGTATACCAAATGTTGAGATGCTCTGGCAACCTCCCAATTAATTCTTTCTACCAGACCTGAATCAGAGAGAGCCGGCTCCTATAGAACAGACAGACAGAAACACAGAATAAGTCATGGTGTGCAAACCGCCATGTCCTAAACATAGTTATAGCAAAATCAAGTATTAAAAACATGAATCTTTAGCATTTGAGTGGCATAGTTTCTGTGGGTGACACGAAATTTCGAAAATGACATTTGGAAAACACTTATTTAGAAAACGGACAATTCACCAATAGACAATTGAAAAATAGACAATTATAAAATTGACCTTTGAAAAATAGACATTTGGAAAATGAAAAATATTAAACATGGACTAGTCTGGAGAGGGTGCTCTGCATTTGGTCGGGTCTAAAACAGCATTTTGTAAATATGTGCAATTTAAAATTGAAACTGTTCAGTAAGTTATTTTACTTTCATGATAGGCCTAACTGATTCAGGCTTTATATTTATTGTTGAAAGCTATTTTGGACTTGGTCAAATTCTGACCGCCTCTCCAGATACTCCATGTTTAACATTATTCATTTTCCAAATGCCATTTTCCAAATGTCTATTTTCCAAATGTCCATTTTCCAAATGTCTATTTTCCAAATGTCCATTTTCCAAATGTCTATTTTCCAAATGTCCATTTTCCAAATGTCTATTTTCCACTTGTCTATTGGTGGACTGTTTGTCTTCCAAATAAGGGTTTTTCAATTGGCATTTTCCAATAGTCATGAATTCGTTTTTGTGAAGTTTTGGAAATGCATTGATGTTATGAGGTCACATGTTGCTATGAATCTACTGCTACCATATAGTTGTGACACACTTTGTAGGCCTATTGTATTTCGAGCAATCTAAATTAATATAACTTCACTCACATTGAATTGAGAAGTAACCCAGCTAACTGTCTCTGTATTCTTGTTGGATACGACTATAAAAATATAAACATCTATTGTGTATATTATATTCATAGAGCAACTGGAAATTTATTCAGTAATAATATCTATATAGTATTTAATAATTGTGTAGCTACACATGGTAATACCATTAAAAATAAAAACAATAAGTGTAGTCAACAAAGTTTTAGTTTTGAGGAGATAATTTCAAGTTTGAGTCATACAATTATTTTATAAAAATAATAGCTTACTATCAACTATATACATGTATTGCATTGTAGTTCATGTTAACGTTTTTTATTATATATTTTCATAAACAGAATAGCCGGCAGATTTGAAAAAAAGTCCTTTTAGGGACACTAACCACCACTAGTCCAAACTGGCTCAGTCATATACTCAGATAGAAAGCTGGTAAGAGTTCTCTCTTCTTCCACGGTTTCAAATGCAACTAGATAACCGCCACCATTCATAAAGCATGAAAAATTTGCTCCTTTAAAGTTGGTCAGTTGACTCTTTGGCCCCCAAGTGTAGCAGCTACATTTATGTAAACATAAATATTGAGTGCCTACAAAGGATGGGCAACACTCATTCAAAATGTTTTAGTTTATACTTGTATTCACTAATTTTTAAAGACAAACAAGTCTAAAAGTCTAAAAGTATACTTAATGGTACTTTATGCGTGTTTTTACAAAACTTTTTATAAAACATCCAGAATAAATATACATTGAAAAAGTAAAAGCAAGCATAAGCCAATCAAGCCTGTAATGTATATTTTAGTTACTCACATACAATTTGTAATTGAAGACTTCACTCTCTCCATATAAACACGCACGCACGCACGCACGCACGCACGCACGCACGCACGCACACACACACACATTGAGGGTATTAGCATTAACTCTTACTCAAACTCTTTTTACAGTCAGCTAAAGTTCCACCAAAGCACGTTGCTGTAGGGGCGGCTGCACCAGGGGGCCTAGAAGGAATCCAAGGAGGAAACCCAGGAAGTACATTCACTGAAATAATAACTACTAAACTGATCATCAACTACATAGGGGTAGATTGGAGAGTGGGAGGTGGACAAACATGACTCAGTGGAGCACTTGTCTAGCATGACTCATGTTGTGTTGAGACAGTATATACATCATAAAGGTCGCTAGTGATGTCACAAAGGTCATCTAGTTCATTCTACCCATGCATGTGCTACTTTAGACCTTTCAAATAATGTTGCCAGTGTGACATCATGCGAAGGAAACATGCAGAGATAGTTCCTCTACATGCCTCAATGTCAGGTTCTAACACATGTTTTAGCTACATACAAATGAAATTAGATATTTGTAAGTAATTGAAAAGGCTAAAGATTTAAAGCAAAAATACAACATTTAAATAACACCATTGCTTATATCAAATTATATATCTAGTTATTTATATGACAGGTGATCAAACTCAAAACTTTTTTGGTTGTCAATGATGTACATATCACATGGTGACATGTGACGTGAGTTAGCAAGTTTAGCAATAAATTCTGGCACATGCTTAGTAGATAGAAAATCTCATCTTGGACACATGTCCAGATGATGGGTTTAAGCAGATACTTCTTGCTACTCCAGTAGACAAAAGCCATATGTAAATGTGCCCTTGAATACAGGATTCAACAGCTGTACTATTATAGCTATCTAACTAGTGGTCATACATTCAGTCTTGTATTTTATACAATGTTGTATGATATATTGTGCATATGAACATACTTATAGAGTTGCTCTATACACACCTTGGCAGTAGTTGAAAGCGCAAGGTACAGTTATAATATCTTCATCTCTGTCACAACTCACATAGTGTCTGTACACAGCTTTGTACTGACACTGTAGATATACTTCTTTAGTTTGAGTGTAAGGATCACAACAAGATTCTGTGGTCTCTCTTTTATATATAACCTTACTGCTCTACAATACACCTTATACATCACCTTACTACTCTACAATATACCCTATATATCACCTTACTACTCTACAATATACCTTATACATTACCTCACTACTCTACAATACACCTTATACATCACCTTACTACTCCACAATATACCTTATACATCACCTTACTACTCTACAATATACCTTATATATCACCTTACTACTCTACAATACACCTTATACATCACCTTACTACTCTACAATACACCTTATACATCACCTTACTACTCTACAATACACCTTATACATCACCTTACTACTCTACAATATACCTTATACATCACCTAACTGCTCTACAATACACCTTATACATTACCTTGAATATAACTTTACTGCTCTACAATACACCTTATTTATTACTCAAAAACTAATTATGTTGATATTTTCTGCTGATAGTTTCACATTGTTTTCTCTTTATAATCCCAAAAGTGCTAAAATTAGCACACAGCACCATAAATACTGCTAATAATTCTTACCCAAACGGCTAACTCACACATTCGATAAGTGGAGGTTGCATGACTGCTGGATGATATTTCAAACCCAGATGGGTCATTTTCAGAGAAGGACAAGCAAGAGAGAAGGCTTATGCCAGATTCGATGTTAGAATACTCAAACTCTGCAATAGTATACAACCTGACTATTTACTCTGCCTTCTGCCACGATAACTTATTTGGAGCCTTTACTTCTACATACTTCAAAAGCTCAGTAGTTTGTGACTAGTAACTTCTTGAATTGAACTAAGCAACATGTAATTTCTAATTTTTGTCTTTTATTTTATAGTTAGAAAAATTTGGCTCAGCGTAGACACTAACGAAAATTAGATTTGTATGTTTTTCCTTGACTCAGCAACTATCTTGTTTTACAGTTATCACTGAATTTGAATTTAAGATTTTCTGGTATATATTACCAACAACCTCACTAATTAGCAAGTTTTCATAAAGCTGCCAACTCTCCGTAAAATAAGAATAAAGTAATATATGTTTGGTACATGTACGTATATTGGTAGCCTTTACTATATTTAACTTACCCTCGCAGCTTTTTATTTTGATGTAGATGGGTATATCTGTTAGTTCATAGTCATGAGCAATAGCTATGGTTTGGGGTATAATTAAAGGCCTGTATGTGGCCGGTGAAGTCATGAACTGTATTGAATTTGCCATCTTGCACTACAAACAGAATAAACTAATGTATCATCATTAGGTATAAGAGTGTAATAAAAAAGTATGAATCATTGTTTAAGTTGATATGAGGTTTTACCCTAATACTGCATCATTTAATTTCATATTAGATACGACATTAAATAATAATGTTAATATTATAATCATTGAAATAATTGACAAGTTTTGTGAAAAAAAATTTAAAAAAAAAATAAAATGAAATTTCAGTTAATAAAAATTCATTGTTACAGATGTGCAGCACTGCATATGTTTTGGGTAGCAGAAGTCAGGATACATGTTGTGTTTGTAACATGGAATAAAGGTTATAATTCTGTCTGCCAAAGAGTGCGAACAATGATGTCATGTGGGTGTCATGTAGATGTCATGCATATGGATGTCAGGTAGATGTCATGTGGGTGTCATGTAGATGTCATGTGGGTGTCATGCAGATGTCATGTGGGTGTCATGTAGATGTCATGCATATGGATGTCAGGTAGATGTCATGTGGATGTCATAGGAATGTGCTTTTGATGTGGCACCACAAGTTTCAGATAATTTAAATTTTAATAAAACTGTCTCAAATATAGTCTATCTTATTTTGAAACATTTACCGTGAGTGTTTAACTGTGCACAAGTGTATAATTACAGCTGACCAATCTGAATTAATATTACAGTGTGTTTGAACTAAAGCAAATGTTTTCTGCCACTAACCGTTAGGTATTATGAAAATTCAGTGCTGGGGAGAACATATGGTCAATATCACGGAGTAGTAGATAGGGTATGTGAGTATTAGGCACTATAATTTAAACTTTCTTAAAATAAATGCACTTATAATAATAACCTTAGCGCTTTTGTAAAACTATTTACCGGAGTCGTGCTACTTATTTCTGTGTTCCCATCTAAAGCGTGATCAGGAACCAGAAACTCAGATTCAGAAGCTCCCTTCAGCTGATCATACTTGTGACCAAAGGAACTCAGTGTCACTTTGATCTCAGCAATCCGGAAGTTGATTGGTGTTGTCAGATCAGACGAGCCTTGACTGTGTCTCATCAGCAAGATGTGACTTCCAGGGATGGAGGGTTTAGGTTTAGAGACTAAACAAGTAGATGTTGAACGTATTGCAGGAAATAAAAGCTTTATATTTTCGTTCATAATAAATACAAACATCATGATTCTAGATAGCATACAACAATCAACTTGAAACCAACATTTAGTTAAAATAAGCTAGTTCATTTATCTTGCGAAATGTTATGTATACAGTTTTTACGTTAACAACTACATTTGATACATATTTCATACTGTATATAAATTAACAAATATATCTTTTATTCAGTTATATTTCCTTCACAAAAAATACAGTATTTTAAATATTACAAAGTACAGAAATTCAAAAAAGAATATGACATACATTTGGTGTTTTTCAGGATCTGTGCAAGACTAAAGCTCACTTGGTAGCTGCTCTTGTCCCGCCCCAGACTGAAGGTTGGAGAATGGTCAGATCCTTCATCGAAGTTCATCAGAAATAAAGCTGTTTGCTTTTTAGCACAGAAGTCAAATTTTGTTATATCAACACCTGTAATATAAAAATATAAACAATGACTATAACTATAGGAAATCTATCTAAAATTTGTTGCACTCACGCACGCACAAGGCTGATCTAAGCTAGTTAAATATTCAGCAAAACAGTAAAAGAAGTTATGTCCCCACTTTGATATGGAAACTAGTGGACTTTAATGCGATTGGCCATAACACAAAAATGAGATGTAACACAGTTTTGAAATTAAACTTTACTTATAAGGTTTATTTAACTAACTTGCACAAATGAGCTAATACAGGCAAGTTCTAAGACCTACTCAATTTATCAGCTCTTACCCGAAACAGTATAGGCCTAAATATGTTTTATTATAATTATACTGCATAATATACTTTAGCGATAGAATGGAGCTTTGTTTAAACACACTATATATTCTACAGCAGTCAGTCAATATAAACAGAGATTTCAGCTTTAGAATTAAAGCATGAAAATATTACACTATATAGTTTAAAGTACTTTGCACATAGATTGATTTCAAGTAGTTTAGACTTACTATAATTCCAAATAGCCAAACCACCCAAGTTTCCATCAAAATCATTTCCCAAGATGTTGACATAACTGCCATCTTGAATAGTGTGAAATCGAGAAAATTCATGTTCATCTGCGCTTTTTCGTTTGTAAAGATTCTTTGCTAACAGTTTCAGATCCCAGAACGCATCTAAAATGATGTGTATTGTTACAATGTTTACTTGAGTTTGATTTTTTGTTGTTATAGAAAAAAGGCAAATTTTAATAGGGGAATAGATGAAACTAGCATAGAATATGTATTTGTATGTGTATATGTGATTTTAGGTAAAAATGGCACAAATAGAAAAGTAGTAAAACTGGCACACTGATGTTGAATTTTCCCAAACCCCATCCCCAAACCAGAACCGCATTCCAAACTCCCAACCTCTACCCCAGACTTTAATTAATGATAAAACTGTGCCATTTTTACCTACTTTGCCATTAGTGCCATTTTTACCGGTGCCAATTTTACTGGACACCGTGTATATATATGTATGTGTATGTGTATGTGCATGTGCATGTGCATGTGCATGTGCATGTGCATGTGCATGTGCATGTGCATGTGCATGTGCATGTGCATGTGCATGTGCATGTGCATGTGCATGTGCATGTGCATGTGCATGTGCATGTGCATGTGCATGTGCATGTGCATGTGCATGTGCATGTGCATGTGCATGTGCATGTGCATGTGCATGTGCATGTGCATGTGTATATATATATATATATATATGTAAGAGTTAAGTAAGCTGTTATTTTTAGCTAAAGTAAAAAACAAAGTTTTTAAGTAGTTTTCCTCATTGCCAACTCAGGCAACTCAACCGGTTATTTATTTTTATGAACCTAATTTTAAGAGGATTCGGCAATCATTCAAGTGCATAAGAATTTGATATATCATTTTGCAAATTACAATGAGTTCTATGTGGTATTCTAATCTTTTTACATTTATCATTGTCTATTGGAGCAAAATAAGTTTTTTTGCTTTAATACTTTTATAGGCAATAAAACAATGACCACCTTGATAACAAAATTATGCTTGTTATGTTATAGAGTAGACTAAAAAAGCAGCTTAGCAATTTTACGCTTTTTTTAAAAGTAATTTTGATGTTACAAACATGAGAAGTTAACTGTAACTCTTGAATGCATTTCAGCAAACTATTGTCACACATTTTTACCAAAAAAATCGTTTAAACAAATATTAAGGCTTTTTATCAGCAACTTAAAGCCATCAAAAGCTAAAGCAGCAACAAGCACCAGAACAAGTTAAAAAGCTGTTCACCTATACATAGCTAATTTGAAGTTGTCTGCCCACCTATGAAATAGTGCCCAGAAAGGTTGTTCTTGTAACGCACTAGGCACAAGTGGTGCCACAGAGAGAGTGTCTGTGAAGCTACCAGCTCAACCGTATCAAAACCAACTGTCAGGTAAAGGACACCTTCTGGGTTGATGAACAGTTTCACTCCTAAAGGAAGAGAAATAAAAGATTTACATGCATCATGGCGCTGCAACTAGAGATCATACCTTTTGAACTAATTGTTCTACTGAAACACAAATTATGCAAACTTCTTGATAATAATAATCACTAATTTTGTAATGCTGCTATAGTGGATCACATGGTTTATGTATTTATAAACATAAACACTCATCTTGAGCTACATTTTTTAAATATGAAAAATGCAAACAACTTCGTACTACACAACTTTATAACTTTTTAACCGAGCAGTTTGAATCTACAACTACAAATCTATTATATTATATTTTTATCATAGTATCAAATTGTTAATGAGCAGTATAACAGTAGCACATGAATGTTCTAGCATGAAATTACCACATGATTTGTATTTATCTATAATAGCATTTAAATTACCCAAACTATAATAATGCTGTTTCTGACTCTCCAGTGATGAATGCTTTTGTCAGCTCACTACTTTAAGCTGTTCAACTGTAGCATAAGACGATCTTTACATAGTAAAACTAAGTTACATATACTCTATGTAAATGCAAGAGAAGACAATTACCGAGATTGAAATTGGGTTCAGTGATATTTAGGAAGGTTTGGTTCTGATTGAGCGGCAGCCTGAACACACGCAGCCAGAGACCAATTGACCAGGTTTCAATGAGGCCGATACTAGTGAGTGACTGTATAGGAAGGCTGGGGTACTGACTGTTATACTCCACAAAGCTCTGTGAAACAGACTGCACATTGTGACAGTCCTGTTCATCTAGAAATTAATAAGTTCATAAAATAGCAAGTTTTAATGGCTAGAACTACACTTTATATATGTTACCGCATGGCTGTGGTAAATGATTTTATATTATAATTAAACGCTTGCAGTATATTATATGTCTATATTGTAAATGCGTTATTATAAAAAGAAAATATGAATTATATAAGTATTTTGAAAATAAGAGCTTAAACGCAAGCAAAATAAAAGGAAACACAAATAAAATATTTTCAAAAGGCTCAATTGCCACTCATTTTGCCCATAAATGCCTTAAAAAGTCACACAAAATACTTGTATATAGTAAAAATCTCGGGTTACTGAATTAAGGACATTAAAGAAGTGTACGTAATTATACAAATCTGGTATTTATTTTGTTTACTTATAGTTTACCAGGTGTAAAGGTGATAATGAATTTTTCTGAAACTATAAAGTCTTACCTCTATTTATACACCTGTAGTAGATGTATATATAAGCAGTTATCACATCCAAATTTTGCCCTGAATAGCAGTGGTCATCCTCCAAGTATCCAAAATTTATATTTGCTTCTACTGAATATGTAGTGAAGTGTGAAAATATAGCTCTCACCCTTTCAGTCATATTCGTTACACACCCGTTGGCCTAGATAAAATTAAACTGATGCATGACTCAAACGTATCTTACATCTTTATCAAATCATTATTAAAATTTTTAGATTGCATTACATCTTAAATAAAGTTGAAGCAAGGTGACTTTAAGAGCTTGTTAAGGGTGACTTCTTGGTTTAGGCTTTAAAATTCGTAACTCAAATATATATGCAATTCTTGCTTCTAAACCTAAAGTCATATTTTTTATCCTCAAGTAAAAGCCAAACAAAATAATATAAAGATTGTTTGGCAGTTTTCTGTTGTATACCTAAAGTGACCTTGTTTTATGCAAAGTGTTTTCCTATCATAAAAACAAACTGAATCACTCAAAAATACACCACCCTTTAGAAAGCATACAGGGTTACATCAACCTATGATAAATTCGAAAATTACACAACCCTATAAGAAGTGTAGAAAGTTACATTAACCTATTAACATCCTATTACTGTAGACTACGGACTCACCAACGACCAATAGGCAAGCATTACGTCTATCTCCTTGTTTTTATTTTTACAATCTAATTTTACCATGTTTCCGGTTTGTTTGCCCAGTAAATATTCTAAAAGAGATAGATAAAAATGTGTACGCTGTTACAGAGGTTTTTGAGGACTACAACCATAATATTGTAATGAGTTATATTAATAATAATTACGCAATAAAACCCTGAAGCATTTGAGAAAGTTACCTGCTGTATCTTTTAGGACAGTCAATCTGATACTGCAATTCAACTACATCGAAAGCTTTTTATTTAAAATGTGAAAAATCGATAATCTATAACGTGTAGCCTATATTATTATGATATATGTATATATTATGTAGTTGTATATATACTTATACATTGTTGTTTGTTGAGTAGCATAGACAGCAGCATAAATTTAATGATAATGTAAGAAACAAATAATCTCTGTAAAAAGTGCTACAGCATCTTTGGTATTTTTAAAAAAAGTTTCAAGATTAATCCAAGAATTAGTTATTTAGATAAAGCAGGTGCCCCCTATACACACTATATGTTATTGATATATATATATATAATATATATATATATATATATATATATATATATATATATATATATTGTAGAGTGCGGTCATATAGTAGATATAGATGATATGCTATTACATTTTACATAATATAGTAATATAGTAGATACGCTAAGTATAGAAATGTTACCGTAGTGGCCAAGACCTTGTAATTCAGCCGACAGAGGTGCTGAGGAAGGAATACACACGTTTGTTATATATTCTTTAATCCTATAGTCACACAGTGATCCTCCATGTGTACCATTGTGTATAAAATTCACCATTCCTATATCATATAATTAATACCATAAGGCTAAGGACATACATAACCAGCTAAGAGAAAGTTTTTATATTTTTTTTACAGTCATACTTCTTTCAGTTTTACTTCTACAATTAAAGATCTACTGAGTAATAATTACGGATGATTTTAGAAAAGTGATGTAGTATTATTTTAATATTATGTTGAAATCTACTCGTAGTTTTACGTTGTGCTTACAACTTTAAAAACTATAAAAACTTGTATTATAGATGAAGCATAATGCAACTTTATTGAGATAAATTGATTGCAGATCTTAGAGTACAGTTTTGGTGACAAAACCATGTTTACTTAATTAGTAAAAACTACTTTAATTTACACTCAGACAAAATTATTACAACATTTTGAGCAAATTTATACTTTTTTTTACATATACACATTTTTTGTAGCTATGAAAGTATTTTAACTGATGACATGGAAGCAGTTGGAAGGAAAGTCTACAGAAGGCAAGTTACCACAGAAACCAGAGCTGTGTCGAATATTCTTTATATCTTTGGTGGCAGCTGGCAGCGTCTTATACCTGGCAATGTCGTTGGTAGTAACGTAAATTGAGAAGTCATCAGGTCGGGTTCGGCCACACAAATCACCTCCTGCATGTAGACGAGTGTTAAAGTAGCCATGTTTGTTAGATGTGAAATATATATACATATACTATTGTTATATGTTATGATATACTTTGCACATTTAAAAGTAAAACAAAGTGAAGAAATTGAGATCACCCAAGTTTTTCAAGTTTCTTTATAAATTTTGGGTTGGAGTGTGGGTTGGATTTCCTTTGAGAACATAACGTCTTCTGCTAAATTTCTAATCTATATAACACAGGCTTTTCCCAATTTCTTCATTACTGCACCTAACTCAATTTTGTATGAAGAAAAATGTAGAAAACTATAGTTCTAGACCTTCATCTGATCATAGAAACATACTGAAATGAAAACGATCAGAAGTTATTTTAAGATAAATTAAAACTGTTTGACAAGCGAGTTGAAATGGTAAAGCCTTAAAAGCGCTAACTTGTTACTATTTTTAGTAACATTAGCAACATCTTGATCAATTGATTATTATAATAAAATTACTTGTAACTGTAACCTATAGAATTTTAATAAAATAACTTTACAGGCTATATTGAAGTAAGATATGATATACAGATATGTAGATAAGATAAGATGTAATATACAGACTGTATATAAAATAAGATGTAATATACAGACATGTAGATAAGATGTAATATACAGACATGTAGATAAGATGTAATATACAGACTTGTATATAAGATAAGATGTAATATACAGACTGTATATAAAATAAGATGTAATATACAGACATGTAGATAAGATGTAATATACAGACATGTAGATAAGATGTAATATACAGACTTGTATATAAGATAAGATGTAATATGCAAACAAGCGAACTCACCAACATATACAGACACAGAGTGTATTTGAACAAACTCAAACAATTTTACTCTGAACCAAGGTTGATTAAGAAGATCCATCTGCTCATTTGGAAACCAAATATAACTTCGGTCTAAAACTATCCCAGTTTTGATGTCGTTATCTATCACGTTCCTTGAGTAAATTTTTCTATGTTGCTCTGTGCTATAACCAGTTATCAGAGTTATATACTATTGCAATTTTTGCTCTACTCTATTCCTAATTTAATATATCATAGAATACTTGCTAGAGCATCAAAGTGACATGATTGGAAAATGTCTGCTTTTTAGTCCAGGGAAATACACACTCAAATCACCAACCACAGCAATGTCATCTCTGACAAAGATGCATTTTGTGGCAGCTGACAGGTTATTATTTAAAAACCAGATCTTAACAAACAGAGGGCTTCAGCATGTTGAAGGTTCTATCCCTTGCTTCTGCATTATTATATTTATGTCAAAAGATTATTACTCTAAGTATATGCGACAATTGATGTCTACAGAATATTATGTATAAAGTTTATTGCGAGTACACTTACTTGCTTGGACCAGAGATCATTGTTGCACCTGTAGAGCTAGAGAACATTTTATCCCACAGATGATCTTGAATGTATTCTATCACGGTTGCTATAATGGCCATCAACAATATAAAAAGTATGTCTAATGGTAGATTAACTACAGACTATTGTCCATAATCAATATATGAGATGTTTTAACTTGACCTACTTTCTGTTGCTCACTATGGACACAAAAGTACGAATTAGGACAGTACAGCCACAAGTATTACCATTTTAATAACAAAAATGAGGTATTTCATTAACCAAGGATATTATTATATAACACTTTTCATTAAAGTTTCATTAAAAAAATTTTAGATGGCACAAATTTAGTTACTAAGTTTGTGTCATCTGAAATTTTCGAAATCATTTTGAAATGAAACTTTAATGAAAAGTGTTATATAATAATATAATTGGTAAATGAAATATCTCATTTTTGTTATTAAAATGGTAATAATTATGGCTGTGCCGTCCTAATTGGCACTTTTGTGTTCATAGTGAGCAACAGAAAGTAAGTTAAGTTAAAACATCTCATATATAGATTAAGTTTAAAAATTTTAGAATGCAAATTGATAAAAAATTAAGTAGTCAAAAATGTGCTTATAATGCAGATTGTTTCAAATAAACTACTTATGAATATATTGCAGTGAAACTAGAGTCATGTAAAGTCTCTAGAGTCTAGAGCATAAATTCTCAATCATCCTTAGGTGTGCATCTGTGCCTTAAAAGTTAGTATGAAAAAAATTATGTTAGTCCATGATTGAAATATTTGAGGGAACCACATTGGAAGGCTTGCATTGGCATGGACTATCTTCTCATGCCTACAGCCATGTTACATGGAAATGTCCAAAAAACTTAAAAGTATCATTCTAACAACGTCACTCTTCTAATCCTACCATTGATCTTGTAAGCTGCTAACCATCAATCTAGTTCCATGCGTCATACTAGCCAAGAGATATCATTTACCAAAAAGTTTTGAAGTTAAGGATTGGATGAACTTGTACATATGAAGGCGAATTAAGCACAGAAACTAATGGATATTATTGCTTTACTCTATAACTTTTCAAACATTTTGCATCTACAAATAATTTATCTGAAGCTAAACTACTACCTGTAATATAACAGTATATAAAATAAATGAGCTTACATATAATATAGCATTGTATGAGGTAAAAGAGCTTACATATCTCCTGCTGTGTGTAGGTTCCTGAACCTTGACCCTTCACATAGCATGTCAGTAGAGCTTGGAGCAAACAAATATTTACAATGAATGCCATGCTGAACACTGTCACCAGGCTTAAATGCATAAGGTGGGGTTTTAAGTGCAACAATTACATATATAATGTAAGTGCCCAAAGATAATCTGACTTTCTATTGTTATAGATTTTAGTTCATTATTTTATGTGTCATAAGTTCAAAGAAGTGATCCTCAAATTGCTGTTTTTTCTTTTTAGTCTAGTAACAAATTAAAAAATTGTTATAACAATTGAAGCATTAAATGCATTGCAGAGTCAAATCAGGCTTTGAATTTCAGATAACTAGAACACACACTCAAGGCTATGTGGATACAACATGACTGCACATTTATAATTAGAGGGCTCCCTCTGTATCTCAGTAAGCTACGGTCCTGAAACCTCAACTGGAGACATAGTAGAATACCAGATTTAACTCACAGATTAATTAAACTCAGCTATTTTGTCCCTATACACATATAATACATCAGCTACAAAATAAATTTCCAAGACTTCTCGTGACCTATAGAATTTTAGGAAAATTGGATATACATGAAATATGGAGGAAGTACTGTACAACTGTAATGTTAGCACCACTATTTTTATCATGCATGTAACACTGAGTATATTATTCTATACACCATAACTTACAATACCCTTATATTGTAGCCATCTTTTAACACGTATAAATATGCTTATGCAACTGCACAGGCATGCAAATATAAAAGATTGTATCTAACAGCCAGTATATTATAACGGTATTCTTCCATGTTCCTCTTCCTATAAGATAAACAAACCTTCTATGGTGGGGCAACTCTCAAACTAATGCTATATTATGTTAAGTAGAGGTCCTATAGCTTTCTATACTCTACGTCGGTCGTGTCTAACAGTTGATATGATTTTGTAGTGATGAAATGTAAAAAACTAAAACACATTTTGCATCTTAAAAATGCACTTGCATGCAAATTTCTTAAAAACCAATAATGCTAGGAAAAAAGGTTATATACTATATAAAAAAATTTACAAATCAAGCTGCTCTAGTACGTGGTATTTGCAGCTTACTGGCTTACCAAGCAAATTTAAACGATTGCACCAAATACTACTTATATATAGCTCTATTCTTGAAGTTATTAGAAGATATGCCTGAAATGAGTCGTCAGTTACTGTTGACCCCAGAACACTCAGATACATAAAATACACACTATTGATTTCAGTGCAGATTCTATGCAATGCCCAGCACTTGAAACTGTTTAGTGAAGAAACTTTGACTCAAGACTGTTGACAATTGCAACTTAGCTGAATGTGTCCAACGCAGCACCTACATGCTGTGCTCTGCCAGCTACACCAACATATAAAAGAAATTTATTCTTATCAATGAGTTTAGGCAACCAAATTGTTGCTATGTGTTACAAATGTGCTGACTAGGCAATAGTTACATTACATAAACTGCGATCCTTTCCATAGGTTCATCACAGCATTGGCAGCTTTTGATAGTGTAACATCACATGATATGAACCATTATACCTGCAGCTTTATATTTGGACTACAGAACCACAACAAATTGTTTTTTTAAAAATTATGATTCCTTTGTTAGATAGTTACTTAATAGGACTTCAAAAGTTGGAATAAATATAAGGGTATATGCCTTTGACTTTATGTAGAACTACACTTTACCACTGATGTATCGTAAAGCTAAATTTTATTGCAGCGAGCACCCACTTCAAACTTGTAGCACCAAAACTGCACATATATACCAGTGACTACAGCCCTACTGAGAATAATATACTGGGGCAGTGTTACTAGGTTGATATAGATGATGTAGCATTATAGTACAATTTGGCTTGTTTCAAAAAGTCATTTTGATTACTATATGTAGCAGCATTACCATGAATTGCAATAAAATAACTAGCATGAAGTAGATACTTGCAAACACTCAGAAAGACTTGCGTATTGCTGTAAAGATACTTGTAAACACTTAGAGAGACTTGCATATTGCTGTAGAGATACTTGTAAACACTTAGAGAGACTTGCATATTGCTGTAGAGATACTTGTAAACACTTAGAGAGACTTGCGTATTGCTTTAGAGATACTTGTAAACATTTAAAGAGACTTGCATATTGCTGTAGAGATACTTGTAAACACTAGCTTAGAGAGAATTGCATATTACTATAGAGATACTTGTAAAAACTTAGAGAGACTTGCATATTGCTGTAGAGATACTTGTAAACACTTAGAGAGACTTGCGTATTGCTGTAGAGATACTTGTAAACACTTAGAGAGACTTGCATATTGCTGTAGAGATACTTGTAAACACTTAGAGAGACTTGCATATTGCTGTAGAGATACTTGTAAACACTTAGAGAGACTTACGTATTGCTTTAGGATGAAGGAAATGAAGATAATGTATTTTGAGCTCCAATGCAAAATAAAAAAACAGAAGAAACAATATTTTTCGTTTGTCTCAATTATGGAGAAAAATATTATCAATCACAATGCAAGAATATAAAAAAATGCAACAAATTTTTCACATTAGCATGAGTGGTGAAACCATAATGTTTTAAATACATATTACTATCATAGCAGTAATACCAATACTCCCATACATTTAATAGATACAGATAATAAAATACAAAACCTATAACAAGCAATATTTCACTGATTACAAACATTCAACTGGTCAGAATAAATATAAATGTATATATATATGTATGTTTATGTCTCATTTCAGCATAATGATAGACGAAACATTCCTTTTAGTTCCAGAAACTCCTATAAATTGCTGAGCAACTTTGAGGAAACTGCTTTGATGAAGGAGGTAAGATAACTTCTAAGAGGTCTTTATGTAAGCAATGAGTAAACAGGAAGCATAGTTATAGTGTCAAGCTTTCGATGTAAATATTATATGGCATCTGAAACACAAATTACACTCATTAAAAATAGAGTAGAGAAAATAACGAAAATACAACCGATAAACTTATACAAAGAAAAAAATAGTTGCATTACACATTAAGGTCACATGAAAGCATGATCTATAGAGGTACTAGTAGGTAGACTGAGCACCTATTCACAACACCATCAGGTAGTGTGGATGAATGCCCGCCCCACACTGCTATATAATTGGGTGTTGACCAGACTATTCACATTATTTTGTCTTAGAATATGTATCTCAAGTAATATAAAAAGAACCAGGAATATAGAATTGATGCTCCACTCCTAACAACCAGTTATATTTAATACTTATAAAATATGACTTGTTTTAGTTTTAATGTTTGCCAGAATACTGGCATAGCTCAAAATTATTTCTCATAATTATTAAAACAGACACATGCAGTTTTAGGTACTTGATATGTACAATCTTGTTAATGTTATTAAAATACCTCATAAGCCGTGAGAATTTTCTACTCTTTTTAGTCAAACATACAAAGTTTGAATTGAAGCGTTCCATAATTGAAAACTTGAAATTTTTCCTCAAGTCAATATTTAATAATTTCCAGTTTTAAAACTTTGAAGTTTGTAAATTGAAATTATGAACACCTAATTCAACTCAACATTTAAGACAGTTGTTCAGACTCAAACTAAACTTTAGTTTATTCACTGCAAGTACATCTGTATATAATATAGAATAAGATAGCTGCCATGAAAAATCATTTCTCAGCTAATGCTTTTAAAATCATATTATAGATTTGTGTAGAAAATGTAGAAATATTCATATTTTTGCTAGAATTCCCAACAGGAATAACTGGGTTTGACCAGAGGCAGTAGCTGAATCTGATACATATACACGAGAAACTACCACCTGAATGGGTGGAGGAGATTTAGCTTTCCATGTGTTTTATTACAACTCCATTCCTTCTTACCTTCTTCTGCAATTTCAGCAAGTGTTTGTAAGAGAACCTATTCTTACAATTCATCAAGTTTATTGCCGCACACTCTTGAAATGTGTAATTTATAAGAATAGATTAAATTTGTTATCAAACTCCCTGATTGGATGAGGGTGGGGCAGGGAAAGTGTAAAATTCGAGACGAATAGCTCTTTATTACAGGAGGAAACATTATTGACGCCCTGAACCCCAAGAATAAGTTAGCTACCCCAACCAATCATTAACCTACATACATCTGCATGGAAGATTATGCTCTATATAATTCAAAGTCTTATTTGACACAATTTAAGATTTGCACAAAATATTGCCATTTCATATTCAACAAAGATACTTTGCTAAAAGCCATGTTGTATAACCAAGTCACAAGGTTAGTATTAATGTTACTGCCAATACCTGTATATTAATAACATATTGCAACACGGAATGATGGTTGGTGATGACAATGAATAATGCAAATAAAAATTAGTGCCAGCAGGAAATCTGGTGTTCAATAATGAAAAATATTAAAGAAGAGGTAGTGATGATGAAACATGTTGATATTGAAAACAGTGACTCCAAGATAGTTATATAATTTAAGGTAGTTATATAACTCCAAGTCTATGGTTACATAATTATAGTGCTTTATTGAGATGAGAGCTGCTAGTAATGGTTCTCATCTATTCCAAGTAGTGCTATCCAAAGTGTATTATTAGTACTTTTAATGATAGAGAAGCTACCTCTCATATAAGTCACACTACATAGTAGTCACATGACATAGTAGTCACATGACCTAGAAGTCACACTACATAGCAGTCACACTACATAGTAGTCACACTACATAGTAGTCACATGACATAGTAGTCACACTACATAGTAGTCACACTACATAGTAGTCACACTACATAGCAGTCACACTACATAGTAGTCACATGACATAAAACAGTTTCAAATAAAAAGTACGGTAAGTGTTTTCAGCAATATATAATGTTCCATGTTTAGAACTTGAAGCCAAAAACATTTAGTAAAAAGTTCTACAACATTCCTGTAAAATAAGCACAGATGTGCAGTCTTTCCAAATAGCCTTTGTTATAATATTTGTAGCATGAGAAATAAACCCATCACATTCCCAACCCAAATGCCAAACTTAACTAAGTGAAGTCTAAATTGTTTTTCCAGCCACCAGCCTGTAAATGTTTTAGCAACTCTTTACTTTAAGAAGGTGAAAATCTCATGGCAGAGGTGATGTTATTTGAAGTAAAGATCTAGAATATGCAATGTGAGAGAGTAATGGTAATGAGTAATGACTGATTTGAGTGAATAAGTATTTTCAATTTGGTTGATATACTCTTCCTAGATGACATATCTGATTGAACATCGCCAGGACAACCAAACTCGTAACCCTAACTGGGAGTTTAGCCTGACACAGTAAGTGACTAATCCAGGTGGAGGGGGGGGGGGCATTAGTGACAGTAATTATTACAGGAAGCTATGACCATATGACAAGTCAAACCTAACCCTACCTAAAGTGTACACGTCTGCTCTTGATTACAGAGTAAGTTGCTCCCAGAACTCACTTTACCTGCGAGACATTTCACAAAGAAATCTTATAGCAGTGCGACAGGTAGATGTTATACGCAGCGTTTCCATTGCTTCAGATTTTGCAAATGAATGTTGCATTCGATGTTTGGGACCAGTTGCATCGAAGGAAAAAAAACAACCACAAGATGATGCAAAAGGTAGTCACAAATCCATCTCTATGAGCATCCATTCGAAGCGATGGAAAAGCAGTAATAGACCTATGTTGGACTTACAATGTACACTTAATTGTAAGATTCCACTTTACATAAAAGGTAAAAGCTACAGAAAAGAGACAAAAACAGAGCAAAGTATTTTATAATAACAAAAGGCAATTCTTGCTTTTCTATTAACAAAATTAGGGACCGTAATAAAATTTCAATTTCTAGTTACTGATACACAACATAAAGTGTCCATTACCTTTTATTTTTGAAAGTGAGAGTAGCTCAATCTTCAGTTTTCCCATCGGTTTGTGTGACTTCTGTTGAGTTTGTGTTTGGATCCTTAATGATGTCTTCGTAAGATGGCGGCGGGGCGTCTCCAAACAAGCTCTTATACTTGGGCAGCTGAGCAGTGGCGGGATCAACAGGAGACTCTGGAGGAACCGGTATATACTGTACTACAGGAACCGACCGCACGTACGACCTCCGCCCATCCCCGTCAAAACTGTGCTCTGGCTCTGATGAACAGGAACAGAGTTTGGTAACAAAAGCCACTCCAGTTATACAGAGCAAGGCTGAAGCCATTGCTAGAATCACAGAGAGCACCATTATGGTGGTTGCAGCTAAAAGGCAGTAAGGAGCTGTGATTGTAGCACTGCTAAGTGGTAGCAATGCTTTAAAGTAAGTACAAGTACCAGCAGGTTGAGTGAATAATTCTTGAGCACACTCATACTTGTGTGCAGTTAGGGCAAAGTTACAAAAATAACTCAAGGCACAATGCAATCACCTTGCACAACATTTAGTAGGTAATACAACATTTAGTAGGTTAATACTAAACTTAGTAGGTTAGTACAACACTTAGTAGGTTAGTACAATACTTAGTAGGTTAATACAACACTTAGTAGGTTAATACAACATTTAGTAGGTTAATACAACACTTAGTAGGTTAGTACAGTAGTAGGTTAGTACAACACGTAGTAGGTTAATACAACACTTAGTAGGTTAGTACAGTAGGTTAGTACAACACTTGGTAGGTTAATACAACACTTAGTAGGTTAATACAACACTTAGTAGGTTAATACAACACTTAGTAGGTTAATACAACACTTAGTAGGTTAATACAACACTTAGTAGGTTAATACAACATTTAGTAGGTTAGTACAATACTTGGTAGGTTAATACAGTAGGTTGGTGTGAGAACATGCTAGTTAGCCAACTAAAAACAAAACAAAAAAATTCTAATAAGCAGCACAAACTGTATTGCATGAAATTTTCAGATGTTTTACAATGCGATTCGTCAAATTGAAATACTGGTATACGTTAAAATAAATCTTAGGGTTTGACATATAATTAGAAATGATTCAATACGTGAAAAATGTTAGCTGCAAGAAGAGTACATGCAAACACCATACTGCCTGCAGTCTAGCAGTTCACACTGAAGCAACCAGCATAAGCCATGTTCAAGGTAGCGTTGAGTCTGCCTCAGAAATTATTACAATAATCAGCTGATGTTAACAATGCGAAGTCTGCGCTCTAACTCTATGTATGAAGTGTGTTTTAGTTGAGACACGTTAATGAGAGGAAAATCAAATGCTTAGTTCATGTAGCTATACTTTCAAAGAGTAGCATTGGCTGATTTGAACAAAATATTCAACGCTGAGTTGAAACAAAATGTGTTTTGAACGTTCAGCTATCTACTATATTACAGGTATTAAAATGTATCATATTTAGATATAAATTTGATAAAAAATTGACACTAAGTAATTATATTACAAAAACATGGTCAGATATGTAGAATGCTTTTAATAAAATACATTTTCATATAATATGTGGAAGTATGCTGATGACTGTTTCAGAGAATATGCGATTCCCTACCAACTTATTTTAGAATAAGTTGGTGGAAAGGTTAATGATGAATACCTTCACAGAGCACTAGAAAATAGCTACAATTGAGTGGTTTTGGTTTCCACAAGCAAAGCTACCTGATGGCTGAAAAAAACGAATTTGAGAGAATTGATCAAAATTGATTGGTCACTGTATTTTTCGTTATTTACCATTCTGAATGTTTTTCAAAACAAGTCCGTCATGATTTAACAAACTTGCTACAATGTTGCTGTGACTAGCATGAGGTCATAACAATGATGAAATATAGCACACGCATCATTCGAAGGTGTTTAAACCGGACTGGAGCTGTGCTGGCTAGAATAGACAGAGTTTAACACTGTGTAAAAAAAATTCAGTCAAGAAGGGGGCATAAATTCACTGTCCCTGCCAGAAGTCTCCAAGAAAACATAAAGTGACTCACCTACAATCACTGAGTTGTTGGAGTTGTCTTATCTAAGTGAGGCTGTTTATAGCTGATTATCATTGGTCGCCCACGGAGCTTGTAGCCAATCAGAGCATGTAAACATCTGGATGCAGTTTCAATATCTACATGTTTAATATAGAAACGTATGCTAGAGAGACCACAGCTAATAGTTATATCGATAGAGCAAATTCAAGAAATGATGCTTCTGGCGAGCTTTAAAAACATATATGCAATACTTCTACACGAAACTAATAGCTTTTAAATTCATCAAACCAGTATTTACAAAGTACATTACTGTGTTGAGATAATCTCACCGGCACAGGTGATGAAGGCCTGGCCGCGCATCCTGCCAGTCATTAGCTTACAGGTGATGGGGATGTCTCCAGGCACCCTGAACCTTCCAAACAGGTGCACCAGGTGGTCCTGTTTCACTGTGGATCCTAAATTCTTCACATACAGAACCTGAAGCATAGGATGGTAAGTTACTACAGCATAATATCCACAATACAACAGCAAGTCATGCCATTTGCTGCATACTGGGAGTTTGCTGTAGATATTGCACAACAGCCATACTAAATCAAATTATTGTTGGGTGTGTTAGGTATATGACTATATGCTACATACAGATTAGAAAATGGTGAAGTCCATGGAAATATACACAAAAGAAATGCTGAGTGTTAACACATGCAACATAATGCTGGTATACTAAGAAGACATAGAAACAGCAATACACCCTTGAAGCTGTTAGACTCATATTCTCTGTAAAGTAATGTAAAAAGAATTCAGGGCCAGGATTTAGCTTATTAAAAAACAAATTCTCAGAAGTGTGTCATAGGAAGCTACGAAATCCTTCACCTTTAAACTGATAAATAGAAAAATATTATCCTAAGTTTACAAATTTCAGAGTTTCCGTGCTGAGTATAATTTGTTTAGGAAAAATAACTTGAAAATAAGATTTGAAAAACTTTGTTTATATGAAGACACATGCATTGTCTATGACAAGTAATGTTTACTTCTCACCCAACATCAGCTAATATACAACATCAAGTCTAGATCTAATATATATTGGAGTTATCTCTATAGTAAAAAGCATGAGTTGGAGTTGCGTTATCAATGTTATGACTTACAGGAGAGGGCTCACCCTTATGGTAGTTAGTAAACTTAGGGAGTTGCTTCACCTCTGCTATGGTAAGTCTATTAGTTAGCAGATCCTCATCTGAGACGTCCAGATCCGCATCTTTTGGCTTTGGACCAACAAACTCTGTATCATCAAATGCACAAGATTAGGTATACTAAAGCTACTAACTATACTACACAGTGAAGGTGGTGAAAGTAAGACATGTCCAGTAACTGGTAGAAATGTGCGCCACACACCACAGCTTGTGAATAAAACTCATGCAGTTTTATAGTTACTATCCCTGTGAGAGAACCTCTGATGGAAAGGGTTTTTCGTTATCTCGGGCTAAGGACTTATTCAGATGGGGCACAAAAGCAATTATGACTGAATGCTCTTCCTAACATCACCGATGGCCTTTACTGGGGCGCGAAGTCATGATTTTGTGCTTTCTAGGCAAATGCTGTAACCCCTAGACCACGGCACACACCACAGTTTGTGAACAATTATCAACAGTTAATATAACCTGCAGAAGCAGCTAGCTTTGGAGTCACTGGCACCCAGGGGTTAGGGAACGGGTGGCCGTAGTCCGGTATAGAAGGACGTCTCTCTGAAAGTTCTGAAGCTAATTGTTGTAGTTGAGATTCAGGAGTGCTGCCAGTATCAGAGGCAGGTGCTGCCTTCATCACTAGATTGCTGAGAGTGGCTTGCTCAGTACGACCTGAATACATACAGAGTAGAGGTGTTCTATGAGTAACATCAGTGTGTGTATTGCAATGAGTGAGATACTGGCTGAGTAAACACATGGGCTGACAGTAAACAATTCCACACTTTGGCAACATTACATAAATATTAGAAATGAAGAATATTAGACAATGCTAACATGTGTCTTCTTGAGTAATAGAGAGAAAATGGGCAAAAAGGAGAGGGGCAGAGTGGATAAAGAAAGGGAAAGGGGGTAGAGAGGAGGGGTAGAGGACACTAGAATATTGGTGATTCCGTTGTGATCAACTGCCCTTTCAAACCTCAGCCATGTTGCTTAGCATAGAACACCAGCTGGTGATTGAAGAAACTTCAAATTGTAAAGAATCAATCACTTTTAGCAGTTTGCTGCCTTAAAATGGTCAAAACTTCGTACACTCACATAAATCTTGTCTTCAAACAACTACTCATGTATGTTAAAACCTGAACTGATGTTTTTATGACTTGTTTAGAGGGCATTGAAAAATTTTATTTCCATACCTAGAAGCGCAAGGTTACAAAGATGCCTTGGATCGTATGGATAACAAGGTACAGCCAGTGGTTTGTTTGTACACTAACACTAGACTGACAGACAGACAAACAGCAATAATAAGAAATTTGAGTGTGTAAAGAAGAACATGTAGAAAGATTGGCAAACTATCAGTAGAAACCTTGATTAAGAGATTGTTCCAGCTCTAGCTTGAGTCGAGATGCCATCTTAGCTGTAGAAAATCCTTTCTCTGATTGGACTCTCTCATCATGTGCTTTGATTCGCTGACCTAATTCTGCTAGGCGCTGCTCCAATACATCTGGATTTATTTTTGAAGTCGACAAGTTTTTCTAAAATAAAACTTTAAGTTACTAGATAGAAGATTAAGATACTTATTATAAACATTCAATCAGCTATATGTGTTCTATCTGCTTTAACTAAAACAAAGTCTTTAGAATATTAAATAATGCAAAAAATTCTCAATGAGTAACAAAATAGCTAAGAATTTGCTCAAAAAGTGTAAATATTGAACTATGAATGTTTATATAAGTTTAATACGTAATACAGTATAGGTTAAACACATACATGGTGCCTGTAATGGAGAACATGTAAACAATAATGTGTTTATAAACATGACTGAGTCACCCACTTGTTTCTCAAACTGACTCATCCATAACTCTATTTCATCGTCCCGGAGCCCACAGTTTCGAAGTTCCTGAACATTCTCCCTTTCATTGGCAAGAGTTTTATACGCCACTAGAGACTGCTCTCCCTTTACCTCATCACTTGATTGCTTAAATACTGACGGTTCCTTGAACTCTTTAAATCTACTTCTCACTCCGTCTACAAAGTACCACCAGTGTACCTGCATTACTTGATATAGTATAAAGCAGTATACATGTACAGAGCACCATAGCATATATATTTTATGAACAAACTACATTTTATTACATAGAAGGTGCTTTGTTGAAATCACTCATGACAAATATTATATTTTTATATTATGTAATACGTTGCAATGAGAACTAGCCATTTGCAAGTGTAGCATATTATTACACACCAAGAGAAACATCGATAGATGTCTGTGTCTCGTACAGCTTCTGTATCTGCTCGTCTGTTTCAGAGATTATCTTCTCCACTGGAGCATCATCTAGTCTTACTCGTTTCAAGATAGCCATGCCAGAGGGAGTTGTCTTTCTACTGCATGTAGTATACTAGTACAGTTAGTTTACTAGCCAATAATAAGCTCAGATTGAAATATTATTATGTCTGATAATGGCTATACTTGGACATATTATACAATACTAAAACATAATCATGAAATTACATAACTAACAATTAGGTAATTAATTAAGACTATAGGATAAATCGAAGTTTAAATTAAGCAGATTGCATTTATTATTATAGCCATGACAATTTAACAATGTTTTATGTTAGCACGGTAAAACCAAGACAAAATTGATAAATTTTCGATAGGATTTTCACAGTCTATATAAAAACTTGTCAAGAAAATAGATAGAACGGACACCATAAACAAAAGATTGTGTAACGCTTGAAACAATTTAATTTATGTTGAAAGCATGAGTCTTTAATTTTGTTGACTACGAGGTTTATAAGGCAGGTTTATATATTATACTGAAGGCTAGCTCTGGGAGAAATCTGTTCACACAAATCTTGGGTAACTAAATCAGGTAAATTTAGTTCATCATAAACAATTAAATTGTTTGAGGTGTATTTTAAAGAAAAAATTAATAGAGCTGCATAAAACCATATCTTTTAGCAAAATGTTACACACAAAAAACTTATGTTTGATATAATGTGCAGCAATACTTATTAAATATAACAAATTTTATTGATCGAATAAAGGGCGATTATTTAAGTGGAAGATTTCAAATTTTTTTGTGTTATTTAATGTTCGAAAATTTCTGCTTTAAAATATGCCAAGTCATTTAGCTGATCAACTCAGGCGTTTAGCTTCAGCAAAGCTACTTCAGTCTGAAAATTTCAAGTAACCAGTCAGCAAGCACTCAGGTGGACATGATTCAGGCCCAATTCTTATATTTATTTATTATAACTATAGTAAATAAACTATTTAAATTGTTACCAAAATTATTAAAGTATAGTGATATATAATCTTTATGCCAATAGCATAAAATCATGATAATAGTAGTTTGAATGAAGATAGTTATTAGTATGCCAATTAAGCACTAGCTGAAAAACTGAATGTATAAGAATGGTGATGCAACAACAATTTTGATAATAATGATATTCACAACAAGAGCAATAATTATAAAAAATAATATTGACAAAGACAATGATATTTTACCTAGACTCATCGATTTTTCTCCGGCTCATGGCGATTGTGGTGGTAATACTATGACAGTACGCTTTCACTGAGAAGGCTAGAAACTAAGCACAACTTTAACCTAAAATTTAATTTAAAAACAAAATATGAAATTACAAATGCTGCTGCAAGTTAGAGTGAAAATCATGATGATTATAGTCACAAAAGGTGATCAATTTTAAATGCTTTTACTTTGATGGAAAAGTTTTGTTTAGGTTGAAAGTTTGTTTGAAAAAGAGACCTAAACGCATGATTTTACTGAAATTTCAATACGTAACTTAGTACCATTCTCAGAGCTTTTTGCTCTAAAATATGTATAGTTCAGTTAAAGTGCTGTATTAAAATGTTAACCTCAACCTTAGGTGGCAAAAATAATGAATATATCAAGATGATAAATTACAAATATTAAAACAGAAAGCTAGAATGCAAAACAATATTTAAATATTTATATAATGGAGGTCTTTTTCTACTTGAAACATATCTTTATTGCTAGAAAACTCAAAACATAGTGATTCTAACTAGTATGGCGGTTTTTTAATTTAACAACATAAGAGATATGCTTAAAGAAGGCATTGTGTAGATAAAACATATTTAAAATGAAGGCAAAAGGAAAAAAAAATTCCATTAGTATTACTATTAGTACTAATATTAATAATACTGATAGTATTACTATAACTATGTTATAGTGGTAATTTACTATTTATATTTAGTGGCTAACATTGGCAGCGGTCTAGTTTAGTTCGCTGGCATACGATATTGGCTGTCTGCATATTGCTATCTGAATTGGTCTTAAGACTGTCATTGTCCTACTAGCAGACAGCCATATCAATAAGCTGAATAGATGAATAGACACATTTACATTTAGTATTGCAACAGCTTGATTTTACTCCTTACAATTTGAATTACATAATCATTAATGATCAAGATAATAAATACTTTCAACTCATATCTCTGCTGTCTAGAAAGCAGAGTTTGACAACCTGCAGTAATAAAGTAATATAGTTATATTGGTAGGTGTGATGTATGTATGGCTTGAATGAAAATGAAATGTATAAAAGGGAGTGTGTATGATAAAGAAAGAGAAAGGAGAGAGAGAGAGAGTGAGAGATGGATTGAATGAAGAGATTGAAGATTGTGTAGAATGTATTAAGCTATGTGAGTGAGTGCTAGCCCAAGAAGTCGGCGGCAGAGCATACACAGACAAATACCTCAACCCGAAGACTCGACAATACACCTACAGACAAATACCTCTATGGACTGACGGGAGCTGGAGTTAGCTCGCAGCCAAGCCAAACAACCCGTGCCTGTATGCTCACCTGAAGGCTACAACCCGATTATATTACTCGGTGAATTGTAATAACTGCAAAACAGCATATCCCGATATAACAACTACAAGCATAAATATAAGTAGTAAGTACAGGTATAAGATTAGGTAAATACCCAATCTACTATCTAGTAATATTAACATTAGTACACTATTACTAGTACTAGTAGTATTAGTATAACTATAAGTATTACTGATTTTCATGTTGATTTTACAGAAAACTGGAGAAAATCACAAAATGATTTATACTATTACCTAAAGTTAATCTGTATAATTATCAATATGATTATAAATATCTTATAGTTATTTTTATACTTATAGTTAATGTTATACTTGAAAAAATTATTTAATTTCACTCTTAGTCTTAGTTTTACAATTGACAATTGTGAACTACTATCAGTATGAGTATCGGTCTGTATTAATCTTAGATTATTTCATTATTCTATTACTTTGAGTTTGATTGCAAACTATTATGACTAGTATTACTATCAGTATCAACTTTAAGCATTGTGATTAAATTTAGCTCTCTGCACCAAGAGTTAATTGTATAAATTCTTGAGAATTTTCATTGATAATTCAGAAAATCAAAGATTTGTAGAATAAGTCTAGTTTGACTCGCTGTAGCGAAGTTTGCTTTATGAGAAGACAACTAATGTATACAAAACTATTCTCCAGTTTAAATTAGGAATTAACTTGTAGCATCACTGCACGTTTTTACACACACGTCAAACTACAACTTGGTGCATTGTTGAAATAAGAAATCACAGCTGCTATAATTTTATAACTGCATAGCATATGTGGTATTACAACTCATCATGACTCCAACATCTTCTAAGCCAAAGGCCATGATATAACAATAAATTGTAATTCTACACTCCATCATTCTCAGACACACCACAAAGCATGACAAAAGCAAAACAATGATAGCTCATAGTTGGCATAGATAATTAGTAACTTTCTCCAATTAGGCTATAAATCCAAAAAATACCATTCCATCTAATTAGTCATTTTCATTTCATTTTCATCATTGTAATTAGAGTAGGCCTAGTATTGCCTATCAAGCTGTGTATTATCTAGGTCCTAGGAGCTAACTAACTACTGTCTGACCTAATTACAGGCTGCTATGTCAGCATGTGCATTGTTACTCTAGCTACTAGAACATTAAAGACAAAAATGCTACCTACTAATATATAATATATATTAGTAGGTAGCATGATATATTATATAAGAAAAGAAAAGCCGCATCACCTATGTACTGATGCATTGAGTATAATATAGCTAAGTAAAATTTGTCATTTCTATATATAACATTCACACCTAATAAGGTTATCTGTCCCTGATAACCGAATTTAATTAAACATATTCACTAAAAAAAACCAATTATTCCTGCTCATATAGGTCTATATAGATGATCGCTGTTGGCAATATTTCTACTACAACGGGAAAATTTAAAAAGCGGAAGCAGTTATGATAGTAGATCCACACTAAATAACTCATCCATCATCCATGCCTATAAAATACAAAATGGCGTCGAGTTAAACTGAATATTAAATAATATAGTGACTGATGGTTATTCTACTGGATTAAGATTACGTCTACATGTACTACTAGTACTAGCTATAACTCACTAACTTATGCTGTAAGTATAAGAATAACTTTAAGTCTATTACTATTAGTATTAGTATTACTATAAGTTGAGTATCAGTATAACTTAATATAACTATAAGTATAAGTATAAGTATAAGTATAACTTTAACTATTACTATAGTATTAGTATTAGTAAGTAAGTAACTATTAGTATTAGTATTAGACTTACTCTTAGTAATAGTAATACTTATAGTTATACTAATACAGATCCGCAAATGCCAATTACTAATAAACCCCAATATCAATGCAGAGTGTCTTCAGCATATCTTCGCTGCTTCATTAAAACAAGGTGTGCTCCCAGGTGCATGGAAGACTCAGACTGCCAACATCACTCCTATATATAAGAAAGGTGAAAAAGAGAAGCCATGCAATTATCGACCTATTTCATTGACAAGTATCCCCTGCAAAATGCTAGAACATATTATATTACACTATCTAAATAAAACACTAAATACAATTTTGGTTAATAGTCAACATGGATTTAGACGTGGCATTTCATGTGACACTCAATTGTGTGCAACTTTTCATGATCTTGCAAGAGCCGCCGACAACTCATCAACTACTCACGCAGTAATTCTAGATTTTAAAAAGGCCTTCGATAAAGTTCCTCATTTACTGCTCATAAAGAAAATCAGGCGAATTAAAGGAATTGACCCATTTGTTGCCAATTGGATACAGAGCTTTTTGACTGACAGAAGTCAAAAAGTGGTGATCAAAGGGACAGAATCATCTGAACTAAGTGTAACATCTGGAGTCCCCCAAGGATCAGTTCTTGGACCAACACTCTTCCTAATTTACATCAATGACCTCCCTCAATCTGTCTCATGCAAAGTTAGTCTATATGCTGACGACACACTTCTATATGCTGAAGTTAACAACAAAATACAACAGGAAGCTTTTCAGAGAGACCTAAACTCACTTTATAACTGGTCACTTAAATGGAAAATGCGGTTTAATACCGATAAGTGCGAAGTGATTATATTTGGTAAAAATGATGACACCTCCCATCTATATTCACTTGGTGACACCACTCTTAGAACCGTTGAAGAGGCCAAATATCTTGGGAGTAATCATGCAGTCTAACCTAAAGTTTGACAGACATATTACATCTAAAGTCAACAATGCAAGCAAAATACTTGGCTGTATCAAGCATACAATCTACAATGCACCCATGAAGGCAAAATTAATTGCATACCTTAGTCTATGTAGACCTATCCTTGAGTATGCAGACACGTTGTGGGATCCGACTAACAAGAGTGCCTGTGAGGAGATTGAACATGTTCAAAATCAAGCCATCAGGTTTATCGCTAACCTCAAAGGAAGATGTGGCATCAGTGACGCTCGAACTGAATTGCAGCTTAAAACTCTTGCGAGCCGACGAAGAGACCATAGAATAACTTTGTTAATGAGAATACTCTCAGATGAAGAGCGCCATAAAGCGCTTTCATCTGCTTATGATGAACTATTAAATTCAAATCGGTCAATAAACACTCGATCTGCTAAGAAAGGAGAACCAACATCAATTTCTGCATCCTCACAGACCTTTCACCACAGTTTTCTCCCTCGAAGCATCAGAGATTTGGGGATACCACCTCATAACACAAACTCAGCTTAGCTATGTGCTAAAACCCCTTTACATTACAATTAAAATATCCAAACTTAGCTACATGCTAGAACAGATACATTTCAACACATGGTAAACCCAAACAAAACCAACATAAGAGGCACTCATAGTTTTGCGCCTGTAGGTGTTAGCAGAGTGTTCTAATTTTTACGAGGTGAGTTAATAGTAACAGTAATAGAATAAGTAGAGTTAAACGATGAACTTAAAGATAAATTTAATGACTAAAGCTAAAATGTTCGTATCGACTGACACTGACAGTTACAGAGAGTGTGACACTCACACTCACCGTGACTGACACCTACTCACTGAAACTTGGCCTTGCATAATGATAAGGCTGAAGAGTCACTTATTATTGTATTTACATTTCAGTTTGTTATTACTTATACTTATAGTTATTTAGTTTTAACGATAATGTTTATGATTTATAAATTGTAACTGTGTTGTGGTGGGTTTTTATAATTTAGAGCTATTGCAAACTCACCCAATAATATACATATGTCGGGGCTGCCGGGTTAGCTCGGGTCGATATGTTGATACGGGGTTGCTTAGTTTGTAATAAGATAACTCCAGTTCCTGTCAGTCTTTAGAGGGTAGAGTTAGAACTCCAGGTTATGGTGTTTGTCAGGTGATGCTCCGAAGTCTAGGATCCTGGGCTAGCACTCACTACCATACCCTAACACATTTTATTGTGTCTGTACACATTCCATGTTCACAATTCTCAATTACCCGTCAATCAATTCTTCAATTCTCGCAATCTCTCATATACACTCGGTTTTATACCTGCAACACTCATGCAGGCCACTCCGAGTGGTCTATTGGTAAAAATTTATCAACTGGTACTGTTGAACAGCAAAAGACCAACTTTTGCTGTCAAAATTTTTTATTTTATCCTAAAATTAAAGCATTTGCACCGCATTTTAAAGCATAATTTGCAAGTTTATATCATAGCATCAATTCAAGTATGCACCACATTTAAAAAGCATTGTAACGAAAACTAAATGATATATAACTGTGCAGATATCTGCAACTGTGTTTTATGGTTTGGTTCCATTTGTTATGTCGCAAGTCCTAACTGAATCTATAAATGGCAAAGTAAACCTGATTTGCACTAAAGTCTACATGATGACTTTGCTAAGTAGTGGCTTTGTTACCTGATCTAACCTGTCAAAGTCTAGAACCAACTTGATGTTCAGCCTACAAGTAACATAATTTGCGAAATATTAACTTGCTACGTTATAAATCAAAATATTTCATTATAATATGACTAAAAAGTGGAAGTTATAATTCTGAACTAGGTGTCAGATTGTCGATAAGTTGGTTGAAAAGCATACAAATTGGTTATGATGTTAGCTGGATATATGTTATATTTTATACAAAGAATATGTTATATTTATGATAGCATGTTATATTACCAAGTAGATACAATATTAAAAGAAATTGGTGGTTAGATATATATATATATATATATATATATATGATAAAGAAGATAGATAGATATATTAAAAACACAAAGGTTATTAAAGGTTTCTAGCTCAATGATTTACAAATATATAAGAAAACAAATAGACTGGTTATGTTTATATCTGCAAGTCAAATATTGGCCACAATCGCTTGTAGCGTTCATTACCAGCATAACATAATTTTTGGTGCGATTGCCATCAGCAGATCGATGGGCTCTCAGCCAAGTCTTAACATAGGGAGTAGGGTTGAAGACAGATATTGGAGGACCGAGTAGGGATATAAATACCATATCTGAAACATGTATAAAAAGTTTGTTTCGTAAATCTGTGCAAAAATTATTCATTGCACTAATTCCACGTTCGCAATCACTACTACTCACTGGCATCGAATTAACTATAGCTTTGATGTGCACAATTTGCTTAGGTATACAAGCCAGGTTATCAATGTAGTCCCTAAACGACGTTAATATGTCGTTTGGGAATTTTTTGCAGAGTGTCTTATCTCCTTTCTTCATCATACCATGGCGGTTCAACATCACTTGGCCATTTTATTGGCTCAAGGCAGTTGAGTAGTGCAAGCATTTGTTGCAGATCATCTTTTTCACACTCACGGCGCAGTCCTGACGAAATTGTACCTTCAAGGCGACTCTGCATATTGTCTATCAGAGCTTGTAAACATGCATCTTTGCTCATTACTGGCCCATGTAACTTCAAATCAATGCCTTTGAATTTGTTTTCGCTCTTTGCCCTAGCATATTCTTGATGCGATGTTCCAGAGCTATTTGGTCCCTTTTGACTATTCAATGCCCTTAATAGAGTTTTCAACCGAGCATATGCTGTTGCCAAATTTATATTTTCAGACTGCAAAGCTTCTGAAAAGAGTCCTATTTCTCTAAGACTATCGTGAAGTAAAGCTAAACTAGAAACGAACTGTGAATTTTGAAGCATGTTGAAAAGGCCCTTATAGAGGGAGTTGTTTGAGCTCGACTCCTGGGCATGCTGTATCGGGGCAGGATAGCAATGCCATATGGCATCAACTGTTTGGGAAACTGGAGGCAGCCCACCTTTTTTCCGCATTTGAATATTCAGTTGAGCTACACATGAATCTGCAGAAAAAAAATCTAGCTTTACAAGGCCAAGCAAAAATGAAAAAGCTTCATCATACACATTGTCTGGATCAAAATAAGATGATCTGATGTAGACTGCCAAAACCTATCTATTTGAAACAGATGTCGATTCACAAATGATTAATGACACTTTGTTGGAGTTGATTATCTTATTTATAAATTCGTTTTTCATCTCAGAAGTTATGTGAGATATTATTTCGTAAGCTGGAGCACAAGAGTAAAGAGATATGTCACAATCACTGCCTTTCAACTTATTTAGCTCTATTAAATGAGACATATCAAAATAAGGCCTATTTAGTTTTGCAATATGGTAGGCACATCTAAAACATTTTCAGTTGCTTCTTCATGCTGTCGACTTGTAGCGGCAAGCATTGTTGGCAAAACGTGTTACTCACTTTTTTGCTTGCATATATAGCATCTCCATGTGCTTCACTGTGATTGTGGTAGACAATTTTTTTCAAGTGATGTCAACTGCTTTGTCATGGTGTCACCATACCAGAAAACACCACTGCTTGTCCACTCCAACCTTAATCGAGATGTTTTCGTAGCGGGTGGGGTAAATCTCTTTGCAGGAGAACAGACCTGACAAAGTAATGCTCCACCTTGTTTGAGCTTGAGCCAGGGGTATTGAGCTCGTTTCTCCGCCCACTTTTCAGCAGACCAGCATGGTGGTAAATCCATTCCGCCTTTTTCCTACAAGTATATCTTCAAAATATACACACCTGCACAAAGCAATCCTAACTTAAAAAATAATATAGTTGTTAAATTTAAACCTACCCCAACTATAGTAGGGTGTGAAGTGGCACATAGAGTGCGCATGATTTGCGGCAAAACTCGGTCTCACGACCAATGTTCATAACCTACCAGAGAGCTCTTAAAAGCTTTTCCAGAGTTTGGTTTATTCGCTCCATCAAAGAGTTCCTTTGAGGACGGTAGAGTAAAGTTTAAATTTTCTCACATTCCCAGAAATTGCAACAGGCCTGAAAAAGTTTGGATTGGAACTGAGAACCTTGATCTGAGTGAATAATTTTAGGGATTTCAAAAGGTGCACTTTAAGGGGTGTGTGTTCTGGTTCATTGAATATCTTTATTGAAGCTGTGGTGTCCACAATGTGTTTTATTATTACATATCCTGCCATCCCTTCATTTACTTGAAAGTCTTGTTTTTCTATGCTCTCTTGTTCTGGTAGAGTACCATCTCACCTACTCGCAGATCAATCGGACTGGCGTTTATCTCACATTATCTCTTCTGCTTGTCTTTCCCTTTCCTTATTAGCAGTCTGGCTTAGTTCCAGACCTCTTGCATCCTGCAATGTAGCTTGGTTACGTATGGCACGTCCATCTGGTTTCTAGCTAAGTTAACTTCCGCTGCGGTTTCTGATTTTAATAAGTTGTTTTATTTTCGGCAGAGCTTGATGTCGGAGGTGGAGATGCGGATTTTTCTGCTGCTTCAGCAATTTGTAGTTGTGTGATGCTACATATTGTTAGTCAATGCTTGCTAGCCGCGCAATGTGTTTGTTGAGTTATTGTTTTTTTGTTAGTTATTGATGCTTATATGCTGCTGTCTGGCTGTGATTATGAGTATCAGTTGTTTCCCAGTAATGAATTTCAGTATTGTTTTATAGTTTACCAATGTGTATAATTGCCTTGTAATCAGAGTTGACTGTTGATGTTTATCAATATTTTTAATTATTTGTATACTTCTCATAATTAGTTGGAACAGAATGATTGCTTTTTGTTCTACTTGCAGCATTGTGGTTGATAATACCACTATGATTATCCTTGATAGTTATTTATTACTGTCAGACTGTGTATAATAAAAGAAAGGAATGAATGGCAAGTAGGTGTGCTGACAAAGCATAAGCCACAGTCTTGGCAGTTGGATGCTTTGATAAAAGCGTAGCTGATATACCATGTCAATGTCAAACTTCTTTGTTTCCAAGTATCGAAATATGTGACCAAAATAGCCATCTGTCAGCAGTTCCGACTTGGTTTGTTGGGCTGTGTATTTGCTCTTAAGCATTTGTTCAAAGGTGTCCAGCGCATTTCTCTCAACATTTGGGGTAATAGGGTCAACTGGATTTTCACATCCTTCATCATCGGTCAAATGAGGTCCTTCTTGGAAGTACTGACGTTATTATGTTCTTCCTAAACTTTCTCAACAATTTCCTTTACCTTCGATCTTTTGGGCTTGTCAACTTTGATGCCTTTGTTCTTAATTATTCTTAATATTTTACAAACCGTACTCCTCTTTTTTTCGACCAACTGTTAAAAAGTTCTTACTAACTGCCGGCTTCATACCACCAGCTGAAACCTCATCATTTCTGACGCAATTATGCTCTGGTGGTATACTGTCTTTATGACTGACACATGAAAAGCAAGAACTAGATGAAACTTCAGTATCTGCTATTTTAACTGGTTTTCCTACTGTGTGGGTAGTAATAGTTATAGCTACCCCATTCTTCCTATTAAAGCCCCTACGCTGCCAGGTACCATCACAAGATTCTGCTATATTACTACTATTAGTTTTACTAGCAGATTTTTTGGCCTGATTTAGTTTGTCTATAGTATATCTGTTGCTACATTAAAGGCTCATCCAACTAGTCAATATGAATATAAATATTCTCTAATAAAACTGTCAAAATAAGTAAATGTCAACGCCTTGTAGTATAAACTGTCAATAAATAAAGAGTTCAACCTGTCTACTCTTGGTTTTTACCAGTTGGGAGAAAATTTAGATGAAGGATTGATGATAAATTGTCAGATTATTTTAGCAGGTTGGAATATCACACGTAGTTTCTTTGTTTGTGTTGGCCAACAAGATTTGCATCACATCACTCGATAAGTACAACCAATAAATGGGGCAATTTAAAGGTCGAAGTAATAAAATCCGAACAAATAGCGTAATCCAATTAACTTTGTTTTGTTACCAAGTATATAAACCAATCATTTTATAGCATTTGCAGGCTGGTGCACGTCACACCTGCAAAAGTCAAAGTAGCTTCTCTTTTTATATACCCTACATAAATGAATAGTATTATACGCCTTTTTATAAATGTCGTCTGAGAATGAAGCTGTTTTTGAACTAGTAGTTGTTTAAAAATGAAGGTTGTGGAATGACTTGTCACCCTTGATCGATTTTTTACTTTTATGGTTAACCAAACAGGGAATTTCTTCCTCACACTTCGTCTTGAATCTGTTGAGAACCATAACCTTTCCATGCTTTCTGTTTTCTTTCTATGTTGTGGTGATATATTTCACTTCCATTAACAGCAGTAATTTCCTTGAAGGATTTAACCTCCTGTACAGATCCGACTGTCGGATCTGGCAGGGAAGCGGATTTACTTACCAGTTTATCATTTTCTTGGTTAGAAAGTTTTTTAAAAACATATGTAATATATGTATATATAGTATATAATTTCCAAATTTATTAGGAAACATAATATATGTGAAAAAACATATTTTTACTTCATCCAAAGTTAAAATGTTAAACTAAATGTCACAGTAGCAAAATGCTTCATCACGCAGACTCTCTTGAAAAAGTTTACCCTGTATTGTATCTTACCTGCTTCTACACCAAATTTAGTTTTCAACAGGACAGCCCCTACTCTTTTAGTGAGTACATCAAGATTGGCAAGAATGTTTATCTGTCATTCTCAGTTTTTACCAACAAGTCAACTTAAACCTGTTTTTGAAAACCATTCACTGTTGTTTTTCTTCATTTGAAACGTATTCTCACTGGTTTGTGAAAAGTAAAGCCATTGAAGAAGTCTTCGACTTTAACAGTTCTTTGTAAGAGGTTTAACTCTTCCCATAGCCAAACTATTATGAGGAGTACAAGTGTGTATGTTGCATGTACTGTCTTATGTTCTACGTAATAATGTATTTATCTTACTCTGTCGAATTGTTGCCGGCTCTTCCATACCACTCCTTTGAGTTTTTTTGTTGCTGCCTTGTTTCTTAAAAGCTGGGTAATATTCATTCGTTTCAATTTACTCCCACACATGCATTAACACGGTAGCTGTAGTATCAGCGGTCGTGTTTCTGGCCGCCATGATGACATCAGTGGTTCTGACTGTAGTGGTAGCTGTCGTAGCAGTGAGTCTATATAAGTCAAATATGACTTACTTGAATTTAGATCCAGAAAGGCTCATCTTTGACACAGCCGTTAAATACAAAAAACCGTAAAATTACCATTTTTTTTCAATCTTTTCAATAGTTGAGAGATGCTTCCTTAGTCTCATATAGTATATGATATTTTTTCGCATCAGCAGAGGTTACATCGTTTGCTGGCCTTGTTATAGGAGGTGGCCTTTCTCAGGGTTCTTCGTGATATAATAAAAAAATTTTCTGTTTGAGCATAAAGCTGTCTTGGAACTAGTAGAATTATTTGAACGGTGAAGTGTCACTACCTGTCATCCTTGATTGATTTTTTGCCCTTGTAGTAATCTGGATAGCGAAGCATTTCCTTGCACTCCTTTTTGCATCTGTCAGGAACCTCGCCATGCTCTGTCTCATTTTTGTACTGTGTTAACATATTTTAGCAAAAATACACCTCCACTGAAGGTTTCCTTGAAGGGTTCAACTTTCAGTATTGATCCAACTTTAAACTCCATCTTCCCGTTGGATACACTTTCTAAAGACATCAATGATGACACCCCTAATCTGATATCTCTTTCCCAACAATAAAAGACAGATCATTGTGTTTCTTGATCGTGTCCAGTTCTTCATTGGCTGTGGGATTAGGTGAGACCTTAACAGATGACCTGGAGTTGTGGGTAAGTCCAAGTCAATTGATACTTCTGACATAGGTCCTCTAACTAGAGGTTCCTTGTGTCTTTTTAACGAGTTCAGGTGTACTCTAAAGGGTGTTTGATCAGGTTCATTAAACAAATGTATTGAGGCAGTTGTGTCGGTTGTGTTTTATTGCATACATGTCCTGCCATCTCTATCAATTTTGAGGTTTTATTCTTGTATGCCCTTTTATTATAGTATAACACTATATCACCCATTCTTAGATCTATGGGGCATGATTTTCTGTCGTAATATTTCTTTTGCCTTTCCTTTCCTCTGCTTATCAGCAGTCTGGCTGTGTCCCAAACCTCTTGCATTCTGTTATGTAATTTTGTGACGTACGGGACGTCATCTGCCACAATAGGTGGGCGAGGTTTGGTCAGTTCGTACGGCTTTCGCATTTCTCTGCAGAATAAGAGCATACTTGGTGTGGTGGTGGTGTGTACCGATGAGTTGTGTACCAGTTGACAGAATGGGATGCATCTGTCCCAATCGCGATTAGTGCCTGGGTCGACGAAGTTTGTTTGATTGTTTTATTGTGTGGCAAATGGAAATTATGCACACAGTTGAGAAAAATAAACAAACTGATAAGGTCCATGGCGCAATAGCACTGCAGCTAGTCGAGGTTCCGAGCCGTGAATAGTTGACAGTCAGCGTATTATTTTCTGTTATATAAGATTTTTATAGTTTTTTGTAAAGCTTTAGCAACTCAAAGAGTATCATTTTTTATCTGTTAATTTGAAATTTGCCATTAAGTGGTCTCTTAGGGCAAGTTTAAAACCAGCCTCCCTCTCCACAGCACAACATATTGGCGATTGTTTTATTGTATATCTCCACTTGGCCATTGGATGCTGACGAGTCAGGTACACTGAATTATGAGTCAGTCTTGAAAAGTTTATTCACTTCAACCATGACTGAGCTCATGAATGACTTGGTCCTGTCCGAGAGTAGTCCTGACGCGGCCCCGAATTTGCAAATGATCTGCTCAACATAGACGCGAGCGACTGTTGCTGCTGCTTGGTCAGCAGTGCAGATCATTTCACACTATTTTGTAAAATGGTCAGTAAATACTAGGACGTATTTCATTCCGTCAGTACTCTGCACGAATGAACCGAGGAAGTCCATGGATAGCGTGTGGAATGCCCGGTCGCTATCCTTGTTGCTAGTGGGACACGGGTCTGGGTTTTTGGATTCTTCCTTTGCTGACATGAATGGCATTCCGAGACATATTTTTCAACCGCCTGGTGCATTTTCGGGAACCAGTAGTGCTGTTTTAACCAAAGCATGGTCTTTGTCACTCCTGGATGCATAGCCGTTATGCTGTCATGCATAGCGTACATCAGGAGGTGACGCTGACTTGAGGAAATTGCTAGCAGTGCTTTGTCTTAATAGTTGCGGTACACGAGCCCGTCATTTACCTTGACTTGCTTGCTGTCCGCAACTATCTGGTTCACCTCTGCCTTAGAGGCGTTTTTCGGGAACTTCCCCTCCTCCAGGTACGGAAGTACTAGTACCAAGAAATAGTCTCGTTTTTGTTCGTTTCTTGTCTGCTCATTAATGGTGGCAAGATTCTACAGAGAGACTTTCTGCTCATGATAGAGCGTCTGCCACCACATTTTGTTTACCCGCCTGGTGTATGATTTCGAAGTCATAGTCAGCTAATTGTATTGCCCATCTGGCAAGGCGGGGAAACAAGTCCGGCTTCTTTATGATATATGTACAGGCAGCGTTTTCAATAATCAAGCAGCAGATAGCAGCTGTAGAATGCAATTAGAGTTAGAGTTGAGTCTAACTAGGTTGATAGAAATACTTGATAACCAAAATATAGCAGTGAATATAATATATATAATTAAAAGAATGAACCTAACCAAAATAGTCAGTCACGTTAGGTGCTCGATCTTTTATTGTGTAACTGTATCATGGTAAGTCTAATTTTTATAAGTGAATTGCGCATCCCTTTTTCGCTTTGATCTGCACCTTAGACTGTATCGTTGGTTGTTATGAGTTGGTGGTAGCTTCATTTTTTCTGCTTCCTCAGTTTCGTTGTTCTGAGGCTCTTGGACACTAGTTTGTTCTTGGTTGTCATTGCTGTATGCAACGTTTGTATCTGTCCCATTGTAGCGTGTATGCCCATCATTATGAACTTCATTGTCTGTTGTAAGTTGGCGATCAGTCCCTTGGCAGTCTTCTTCACTAGATGGTACGTCGGAGTGGAAGTTGTCGGGTTCTGGAGCCGAAGTTTCAATCTCCTCAGAACCTGAGTCTTGAGTTGTGGGTGAGTCCAACTCAATCGATATTTCTGATGTGGGTCCTCTAACTAGAGGTCCCCTGTATCTTTTCAGTAGGTTCAAATGCACTCTAAATGGTGCCTGATCTGGCTCGTTGAATAGTTGTATGGCAGCAGTTGTATCGGTTATATGTTTTATTATGTACATGCCCTGCCATCGCTTTATTAATTTAGCAGTCTTGTTTTTGTATGCCCTTTTATTGTAGTAGAACACTATATCTCCCACTCTGAGATCAGTGGGGCGTGCTTTCTTGTCGTAGTATCTCTTCTGCCTTTCTTTCCCCTTTCCTATCAGCAGTCTGGCTGTGTCCCAAACCTCTTGCATTCTGTTGTGCAACTTCGTAACGTACGGGACGTCGTCTTCCACAACAGTTGGGCGAGGTTTGGTCAGCTCGTATGGCATTCGCATTTCTCTGCAGAATAGGAGCATACTTGGTGACGTTGTGGTGGTGTGTACTGATGAATTGTGCGCCAGTTGACAGAACGGGATGTATCTGTCCCAATCGCGATGGGTGCCTGGGCCGACGAAGTGGGACAACATATTGGCGATAGTTTTGTTGTATATCTCCACTTGTCTGTTGGATGCTGGCGAGTACGGTACACTAAATTTTGAGTCAGTTTCAAGGAGTTTATTCACTTCAACCATGACTGAATTCATGAATGACTTGGCCCTGTTCGAGAGTAGTATTGATGTGGCCCCAAATTTGCAAAAGATCTGCTCAACATAGACGTGAGCGACTGTTGCTGCTGATTGGTCAGCAGTGCAAATCATTTCACACCAATTCATAAAATGGTCAATAAATACTAGAAAGTATTTCATTCCGTCAGCACTCTGCTTGAACGGACCGAGGAAGTCCATGGATAGCGTGTGGAATGGCTCGGTCGCTATCCTTGTTGCTAGTGGGACACGAGTTTGAACTTTCGGGTTCTTCCTCTGCTGACATGAATGGCATTCCGAGACATATTTTTCGACCACCTTCGGGAACCAGTAGTGCTGTTTCAACCGGAGCTTGGTCTTAGTCACTCTTGAATGCATAGCCGTTATGCTGTCATGCATAGCGTACATCAGGAGGTGACGCTGACTTGAGGGGATAGCTATAAGTGCTTTGTCTTGATAGTTACGGTACACGAGCCCGTCAATTATCTTGAATTGCCTGCTGTCCGCAACTATCTGATTTGCCTTCGCCTTAAAGGTGTTTTCCGGGAACTTCCCCTTCTCCAGGTGCAGAAGTAATGGTCCTAAGAAATAGTCTCTTTTTTGCTGGTTTCTTGTCTGTTTATCAATAGGGCAGGATTCTAGAGAGAATCTCCGCTCGTGATAGGGCGTCCGCCACCACGTTCTGGTTGCCCGCCTGGTGTATGATCTCAAAGTCATAGTCGGCCAGTTGTATTGCCCATCTGGCAAGGCGGGGAGACAAGTCCGGTTTCTTTATAGTGTATGTACAGGCAGCGTTGTCAGTAATTAATCTGAATTTGACGTTTATCAGATACTGCCTGTGGTGTTTGACAGCACACACTATGGCGAAAAGCTCCTGCTGGCAGATATCCCATTTCCTTTTGGCGGCTGTTAGCGTACGGGAGTAGAACGATAGAGGGTGTTCCTTATTGTCTCGGAGCTAAGACAGGACAGCCCCAATCGCAGTATCCGACGCATCAGTCGTCAGGATGAATGGGCTTTTAATGTCAGGGAAAACCAGAATTCTTGCTGTGGTGATTCTGGTTCTCAATTATTCGGAGGCGCTCTCACACCCTGCGGACCAAATAAACTCGGCGTCTTTGGATGTGAGTTTGATTGGAAGAGTTGCGGTTCGCACAAAGTTTTTTTATGAACGACCTGTAATACCCAAAAAATCTAAGAACTTTCTTGACTTCGGTTTTATTCCACAGTCGGGAATTTTTTAATCTTCTCGGTATTGTGTGGTGCAACTGCTATACCTTTGCTCGACAATATGTGACCCAGGTGTAGGATCTCCTTCTGACATAGCTGGCTTTTACTCAGTCTGCACTTGAGTCCAGTGTAGCGGAGTCTGGAAAACACCATACTGAGTAGTTGCAAATGACTCTCATACGTGGTTGATGCCATCAGCCAGTCATCGAGGTAGACGCAGCTGCTGCCCTCACTTATTAGATCGGCCATAATGGCTAATGCGAGGCGAGTGAATGCCGCAGGTGAGCCCGACATTCCTTGTGGCATTACATTAAGTTCATAACGGCCGAATGGTATTATAAATCCTGATTTCTCTCGAGACAACTCGTGCAGTGCTACTTGAAAGAAAGCGGAGCACAAATCGATGCTGCTGAAATACTTCTTGTTCTGCATGATCTCAACAGTGTTCTCTATGCTCGATATCGCTATAGACTTCTTAATCGTTAGTGAGATCAGTTTCCGGTAATCTACACAGAATCTTCACCTCCCATCTTTTTTTTGACCAGCACGACTGGCGAGGTCCAATTGCCCGCGTTGGGTGTAATCAGCCCGGCTTCTTGCATTTCATCCAGTTGTGCTTTTACTTCCGACCTTATGCCTACTGGAATGGTATATGGTTGGCTGCGTATTGGTTGTGTCCCGAGGGTTGTTTCCACCACGTGTTGTGCTATATTAGTATGTCCAAGGTCGGTGACTCCTCCTATGATATCTTGGAATTCATCCACTAGCCCTCATGGCTTTTGAAACTGGTATAGGTGCAATGTGATATCCTCCACTTTCAGGCTCGAACTTGGTTTGGATCGAGTCTTCGGTTTTTCTTTTAGAGAGTTGACCTTGAGTAGTTCCAGATTTTTTTTTTCTACCTGTTCCACATTACCAACAACTGTGTTTTCTGGAATATTTATAGTGGTCTTGGTGCAATTCATTATGGGTACCCAGATGCATCTCTTGACTACTTTGTCAATCGATTTGCCTATCATTACCTTTTCTGGCAATTTGTCACTATCAAAATAGCAGGTGGCACCGTCCAAGCATAGGCTTGTGATAGTAGCCACCACTGCCATCTCTGACAAGGGTGGTATGTCCACGCTATATGCCGTCCATGCTATGTTATTTATGGCTTCCAGTCCCGTGGGTATTTCCCTTTGGTTGAAACCCAATGTACACCTCTGGAAGTCGTATGTGAATTCTGCTAGTTTTGCTAGGAAGTCGGTCCCTACAATGGCGTTGTGTGTAATTGCATTGGCCACGAAGAGTGAATGTTCCACTCTTGTGTCTTTGCCTATTGTAATTACCACGTCCGGTTTTGCGATGATGTCCAGGGAATGTCCAAGCAATGTCATCCGTTTTTGTTATGTCTTCAAGTGCAGGGTATAAATTTGCTAGTGGGATGGTTGGGTTGATAGCAGAAGTGGGGGTTGTGTTTTCTGCTTGGGGATGAGTTTGGGTGGCTGGCGTAGTTTCTTCTGCTGTTGGTTGGTGTGTTCCACCTTATTTCGTGAAAGCCACAGCATTTACTACTATTTCGCCACGCCTTTTGCAGATGTATTTTATGCACACGTAGTAATACAGTTTCCTTAAAACAAAAACAATTGAAGCAGTCGTCACAGTGAGTGTGACACTGACAGTGACTGACACCTACCCACTGAAATTTAGCCTTGCATAATGATATGCCTGAAGAGTCACTTATTTTTGCATTCACATTTCAGCTTATTATTACTTATAGTTATTTAGTTTTAACGATAAAGTTTATTATATATAAATTGAAACTGTGTTGGTGGGTTTTTTAATTTAGAGTTATTGCAAACTCACCGAAAAATAATATATATATATATATATATATATATATATATATATATATATTGTAGAATTTTTTCTAAAACATTTCTTTTCCTTGCTTGTAAACTTTTCAAGTAATTTTTCTGAAGTTTTGAAATACCAACAGTCTATTTGCAGTTGTGGTTGTATCAGCGTTAGTGTTTCTGGCCATTATAGTGACAACAGTGGTGCCGGTTGTAGTTGTAGCTGACGTAGCTCTGAGTCCACATAACGTAAATTTTACAATTATATTACTTAGTATGATCTAAATCCATGAAAGGGTTATCTTTGACACAGCTATTAGACATGAACGACCACAGAAATAGCAATTTTATAAGCTTGTCCGATATAGCATTTTTGCAACAAAGGCAAAGAATTTAATCAATCTAACAGCTTGTACAACCGACAAAATATATTTGGCCAACTGCTGCACCCCTTAAACCAACGTGTAATTTTTTTGTGGAGAATAACGTATCACCCTGTTGGGGGTTTCGAACTGTTGATGAGGATTGCCATGCTTCTGCCAACACTGGCAGTGCATGGTATCTCCAATCTGAATGTGTCCTAAGCCTCTATCTATGTTACTTTCCTGAAAAGTGCGTGACATTTTGTCAGTCACAGATGCTAATTAATGTTTCTTTGTGGTACAATACAGCTGGTTAGTACCTAATATTCAGAACTTTCTTTTAATAGTTTAATTTTTGAACAAACACATTTATCGTCTGTGAGCACTGCATGGCTTTTTTTACTTGAAACTCATTCATTGATTCATTTTGAAGCATGTCATTTAATTCACCATGAAGTACTTTCTACTCGCCAGTATTTTGTTTCCTCGCTTTTTCTATCATTGATGGCTCCAAAGTCGAGCAATAATTCTTTTAATGTGCTCTGACGCGGACTATTGTGTTTCACATAAAAGCTCAAGTTTGTGGAAGCTTTTAGGCTGCTTACCTTATAAACTGCTGGTATTTTTAATGTTGAAAGAAGTCAAACGGACCATGTAATGCTTGAAGTTGTCATCTTGTACAATTTAAGCTTTGGTAGATGGCTTGGTCTCATGGTCGCTCTGTGCGTGATTGTTGGTGATATGCTACCTTACACTAACTGGCATGATCGACCATGGTTTTTAGAGTGTCTAGTGCTTTTTGCTGGTCAGTTTGATTGCTGATCACTCACTCTTGAAGACAAAAAATTAATTTTAAAGGCGTTATTTTGTGTTTTCAAAACATTTTCTAAAACATCTATTTTTTGCCAGTGGTTTTTTCAAGTTATTTGTTAGTTGTTTTCTGCCCGCCATGGAAGCATCAATGATGCTAGTTGTAATTGTAGCTGTTGTGGCCGTAGGTCCACATAGGGCAAGTATCATTTACTATGATCTAGATTCAAGTAAGGCTTATCTTTGATACAGTTATTAGATCTAAAAACTAAAGAAATAACAATTTTATGAGTTTTTTTTCAAATATAGAATTCTTTAGACAAAGTCAGGGAATCTAATTGATCCACAAAATTAGGCCCGTATAAATTTTTTACTATATGCGAGTGCTCAGGTGTTTCCCTTACCCAACTATTTGTGGGTGTTTTCGGGATAAGTATAAGATTTCTGTCTAAACATTACTCAAATAAAAGAATCAAAAAAGGTGAAAAACAGTAGACTTAACTATAATATTTAATCTAACCATGCTGGCAGTGCAGGGTGAAGAGTCCAGGAGTCAAGCTGCTATGAAACACTTTGCTGCAACTCAAAAAAACTTTTAGAAGGCTGTTCATTGTCTGCCACATAGTTCCCCCGCCCACAAAGTTGTGGCAACATTGGCAAGCAACAAAGATGTTGCTCCGCTGCCGAACCTGTGGCATTGAGTTTGTGATTTTGCAGTTTGTTAAAAATTTCCAGAATCCTCAAGCAAATTGGAAGAATGACTTGGCAGTCTCCTCCACACATATATCTTGCAAAGTTGAAAAAAATGGCGAAATGTGCTGCAAAGCATGGATTGTGCGTGAGTCTGGCAACCTGCTGCCAAGACTCACGACACCATCAATGGCCTGTTGGTTAACCAGAGAGGTTATTGGTAAGGTTTTCAAAATCTACAAAACAACATTTGTAGAAGTAATTTTTTAAAATCTTAAACAATCTTTACGATAACGGATAAAAAATACGAATTTAAAGAGTACTTCTTTAATGAATTTTCAGTCATAAAAATTTGCGCATATAAAAAAGTCAGTTACCTATTCATTTTTATAGTGTAAAAATAGTTACATTATAATGTTGTAAAGTAACAACCTACATTTGTCAGCAGATCAATCCAATAATCGGGAACATGATTAGCCTGAAATGCATGCGTTACAATTTTTTCTAAACATGTGCTTTGTGCTGTAAAGGATATAGACTGGACATCAATATCATCAACTTTGGCCATAAACTTCAGAACACTTTCATGATTTTGAGCAGAAATACCAATAGTGCGGTCAGTAGAACCAAATTCCGAAAGCACAGAAACCTTATTGCAAAAAAGATAGCACAACATGTTGAAATAAGAGATTTACAAAGCTTGCATTTCATTTATCGTCCAAGCGGTTCAATATGTTTGAAAAGGTAGCATAATAATGTAAAGTTAGTGATACCTGTTTCCTTTCAGCAAAACAAGTTCAGCGGCTTTTGCACCTCGTTTGCTGCGGGCATACCGTTTGGGATACCCCAGGCTTATTTCATCACAAAAGACTACATCGGGATGGGGCTACATTGGGACAACTAAACCACTCATCTTTTCTTTCAATAGGCTGTAAGTAGGACAGCCCAGCTAGTCGAAATTGAGAATAAGATGGGCGCAACTGCATGGATTAATTTTCCATCAAACGCCATCCCCACAGTTCATAAAAGCTGTACATGCTATTCCTACAACAATAGAAACAACTTACAATTGAAATTGATGGTATATAAACATACAACTAAGTAATTATGAGAGGTTTTGATATTCTGAGGCAGCTGAAAGCTCAGATTCTAAAGCAGCATTATGTAAAAATATATATTTATGAATCTATCTAACATCACCAATGGACTGCACCTTTTCGAATATCATCAACAAACCCAGCTTGAAGAAACAGCATCATATATTCTGCAAGCAATCTATGAGACACCAGATATGTTCCCATATTTAGAACACCCTCTTTATAACCATCTGCGTTTAAACCTGTGCCACACTTGCATCTACCATGATACACTAAAAGTAAATAAAATTAAAAACCATGCCGTATAAATAACATACCAACATGAAACATTGTCACCCTTGGCAGTTAAGCTATACCTTCTTTAATATTTTTGTGGGTTTATGCGGCTGATAAAGTACATTGTGGGTAGTTGTGAGAATTACTGCTCGAACACATACTCTTTGTGAGATTGATGAGAATTTATAATTTCAATAGCTTGCAACACGACAGGACCGAAGTCTGACACCTTACAAGAGCTAGTGAAGATATATACAAAAATACAACTAATTATTGATAACTATATTAAAGTAGCGCTAAAGGCCGACTGTCTGCATGGGGCATTGTTTCTACGGTATATATTTGCGCAGCACCTTCGGTTGGTCTGTAGGTTATAGTATACTATGGTCATGACACTGTGTCGATAGCCAATGAGTATCAGTCAAACATATAGTTTAGTGCCACATTTCGAACAGTACGTGACAAAATTGATGATGTGTCAAATAGCACTCCTGACTATTGGAAGAGCTAGCACAGTAAATGTCTGTACAAGAATGTCAAAAATTCATCACAATATGCCTGCAACACACATTCAAGCTATTACAATGCCAAAAGGATGTAAACAAGCCTGTGCATTTTTCTCACATTGCTTATTAGATATTGAAAAAGAGTCGAAGAAAGGGACCACAGCAGGCACTAGCTCCACTCCACAATCACCAGAAACTGGGCAAGGAGAAGGCATGATGTATTCTTGATTTATTGACACAGGGTTGCTAAAAAATATTAACATATTTTGCGAAACAGTTGATATATTGTAATAGCTAAAAAATAAAATTGAAAACAAGTGTGTGTACAAACAAGCTGCAACATCTCAATGCACTTGGAAATAAGGGAAATCGGGTTAATTAAATCAACCATTTTTAAATGATATAAGGAAGTGAGTGATATGCTTAAGAGATACCAAAAAGGGTTTAAACTAGGAGATGATACGCTCTTTTGCTGATACAAAGATTCAGTTGTTGAAGCAGTATTAAGTAGCTCTGAGATAACAGCCAAACTATCAGTATCATTTGAAGAGTTTTCATGAGAGGCCGTAAAGCCTAAAATAACAAAATTACATGTATAGTTGTAAATAAGTGTTACGTAATAAATCATAAATGTAATAAATTTGATACAATAAATAAGACATGAACTATTAAAAACATGAATTTAGTATGTAAAATTATTGAGTAAATACAAAATATTATAACAAAAAACATAACTAGCCTCTGCTCCTTTAAACAATATCTTTATTACAGATACACATTCTGTCAGCAAATATATTAAATTGAAGTATAACTTTATGAGTGCACTCTATGATGGTTAAATGCCAACTGGTTACTTGGGTTAAAAATAAAAAATAACCTGTTTTGATTTGACTTATGGATGCTGTCATTGCCAGGTATCGGGTTTAATTATCTTAATTTTGACCACCAGAAATCTGTTTATGCATGAAGACAAAGAAGTTTTATATGTATTGTAGATGATGCTCACGAATTGGTAAAGCAGATTCTACTAGTTGGTATAATGTTATGTGTATGTGAATATGAATACATTTATGCAGTTCAGCATTATTGATAAGTAAACTGATGACTATTTTCTTGCTACCTTTACAGTTTGTTTCCCTTGTGAAAGGGAACTAAGGTTCCTCTCCTGGAAAGGGTTGCTTCTTTCGAAAACTGTTGCTAGTTTCCGTGTAGGTGCTATATAACTGTTAGCACAGCTTGGTGTGTGTTTGACTATTTACTGGTATGTTTACCATGCTGAACCGGTGAGTTTGGCTTGGATGGTGAGGGCCAACTACTCGTCATAACGATGAGGGACCATAAGGACCTCCCATCTTTCAATAAACTCCCATGACTCAGTCGAGTCATCTGAGTATGATAGAAGACTGTCTAAATTTAGCACCACACTAGTTATTATCTGTGTGTGTTGGCTTGTTTGAAAGAGGTTTTGAGCCGGTACGTTGTTGAGGAAAAGTCGTGGTTGGTAAGTTGGTACCTGCAGTATAGGTTTCATTTGTGACTGGGCAGCCAAGCCATAATGTATGACCACATGGCTGGGTGTAGGACCGATGGATGTGGAACTATTTATACAGTTCCGTCCTAATTCTTGTGTTAGTGAATTCCAGAATTGTACTGCCTTTTCACTCGAAATAGGAATCTTCAGTGTAGTCTTAGGCTTTGTCTCTCTACAGTGGGATGGTGGGGTTGGGTCAGACAAAGTAGTGCTTTTTGTTTGTGAATTGCAGTCGAATCGGATGAGGTGATTGAAATTGTAGTTCTTGTTGCATATTTGGGATTTTGTGTCGGTAGAGCTTTATGTCGAAAGTGGAGATGTGGATCTTTCTGCTGCTTTAGCAATTTGTAGTTGTGTGATGCTACATACTGCTGGTCGGTACTTGCTACTCGTACAATGTGTTTGTTCAACTATTAATAGTTTTTTTTGTTGGTTAGTTATTAATGCTGATATGCTGCTGTCTGGCTGTGATTATGAGTATCAATTTTTTTCCAGTAATGAAGCTCAGTTTTTTTTTATAGTTTACCATTGTATATAATTGCTTTGTAATCAGCGTTGAATGTTTATGATTAGGGGTATTTTTAATTATTTTTCCAAGTCTCATAATTAGAACAGAATTGTTGCTTTGTGTTGTACTTGCAGCCTGGGATCATTTAATACCACTATGATTATCATTGATCGTTATTTATTACTGTGAAACTGTGTATAATAAAAGAAAGGAATGAATAGCAAATGGGTGTGCGAAAAAAGTATATGCCAAAGTCTTGGCAGTTGGGTGCTTCAAAGCAGCAGTACCAGTGTATCTATTGACTGCTTCTACACAAACTAACACGTTTCTGTTGCCTTGTATTGTTTTTCTCAAAGCTTGTAAGTAATCTATGTACCATGTTGAACATGTTTCTTGGATTGGAAGATGCCTAAGTTCAAGAACAAGTTTTTCTGGTGGTCTCTTCACCATAGAGTATGTTTGGCAACCTTTGATGAAAATGTCAACATCCGGAGATGTCGACTTTTAGAAAAAAACCATTGTTTAATAGCCGAGACTGGGTGACTCCTCTATCACCACTTGAAATATTGCTGTAAAAGGCTCAGACAACGTTTTGTTACATTTCCATAAGAACTATTAGTATCAGTTTGAAAGTTTGGGTCGTAACTGTTTTGTGTTTTGATTTCAACTATTGTGAAAAGGAGACACCGTGCTCAAGTTAGTTGCTTAACGGAAAAGGCCGAAGCCGTGATTTATTACCACAATATATATACAAGATAATACTAAAATTATTACAATAAGTGAGACAACTTATTATTATGCACAAAAATAGGAAATTAATAAAATAACATTACAAATAAATGGTTACATAAATACCCAACATCTCCCACAGAATAGAAAAAGGCTAGTTAGGTACGAATGTTTTAGGAGGGCACATAGTCTTCCATCCAACTAGGGGGCTTCCGTTCTCTGGTTGAACGCCGTAGGTTGTCGCTATGATTGGCGCTCTCGCTGGTTTCAACCTGGGTGCTACTAGCATTTTGTTTAAGATCCTTCGGTGCCTCAGAACTCACTGGCTCCGTGACGAGAGGTCTGATATCTCGCCGGTTTCTCCGAAAGAGGTTGTTGTTGTGTTGTACGGCATAGGCTCTGCTACTCAATAGTTTGTTAATTTGCGTCTCCTGCCATTTTTTCCGGTGCTGACTCCAGTCTCGAACCAAACTGGTTGCCCTTCTTTCAGCACTGCCAAATCTCTTGCACCGTCATTACATCTCTGCTGTAGTTTTTCATTGTGGCCCTGCTTTTCCCACCAACCTTGGTTGTCCTCTGTTTCTAGCTTGACTGGTAGTACTGACCTGGTGGGCCTTCCGATGAGTTGCTGAATTGGGCTGGCCGTCAGGCCTTCCTTGGTGGTATTGAGATGTTCTAGCAACGCAAGTTCAGGCTCTTCACATCTGCGGAGTATGCGTTTGACTATTTTCACAGCAGACTCTGCCTTCCCATTAAACTGAGGATGATACGGAGAGCTGGTGGTGTGTGTGAAATTCCATGATTGGCTAAAAGTAAAAAACTGGTGTGATGTAAACTGTGGTCCGTTGTCAGTGTGAACCTGTCTGGGTATTCCCAGGCGTCCAAAACAGCGCTTTTTAGAGTTGATTACAGTCTCTGATGTTTGGTTGTCCAGTCGGTCGTATTCAAGGTAGTCAGTCGTATAGTCAACAATAGTAATATAATGAGTGTGATTGTATTCAAACAAGTCGATTCCTACTTTTGTCCAGGGTTGTTGGGGAACTGTGTGGAGTAAAACTGTTTCCTTCTGTTGTCGCGGAGCATCCAGTTGACATTGTCGACAGCTAGCAATATTGTTTTTGATGTCATTGGTGATGCCAAGCCAAAACACTGTGTGGCAAGCACGTCTTAGTGTGGAGTTAATTCCATTATGGCCAGTGTGAAGTAGTTAGAGAAACTTTCTCTGGAGTGCCTTTGGAATAATGGCTCTTAGTCCTTTGTAAACAATGCCGTTGTCAATAGATAGTTCGTCCTGAAAGTGTTTGTACTTGTCATGAGTTGTGCAGTGGGCAACATTCCAGTCATGTTTAATAAGGTTTGTCAGTGTCATAAGTTCATTATCCTGTGCAGTAGCAGTCCTGATGTTGTTGATTAAGTCGTCACAAACAAGAGTATCATTATTTTGAGAGTCAACATGAAAAATGTGTTCTGGTAGTTGTTGATAGTTGCGAGAGTCAAAGTATGGGTTTCTTGAGAGTAAGTCAGCCGTGATCTGTTCAGCACCCTTTTGCCAAGTTACCTTAATGTTAGGGTATCTTTGTAAGTGAAGAAGCATAGCCTGCAACCTCCGAGATGCCTTATGAATGGATTTCCTGAAAATAGATACAAGGGGTTTGTGGTCCGTTTGGATAGTGACAGCATGGTGACCAAAGATATACTGGTCAAAGCGTTCAGTGCCAAACACTATGGCAAGGCACTCAAGCTCTAGTGGTACATAGTTCTGTTCCGACTTTGTTAAACTGCGAGATGCATATGCTACAGGCTTGCCTCCTTTCATGAGTGTTGCACTCACACCAGCAATTGAAGCGTCAGTTTGTATAGTTACTGGCTTGTTACAGTCAAAGTATTGTAGAGTTTCCGAGTCAGTAAAATCTTTCACTCCTCAGGTAGATTCGGTTCATATGCTAATGGTTTTGGCGCTAATAATTGCTCCATGTTGTTTCAGTGTAATAATAATAGACACGGGGCACCATTTTTTGTGTTGTTTTGTGTTATTATTTCAGCTATCGTGAAAAGAAGAGAAGGTGCTCAAGTTAGTTGCTTAACGGAAGAGGCCGAAGCCGTGATTTATTACTAGAATATTTATATAAGATAATACTAAAATTATTACAATAAGTGAGACAATTGATTATTATTATTATGCACAAAAATAGTAAATTAATAAAATAACATTACAAATAAATGTTTACATAAATACCAAACAGTAACCAACCACAGAAGTTCTTCTGTTGCCATAATTTTTTCACGGATCTAATTTGGAAAGCTTCCGCAGCTGATGTCATGTCAATGTCAAATTTTGGTTTCCAAGAATCGAAGTATGACACCAAAATAACTATCTGTCAGCAGATACATCCTGGTTTGTTGGCCTGTGTATCTGCTCTTGAGCATTGGTTCAAAGGTGTTAAGGACAGTTCTCTCAGCATTTGGGGTAATAGGGTCAAGTGGATTTTCACATTTTTCATTTGATTTGTTAAGGTGTTGAACTTGAGATAAACCTGATACATCCCTATGCTTTCCAAGATCATTTTTCCGCTGCCTTTTGTGAAACAGCATTTTAGCACCTTAGTTACTTAGTTGTGGCTCTAGGTTACTCCATTTTCACCCAATTACCCATTTCCCCCATTAAAATGAGAGTTGAAATCATCATTTTTTACATCAATTTTGCTCAATAGAGTTGACAACTCTTCTATCACACCCATTGCACAACTTTTTGTTTTCTCCACCTCAAATTTTACCTTCATATCTGGGGCAATGCATACACCTCTTAAGCATCTTATAGTGTCCATCCTTAGATAAATTTGAATGTCACTTACTAACTTTTTCGCAACTAAACATCTATTTTTGACTTCTGTTCCGTTTACTTGAGCTTTCATCACAGCCTCCCTCTAGCAGCTTGCACACTCCATCGAGCACTTTAACGACTTTAGTTGTATACTTATGCAGTTAACAGTCGTGTTAATTACATATATCTTTTCCAGTGTCTATTAAAGCTCTAATACTATGAATAAACATATTGGCAGTTATATGGTTGCACAAACTTTAGTGCTGTGCAGAGATTGTGTCCGGTTCTTATGCCCCTTTTTTGCTGTTTCCCAACTTTTTATGGCATTGACGTGCTAAATGCCCTTCTTCACCACAAGTACAGCACAGTTTACTGTCTGCTCAGCAAATTAGAATAGCATCTGCTTTTTAAGGAGACAATCGTTGGCAGAGTTCCCTTGCTCACAAGTATAGCAGACCTTTTGTTATCATGTTGCACTCGCTGAAGAGTATTGAGACTTTAGTTCTGGCGCTGGCAACCGGTGCACACAAATCCAAATTTTGTACTGTAGCGGTTGCTTTTGGCGTCAGTTAAACCATGAAGAAATTCTGCCCTGAGTGCACACATTAATAATGGCTCAGTACTCTCTTGACCCATTGATAGTGACTAACCTATTTAAGTCTGACAAGTACACATCTTAGGACTCACCTGGCTCTAGCACTCGTTTCAATTGATTATTTGCCATATAGCCGCTAGTACCAAATACCTCTATCGATGCAGCTTCTAACTCCTTATACTCATTTCTCTTTGTGTTTATATGCTGTACATGCAGGTCCATTTGAAAATTGTGGCGAAAAGATCCCGAATTCAAAACTTTCCACTTTTTGGCATCTTACCCGCCAGTTTTCGTTTTTTTATTTACTCTGCTATCTCTCCAGGTGTCTTTGAATCTATATATTCAACTATGATATCTCATAACCTTGTGATAGTCATGGTACTGCCGAAATAACTTCTAATATTTAGATAAACAACTTTATTAACCGTTTTCAGAAAACAAATATAATACAATAAGGAGAAAGCTTACACAGTAGATAAGAATATCACAACACATTCCCATGCACAGAACTTACCTCTGGCATCGATGAAGGCAACTGCACCAATGACATACCCGTGCAAATAAAGATGGAAAAAAGTGAGACACTAAAATTTGTGATCTCTGTGAAATAGTGTTTCCCACTTTGCTTCTGTTTTCTAGCACACCTTTTTGCTGATGATCAAATTGAAAACAGATCAGCACAGTCCTCATTATTCCAAGCATGTGTGTCCTCAGCCGTCGATGCGAAGTAAAGCTTCCATCACAGGAAAAGCACTCCTTATTATTGGGCCCGCCTCAGCTATCAGAACCCGGGTCCCAGTACTGGTCCAGTGAGGACGAGTACTTTTTATACATGGCAACCAAAGATCCCCAGTTTCCTCTCGTTGGTAGTCGGTGCCTTGAGAGAAGACAGGATGGCTCTTTTCTGTCCTTCGTCTAGATCGATGTCAATCATGGTGGCTGGGATCTCTGCAGCATCATCAGCTCCTTCACTAGCCTGAATTTCCAATTTGAAGAGTTCTCCAACCGAGTGAGAGCTCTGGTAACAGTGTCAGTGACCCTATTGTCGTGTTTGTGTTGCAATCAGCCACTTGCACAACTTGTTATTGTTGTTTACTACTTGTTTGTAACAACAGGATATTGCAACAGGAAATAATATTCTTTCATATTGTTTAATAATAATGTATGATTGTACACCACCTATATATAAATGGTTTAGTTTATAAAATAAAATAGTTTAGGTTATAACAGTACCGCTGTGTGTTGCCTCAACTGTAATAGAAGCACTTGCATTGTATATAACGGAAATAACATATACAATACAATATGAATATGAAATTGGCGACGAGGATGTTTTAAGATTTTAACTCTTACATTACAAATATACAGCATGGCTAGTTCATCAGTACCGTCATTTTCTGAAGGAGGAGTGAAAGTGTTCTTAGAAAGCCTAGATAGCTACTTTGCATTGCAAAAATTCAAGGCTAAGGTGCATGTGCTAATTCTGGGTCCAAGTGCAAAGCTGTACTTATTAGCTAGAGACCATGCAAATCCAAAAATTCCCTCTGAGATGAGTTACGAGAATGTGCTGGATATTTTGAAGCGACACTTCAAAACTACGCACAACAGACTGACAGAGAGAGGACAATTACGAAAGATCAGAAGGTCTAACGGGGAGTCTGTCAGTGACTTTGTTGCTAGATTATAGGGTGCTTCAAGATATTGTGAGTTTAATAAGAAGCTCACTGAAAACTTGGTGGAGCAGTTCCGCAGGGTAATAAATGACAGCTTAATAAGGGAAAAGCTAATTGACATGCCATTTGCTCAGCAAGAAGATTTTGAGGAAGTGATAAGGAAGGCTCAAGAAGTAGAATTAAAAAGAAAGATGAGTGACATTTCTATGAATGACCAACCAGCAGTACAAGCAGTATAATGCAAAAAAAAACAAAAAGCTGCCAACATTTAAGCGTCCTATCCATACAGTAAATAATGACAGGAAGTGTTTCAGATGTGGCAAAGCAGACCACATGGCTAATGACCGGGCATGTCCAGCAAAAGACAAGTAATGTGTAGTGTGTAGCAAACTGAGATATTTTGCTAAAAGCTAGTTTTGCAAAGGTGTACCGGTAGTTCGAAACGTAATTGAAGAAGCTGCTCAATCACCGCAAATATCAAAGCTAGAAGAGGAGGATGCAACATTAAATGCAACATTAAATCGAGCAGCAATATACCAATTCCTAAATGCTATGACAGCATTGAAGCTTAAACAATGGAATTCATTGTGGACACTGGGGCTTGCGACAACGTTGTATCTGTCACCAAGTGCTGCCTACCCAGCTGCCTTCATCATGAAAGGTCCTCCTGCTGGTCCATCGCTGAGCTCGAGTTCTTGTGCTGGCCTCAACGAATCCATCTTCACTTATTTCCTTTTAGAGGAGCATCAGCTGTCTGTTGAAGACAGGATCCCACCGCTGCCACCAATGTAATAATTCATGCTTTGAATGCTATTATTCTCCTCATGAAATTATATAGGTGCGTTTTAGCTGATGTGAACACAGTGACTCTCTGCTGAACAAGACTACTTGTAATATGAATACAGTGACTCTTTGTCAAACAAGACTGCTTGTAATCAATAAGCAAGAATGTTTCATTTTAGAAGTATTAGACTAGATGGTTTTCAACTTTTCATATTGTTACAGCATGCAGACTTACCTATTGGAACATTGGTTAGGAATATTGGCCAAAACTTTATTTTTTCTGTTTCAGTGTGTAAGGTGCTAGCCATTTTATGCTCTTTGCTGCAGATGTGAAATATTTTGGCAAAATGTGCTAGAGCTCTGGACCTATATGTTGTATTACAGTATAGTGAAGACTAAAAGGTTCCGCTACCAATAAGTGGAAGAATAACATTCGATTCATGATGAGGTGAGAATGTGAAAGAGGCTGTCCCGTCCCCACTGATTGAGAAGGTATGCCCATCCTGAAAGACTGAAAGTGATGACAATGAAGCAGCTGTTTCCCCTAAAGTGAGGTGTCCTTTCTAGCTTCTACTACTAAATATATACTAAAAACATGTTTGTGTTTAGAATAGAAAAGATTCACTTTTTCAAAGTTTTTCACCGCATGTTATAAGTTGCCTTCTAATGAACCCTTTTCAATTTACTGTAACTCTGCTAATTGTATCCTATCTTCACCTTTACCACAAATTTATTAAATTATACATGTTGCATTATGTATTATTTTAGAAACTTGAAACTCGCGTGATATTTTTTTATGTATGACTGTGTAGGCAGCTTCTAAAGCAGTTATACATATTCTGTATCTTGTGGACGGAACTTCACTTACCTTTCTTTCACCATTTGATGTACCCAGTCCACAACTATATAGACCTTTGCAGTCATTTCAGCCCGTCCATCTAGACGCATCCCATATCATAAGGCAAGTTGAAAGAACATTTACAGCTTGCAATTGGGTCGTTGATTGTTACTGCATAAATCATAAGATACTTAGCCACATGTGTGATTGATGTCATATTCTGTAGATGTAGTTGAAAAATATCTATTTAAAATGAGGTTTGCAAACAGTGCTTTACTCAGCATTGAATTTCCATAGACAATTTATTAAAATAAAAATGACAATTCGTTTATGTGTGTTAACTTCATATAATTCAAGTTGAATATTTATTTTTTAAAAGATTGCAACCGTAACATTGTTAGTCCAATTATAGTCCACATCTACTCTAAGTATTTTGCTAATAAATGCAGCTCTACGATTTTATATTGTTAGTAAGTATTGCCATGTTATAAGTATTTTATTAACTCTTCCGTCCTTAAATATAGGTTATGAAGATGACAAATATGGGACTGAGGAGGTTGTGGTGTATACACGAAGCAGTATGACAAACACCAGAGGGACATTGTTTGAGTCTTCAAATGACGATAGGAGTTGTTATTTGGTACTCAACAGGGCCGTAGCTTTAGTGATATCTGTGAAGGATATAGTAAACTGTATGGGACTAGTGAACACAGCAATATGTGTATTTTATAGCTCAACTATTGAAACATTTTGATAACCTCAGCTGTTTAAAAGATGATATATCCAACCTGCTTTTTATAGATTAGGTATAATGAGTAAATGGGCTGCTCATATTTGTAAAATGAAAGGTTGTGCAGAAGATTTGTTATGTGTGATGGCAGTGAATTTCACTGAGATGTCACTTGTTTCCTATTCAAATGGTTGAATAACTTTTTCATTTTGCTTTACAAATACACTAGTATATTTACTTATTACCTCTTATGTAAAACTGAATTATTTAAAATAAACTTTGAATATGAAATAAAGATGAATGGTTAAAGTGACAACAGAAATATCTAGCTATTTAACACTTCAACAAAATATTTAAAAACCTTGTCTGACACTTGCAACAAATCCGAAGCACCCTTCAGCCATTCTCTAGCAGTTGTATTAATAGTGTTCTACACATTTGAAAATGTTGGTAAGGCTCATTTAACAGAAATGTAAGGGCTTTCGTCAAAATCTAACCATATAGTGAAAGTGTTTTTTCAAAAATCTCCATTACTGCACCTAGTTGCTTCTCATGCACATCCCTACATAATATACTGGTACATAGTTTTGTGAACTACATCAGTGGGGTTTTGTTGTATGCTGAATTACTGGCTCATAACCTAGCTATGAGGTTGAGAGAGAAAACCGAGGAATAGTAGCGTTCAAATAAGGACTATATTTTATGTCTAATTAAAAGAGCAAAAGATACAATTAATTACAAAAGAGTGCGCATAAAAGCAGTTGCACAGTATACTAGTCTATCTAATAGATACCCTGAGACTGGGCGCTACTTATAACTAGAGGGTTTGATCTGATTGGCCGGTGGGGTTCGGGGGGGTGGCCGTAATGAGTAGTACGGTGCCGCATCTCCATGTGACATTTTACAATGTTAGCCTAGGCACAGTATGTAGAGTTATCATCTCTTGGAACTTTATAATAATTATAATACTCTGCATTTTCTACAACAAGTGTTAGTGACATGCTGGTTGAGGAACAATACTTCTCACACCCCTACATACTATGGTAATAATTGAGAAATATTAGCTATGTAAGTGGATTCAGCAGTTTGTATGTATAAAACCACAGACTCGCTGATTTTAGCAATTTGCTTCTTTTTAATATCTACTGCATCATGTACATGTAACTAGAAAAGCAAGGGTAGAACTGAAATATTCTGACTTCATGAGACTTGTTTAGATCGAAATGAAGTTCCCCAACATTAAGAGCCTAAATTCCCGGCAGGTTAAGAACTGTACTGAGCTAAACTCTATTTCAACTGACAGATAATTTTGACTTGTGGCAAAGTACTTTTTAAAATAGCCCATCCTTTTACGGTTTTTATTTGCTTATTAGGTTACTAAATCTTAATAAGCTTCTTTTGCTAGGGTCAGACACAAAAATGATAAATATTAACCACTAAACCAGACATGATTAAAGCCTGTAGTATATACACACTGTATTAAATAATCAACTTGCAGTTCACAGGAAAATTATTTCTATTACTCTATAGATATAATAATATATAGAAATACAAATACACAACACTACTTGGTGTATAGCTGAAAAGAGTGTTTTTAATATCTAATTTAACAATTATGTAACAGAAACATGTGTAACAGGTTATTCCTTACAATAAAAAGCGATGTAAATGTAACACACAACTGAGTGTTTACACTAAATTACATAATGAAAATATTATTGAACGAAAATAGTTGTATTGGTATTGTAAACAAATTTACCTGCCATTGAATAATTATTTGCCACACATTATATAAAAACCACATAATTAGCCAATTGTAATTTAAAAGGTCAAACTTTACTGCTATAGCATACATTATGTTTCAGTTCAATAGTCTGATATTATAGAGAGCCAATATCTGTTAAAGTAGAATTCTGATTTGACCGCTCATTACTATGTGTAATCTTTCAGGTTACTATGTCGAGCACTCTCGCGTGCTGAAGTACAGATAGTTAGCAGCAATAATTAAATCATCTTCATCATATAAATCGGTGACATCATTTAATTCACAGGTTCTTGATATCTCGTGGTAGTTCACAGAGTAGCAACGAGCTTCTTTTACACACATGGTAACACAACTCCTTGATGACAAAGCTGTCACCGTAGAGATTACGTGATTTGTCAGCCGCTTGTTTGATGCTTTGCAGAATATTTGTTGCTGCTTACCGTTATCAAAAGTCTTAGAGAGCTCCAGGTGTGACTCTACAATAACAAAGTTATCAGTAAAACCAACACAGCAAAAACCCAAGATACTGGTAGCATGCCATTTTGTTTTCTTTGCTCATTTTATTCTGAAAAAATCCTCTCACTTTCAGTTAATCCTTAAAAACTTTTTACAATGATGTGGAGCGACTTATGAAAGGTTAAAACAAATTCAATAAGAATTTTTTCACATAGCAAACTTTCGAAACTTGGTTCCATGCATGTTAAAAAAATTAATTAGAATTTAAAATGACACAAAAAATAATTTAAGACAAACAATTGTTACTTCAGGTTTTGCAAACCATATTGGGCTGAAAGCAATTTTAAGTCACTGTTCATGGTACATGAAGCATGTAAAACTGCAGACTTAAGGTAAAATTCTGAATACCACATACCACATAGATAGCTACTTTTGTAAACAGTGAGTATACATACAACTTGAGAACACTGAGTAAAACCTGTGAACATTAAGCACAACTTGTGAACACTGAGCACAACTTGAGAACACTGAGCACAACTTGAAAGTACTGAGGACAACTTGAAAGTACTGAGGACAACTTGTGAACACTGAGTGATATAAAGCTGAGAACAGGACCTTCACAAGGAAAGTTCTCATAATGAAATGTTGCATCTCCCATTACACTGAGAGTGTTCCAGTTGATATATAATATTTCCTTCATCACGACAGTCAAGGTTCAGGACTTGGTCAGCAGACATTTCTCTATCCCAGAGATTTATCCATGATAGTTTACCAGTCAGCATTTGCGAAATATCTAGACCTCCAACTAAAATGAGAAGCAGGGGGTGGGTGTATGAGCATTCATCAATTAGAAAAATTATTTATGCTGCATCCAGGATTTAACATACTGATTGCTACATCAAAATGCTGCATTTGAGTTGCTACATTTAAGTTGTCATACATGAATATCAAGTTTGGCGCGTAATAATATAGTCAAACTGCTGCACAGAGTAAACCTACCCATGAAGTTTAGTTGTACACAAGTACACATACTCAAATTACAACATTCACCATTTTTGATTCACAATACTAATCTTCATCCTTCAACGTTATTGATTGACTCAAAATAATAATTATAATCATTCAATGTGATTGGTTGACTCACGACACCGATCTCTCTATCATTCATTATGATTGGCTGATTCGCAATACTAATCTTTATCACGCAACATGATTGGCTGATTTGCAATACTAATCTTCAACACACAGCGTGATTGGCTGACTCACGATACTGATCTTGATCATTCAACATGATCAAAGCTCCCCCTCTCACGAACTCTGAGCCAGCTGTATCTGATGTTCTGTACAGTTGAAGTTTACCAGACTCCTCAACGTCTGTGTACCACTGTATATAGTTGCAAATAATTTAACTTCAAAAATAGCAACAGTAGTAACTAAATTTGCCAAGTCTTAAGATTTATAAAAATACGTAACTGCTACCTATAAAATACAGCATATATGAAAGCATGTATTAATAATTTGTTAATGCTTTCAGGAATCCATGACATGAATTTTCATATATACTTTGAGGCATTACTAGGTTACAATTTACTATAATATATACATGTATAACTTGGTTACAGATAGATCACTATACATACAGCTATAGAGCATTATAAATACAAATATATTGTTGCACATATAAAATATATCTAATACAATACATACAGACATATTATTACACATTATAAAGGTAATATACAACTATAGGTACATACTGTTTTAATATTAATTATTCATGCAATTATAATATTCTTATGCAATATACAGTTATATTTTATTATACTTACAGATATGTTAATATATACTCACATATATTTATACCCTGATATAATATACTCAAGTGTTACACCTACAGCATGCAGCTAAATTATAACCACATCACTCACCGCCAGGCTGTCATTAGCCCGCCACGTAAAGCAATGCTTATTCCATCCTTTCAACAAGGTTGAGGCCTCTGACAGAGGAACTGCCCACAGAAAGAACTGCGCATTTCTGATGTAGATTTTAAAATTCAAATTTGGACCGGAAGAATACAAATTCAAAAGGAACTCGTTGTGAGGAGAAGCTATAAAATTCAGAAACCAAGATTATAATCACCCATTCATGTGTGAGTGTGTGTGTGTGTTATTTCGAAGATTATTGTGATGAGAAACAGTCTCTATTTTTGAGAAGCATTGCCAATAGGACCAATAAAGGTTTATACTCATGTATACAGAAGCTCATATACCTGTATATATACAGTGAGGGCCCTGAAGCGTGCACAGAACAAGTCCCATATTTAATATTTAATGGAGAAATTGAGAAAAGCTTTGTGTTTCAAATTAAAAATGCAGCATAGGAAGTTATGTTCTTTTGATAATTTCAACCCGCACCCCAAACAAAAATTTAATAATAAAATTAAAGAAATTAGGCTGTCTCAATTTTTCCACTATTGTTCCTAAGTGAAAGCCAGGAGTAAAAATATTTATTCAAATATATTTTAACATATGATCATGTATAACTAGCGTTCTCTTGGCAGGTATACATGCATTTTCACTGCAAGATAAAAATATTCACTTGAAATTCTGATTCTACTGTCTTGCAGTTGCTGCTATTGAAACATTTACATGCAGTCATTAGTCTTGATTTGAAGAAGCATAATATTTTTATTGCTAACTATTGAAGTGTCAACTGTCTTGCTTATCTTTCATTGTAAATAATTAGCATGTTGCATGTGACCATTAGAATAAAACATTAATTTTATTGGAACTGTAACTGAAACTGTAGCAGACTTAAAAAAAAATATCTCACAATATTTTAACATGTAATTAAATCTGAAATTTTTGTTCATAAGATTATAATGTTACCACATATTTTGAGCCAGCTATTATATGGCATATACTTGGGTGCTCATACTATATTTTAATGACAGCTTGTCTACTAGAAAATATAATTTTTGCTATTGTTTTCTAAGCCATGAGGTCTCTATGGCTATGCATGCAACTAACATTTACTCATGTCATTATCTTCTTAGCCGTATTTGCCTTAATTAAAATCAATATATACATAACTTTAAATATCTGCCTTCCCAAACTTTTTTAGATAAATCATTTGTTAACTACAAAAAATATCGACTTTTGCCATGACAGCTTATTTTAACCTGTTTGGTTAATGTGATTCGAGACAATTGTAGGATTGGAATCACGGTAGACCTGCTATATCTATTATAGGGCACATTAGTTTAAATTTCCAGCTACATGTAGGTTCAGATTTTAACATTGTGTTTGTTTTCCATACACACAACTATATTGCTATTGTATGGCTTTCTCTGAAATATTATATGCAAACATACAGATCAGTAAAATCATGTGCATAAAGTATTACAGTATTGATTTATTATTATATATAGCAAAATATTGCTACATATTATACAGAGTAACAGAGAAACTGCTGGCAACTTATATGAGAAATATACTTAAGTTAGGTCTCAGCTCATAAATGCACAAAATAGAATTAGCCACAAGGTTCTAGAATTCTAAAACTTCTGCCTCCTTCCAGGATTTGAACCACAGACCTCTAACTTGCAGGCCAATTACATTATGGGATTGCTGGGGAATCACAACTCTACGCAATAATCTCAACAAAAAGAAAACTGAAATTTAAGAACTGGAAAAGGTGGCGTGTATTATAACAATAATTGAACAACGGTGATGCAGCTATATAACAAGAGAACACAACTAATAATTTAATTAAGTAACAAAATGTACTAAAAAGTGTAAACACATATTGTCACTACACCTTTGGTAGTTTGATATTTTTGCAATGAGTTTTTAAACTGGGTATATGAATGCTTCAGTGAGCTTAAAGCAAAGTTGGTGACACTCTAAAATATATAATAACAGTATTATGCTAATTTATTAACCAAACAAACTGTAATATTGAACTGCTTAAAATATATTAATTAAAAGCATTGGCAGAGGCTATCATAATTTAGTCAGATTATTCATTTAGTAATTATGCTATGTGCATGCATGTTTGCTACAAACTCTATTGAGCAACAAATATACATGAAATATATTAATTATTAGTTATTAAGCATACCGGGAAACGCATAAAAGTAAGTAAAGATTGCATAAAAATAGTAGATAGTCACTAAATTTATTTAGCAAAGATCAATTTTGAGAATCACCCAAGCCTTAAAACTTGGATAATAAGCTTGCACAGTTGAGCAAATTTCTCATCAAATTGATATTCAGTACCTCATGTTGTATAAATGTGTTGTAAACATCATGACATATATTACCTATCAATAATTTAAAAGTTCAATACTTTAAATTATGACGTGCTAGCTGATATTGATTTTATGTCAGATTGTATTCAGAGCTAATTCCTATGCAAAAATATTCTGCTTGAAGCTCTATATTCACTGTTTTATTAAAATTAATTGCTCTAAAAAACTTAAAATTTTTCTGGTATTTCTTGGCAAGCTTTACTGCCGTAATCAAATTTTATCCAATTATTCACACTACAATAAACCTGCTATTTATGAATACATCTTTTGCTTCAGCTAATTCCATTTTGCTCTCTGTTAATATTTTATAGCATATTTTATTAGCTAGATGTTATCACAATTATGCTATATATATTATTTAAAATTTTGAACAAAAAATATATATTGAAATGTGTAGGTTGTTAGCTTCTTATTTTCCCATATACACCAGCTGAGAGCAGATAGTAAACATGTTTTTAAAAAATGGCTTTCATTGTTAATTTGTAGCCTGTGAAATTATTGCTTGGTAATTATTATGAAGCTTTTGCTGCTCGGGGCCCCAAAATCTAAGCCAATACTGACCTGGAAACTTAAGCTTTGCAATATAGAAACAGAACAATATACGTTATATAGTCTCTATTAAATGACATCGCTACTCAAAGCTGGGGGATAGCACACTACCCAACTTCACTGCTAATATTGCTGATATGTATCTAATAATCTGCTCTCTTAACCATTTAGGATCAATAGCTGAAAAATTGAGATAGCCTATGTTCTTTAAATTTCATTATAAATTTTGGTTTGGGGCACGGATTGAAATTCTTGCGAGAACATAACTTCTTTTGCTACATTTTTAATCTAGAACACAGGCTTGTCTTAATTTCTTAGTTACTGCACCTGCCACCTCCTAACAAGGAAGTTTTTGCCATAGCCTACAAGAGTTTGTGCTTTGCAGTTATAGCTTCATTCTTACGACAGCTTACAGTAGCAACGCTGGGTTTTGATGTAAAAAGTTATAATAGCTTCTATAGTTGTTATTTAAAAAAAACTTTGCCCCCACTGAGATTCGAACTTGAGACCTCCGGCTTGCAAGCAATTATGTGCATCATTACACCACTAGGACCACTGGGTGATCACAACACTACATGTTACATACACATAATGGCTGGCAATATTCCGTGACTGCGAAAACACACAACTTACATGATAAAGGTGTGGAAAAGCTGAACAAATGAAGATCTCCAGATGCAAAATAGCCAGCAGAAAACCAGAAACAGAAAGTAAGCTCTGGAAGATCTGGTAGACTCTCCTGGTACAGGTAGGTGCTGATGGTGTGCTGTTGATGGTATACAGGCAGCCGTAGAGCATCTGAAACTAAGAAAAACTGAGTCATAGTTTTGTTTGATGATTTGTTTATACATGCATGGTATACTACACTATTAAATTTCTATATAAAATACTATGAATTAATTAAAGGCACTCGCATAAAACTTGATTATTATTTTAGTCGCGATTTAAATGTTTATGCTTTCGGAAGAACACAGTTGTACATTAACAAGTACCACTGAGACTAAATTGTTTACAATGTTTTTTCCTATTATTCATGTTGAACTAGTCATGCTTTTCTGACTAAATTTCTACGTAACTATACTTTCTAATGTGTGATAAAACAATGCAAGTAATGCACAGCTCATTAACACTTTAGTGCAAATTACTACGTATAATCATGGCAATATGAAGACTTCAATCCCGCTTAGCATTAAAAGCTACATTTATTTTCTATTGCCAAAGTTAAAATTTGTTGTGCATGTGAAGAGTTTCTTATAGAAAGAGTGCTGCAATACAAACATTGCTGAAAATTTAATAAAGAAACACCAAGTTAAATTAATACATCAGAAATTCTTTGCGATTGAGTATAAAGTTAAATTAAGAGCCAGTTTAGCACCCTTCCCCCCTCCTCAGCATTAAATGATTATGCAGATAAGTCTAGTTAAAGTGCAATGTTACACAGACGATTCTTTATGCTGCAGCATGCTATGAGTCCTCAATACCAACAAATTAAGACTTGCATGGTTAATCTAGGATTTCGAGCTTTTTGTGTGACACACCCACCTAAATTTCTTCCAAATAGAATGCATCCTATGATTATTGAAAGAAGGTGAGAATTCATGCCTCCAGATATAAGACGTAGATACATGTCTCTGCAGACCAGTGCTTCACAACTGAAATAATATGAACTTCACAATACAATTTAAATTACACTGATCCATAATCTGCCACAGCTTTACTGGATAATCATCATAGAAGAATTGATTTCACAGAAATTCTGTTTACAAGGTCAAAAGGGAGAGAACTCCCAGTTGGTCATTATACTAGTGTATATCTACACTCCCGCAAGTTTATAGTCACCATCCCTGTGAGAAAACCTCTGATGGAAGGGGTTTTTTTTTGTTAAATCAGGCTAAGGACTTATTCAGAGGAGGCACAGGAGCAATTATGACTGGATGCTCTCCCTAACATCACCAATAGCCTTTGCCGGCTCAAACCCTTAACTTCAAGTTTACTAGGCAAACACTCTAACTTCTAGACTACGGACACCCCTTATCCTGTGCAAGTATACTTATAATATTGTAAACTGTTGTTATGATCATATCATGAAGCAGAGAACTGCCAAGAGCACCAGACTCCAGGAGGAAAATAATTAGCCAGACATTGAAAAAGGTGCGCTTACTACTGAGCTAACCGGAGTAGCTCTAAAGTGCATGGAACTCTATTTACATGGTTGATCTACATAACACTGATAAACTGTGTTACTTGCAAAGATCACTAGGTGCATGCAGGAAATCAATGATTATTATAATATATTTAATTATATTAGGTGCTTGATGATGTTTATATATTATGTTTTATTTTGTTTCTATGATGCAGTAGGTTGTGTAAACTGAATAGGAAAAGTAACAAATTCACAAGGGAAATGATGTTTGCAGAACTTTATTCACAATTTACTTATACAATTGGTAAAATCATCTTCGTGGTACCATTCAGCAATAAAACCTTCATAATCTAGAAAAAGTGTGAGAGTAAAGAGTTGAGGAGATTGCAGTAGTTGGTGTATGACTAGTCCGTCTCAAAACACATCAACATAGTTTGGTGCTGAGTCTATTCATAAACCCAGGCTTCTGAACAGCTTGTCCACTGCACCAGTTCTTCAGGCTTGAACCAAAGAGCTACTTCTTTAGCTCCACTCTCGGGGGAGTCACTACCGTGACAGACATTCCTGCAGGTACACAGCAGCATGTATATGTATAACCGAATAGTGTGCACTAAAATAAAGCTGGCTGTTAAGTGTCATATTTAGTGAAATGTATACTCTTAACGTCCCACCATTACACAGATTACATAACAGTAAACTCTGTACCTTCCGATATCAATGCAGAAGTCCCCTCGTACAGTTCCCATGGCTGAATCTTGAGGATGAGTAGCTCCTAGAATGAGGCGTCCATACTTTGCAGCCTGGCTACCTTCCCATGCCTGCCAACAGAGGAAGTGTGTGGTTCAGCTTACAAACGATTGGTTGAATTGTTAAGTATAACTTAGTACAACTAGCACTAAAAGACAGAAATGTAGCATATGTTATACTACACCATGTTGCACTAAACTAGGGAGTAGCCGTGGTCTAGGGGTTAGAGTGGTTGCCTCGTAAACACGAAGTCATGGGTTCAAACCCCAACAGATACCATTGGTGGTGTCAGGAAGAGCATCTAGTCATAATTGCTCCTGTGCCCCATCTGAATAAGTCCTTAGCCCAATTTAACAAAAAATCTTTCAATCATAGTTTCTCACAGAAAGGGCAACTATAAAAGTTTTATTATGTTGCACTAGAATATTATATTTCCTGTATTGCATCATGCAGTGCTGTATTACATTGTGTTATACTGTATTGTGTTACATTACCATAATATACTAAAAGAACTTACCATGGCACAGACTGGCCCACTGGCCATATACTTCACAAGTCCTGGGAAAAATGATTTGCTTGAGAGATCAGCGTAATGTACTCGTAGATGTTCTTCAGTTGGCTGAACAAAACAAACACAACATATAGACAGTTAGAAATCTAAAGAGAGTTGAATTCCAGTTTTGAGAACTCATAGGGTTGGTTTGGTTTCAAATCACACCAAAATTATGGGCAGTTCACCATTAGCAGATTATATTTCTAAGCTAAGAGAGGTAAGGTGATCTTGTAACCATGTAAGAAAATAAAGCTACTAGTAGTTAGGTATTCACTTAGGCTCAATATAACATAGTCTTAAAGTATACTGCTTTGTCTATGAATCAAAAATTATCTTCAATAGCTAGAGCATGGACAATGACATATTTATTTTTTTAAACTTGGCCTTAGTTTTCATGTTAGAAATATAAATATTTAAAGTGACACCAACAGCAGCAATAGCTGATTGATCGCAATAAATAGGAATGGGCCATTGATTTAAAATGCTTCCAAGTTAGTTTCACTAAAAGTAAGTCTAATATGGATATTCTCTTGAGATCTTACCCTTCAAAATTTAAACATATTGATATATTTTTAATAAGCTAGATAGCCATAAAATTACTGTGAGTTCGTTAATTAGATATTCATAATCATATCATTATCAATATCATAATGACTACGATAATCATAAATATTAAAAATATATCTAGCGAGTTAATCAGCTATACTTATAGTTATTATCAACTTCACAATGACAAATAACAATTACACTTACACCGATATATAAATATTTATATTAACATTTAATTTAAATTATAACTTACAAACTTAAGCTTGAACTTCCAACTTCAACTTGAAGAAAATTCGAAATACTAATGACTCAATATAAATACTGTAAGTGTAAGTGTAACACCAACAGTAACACTGACAGTGACTGTAAGTTTTAATTTAACTTCAAGCCTACCTGCATAAATTTCATTGCTACCAACTTAAGTCCTTTTTTCTCAAATCTAGAGATGATCTCCCCAATCAGTCCTCTTTGAACACCATCAGGCTTTACCATAATAAACGTTCTTTCGCGTGTCTGAGCCATTGCAGGTGAAAATGAAGAAAATATTGCAAGGAATGCGAGCACCATGAAGAGATTAGTCAAAAAGGATTCTTCCACGCTAAGCCGGTTATATTTTACTTAGTTCCGTAGCTCTAGCGTCATAATTGGATACTTATATCAAGTATAAAAACCGATATTTATAACTGAGTTATCAAATCAAAGGCTAGCAAAAAAAATGTTGTAGGAGACAACTTTGGATAAAGTTGTATCCTCTGAAATGGATCGAAATAATACTTTCTAGCTCATTGGCCGTATCTTACCAGACCATTTTAGAAAATGAGAACGCAACTACCGAAGCAGTCATTACTGCACATTATATCGAAGATTTTCAAAATGATTGCTACTTGCAGCACGAGTTGTAGCAGATTTACATTAGTTACCCTGTTTTCAGCAGTCTGATATGACATCTGAATTTGTCAAAACTATGAAGCTGAACAACAAACTACTATCTTTGTTCACATTTCATGTAATACTTATATAATGATAGCAATTAGCTTGGATTGTGCAGATGCTATATAATTGCTGTGCCACTGTGTAGAGAAACCGGAGTACCCTGCAGTCGCATACCTGCGGGTAAATCTACCAATTTCCTGAGGACTGCACACATGCAAGATTTCATGTTTCAAACGGGGCCAACAACTCCAGTTGGATCTTGTTTGTTTAATAAACCCGGAGATTTCAGTCAATACTCAAGCCTAACTGCACTAATCACTACTTCACAAATTTAAATATAACTCAACTTATGAAAGAACACAATACACATTTACGTGATATCAGTAACTAGGTAGAAATTCACCATGAAACGTGTGACTGCTTGCGAGTGGTAAAACTGGTGTTTTGGGTCATAAATGCTACTTAAAACTGCTAAATAAGCCAAATGTAGTGTAACTGGCCTAAACATACATACAGCCTACAAGCTAATGTTCTGGTTATTCTATCTATGCAGAAAACAGACACATATAGCCAATCAAGATGCTTTTTTTAAATGGCATTCAAGGCACACAATGTGAAGACAACTTCTTATAAACTTGAGCTTTATTATACAATATATAAAAAATTGAATTTCATGTCTAAAAGAGATTGTCACATATCAACGTTTTCAATTACCTAAACTATTTACAATCGTTTTTAAAAAACCTATTCAGTATTGCGGATATTCCGGAATCACAACAGAACTAAAATAATCATGGAGGTGATTTGTAGAAGACATCTACAGTAGTCTGCCGGCATGGCCTTAGATCATAGTTGAACGCACCAATGGCCAACTTTCCAGGGGAGGGTTTGAAGTAGTCCAACCCTCGTCCAATCTTTATTGTCCAGTTATTACTTAATCTACAATGAGTACAAAACATGTACATAAGTATAATATCTAAACTCAGAGTAGAAAAATTTGTACGCTGAATATACTTGGTGTTCAGGGAAGTACTTCTTTGCCGAGAATGATACCTTTCATATCAAATATTTACTGACATGCTTAATTTCATATAGATCAAGATATTTAAAGACTAACAATGTTATGCATTTCCTGCTTTTTACATTTGTTTACATTTAGTTACTAACTTATCTTTCAACAGTGAATGCGGAAGGAGCAAGTAGGGAAAAATCAAGAAAATTATTTTTTATCTTTGCATTATTTGGGAAAAATTAATATGGAAAATCTAATTAAGGCAACCTCATGAGAATGATGAGTCATAATAATCATTCCTATAAATCCATTTAGTTTTGCCTTCAATGAACTAATATAAAATGATATATTCATAATGATATGATGGAGAAAACTTGAGTATCAGAGCATAAAAACTTCAACTGAGAAACTTTGAAAACTTTTAGTTCAGCAAATTGCATGAGCCAACCAGTATTTCAGTGTTAGACTGCATTGCGAGTGTCACGGGCTAAGCATTAGACTAAGTAACACACCGAATCTCCCGATCATGTAGACTGCTGGAGAACTCTGTGTGGAGTGTGACATGGTGAGTGGCTAAACTGCTGCCAATTTCTGCCAGCTTCGTCTGCTGTTGCTGATGATCAGTTGTGTCAGCACTGGTTCTCAGCTTGATCTCTCTGAGCCCACATTGAGATTTCACCAGCAACTCAGCAAGCTTCAGGAAATTTACAATCTACAATAGATATACACCTGGTCTATAGTATATTATATACCTGGTGTGTAGTATATTATATACCTGCAGTGTAGGATATATACCTGTAGCTAGTGTAGGATGTATACATGTAGTGTAGGATATATACCTGTAGTGTAGGATATATACCTGATGATGAGAACGTACGTAAGGATCATCTATCTCCACTCTCTCACACTTTTCTAGCAGAAACCTGCTTACTAGTGACTCATAAGAGAAACCAGTAGAATTTTCTTCTATAAAAATCTGCTCATGATACCTCCCAGCTGAAAGAGCAAAAAAACAGCAACTAATCATCTTGAAGTTATATTTTAATAGTTAAATCATTAGAATTGACACCATATAAAAATTTTCATAAACTGTGTTATTGTATAACTGTATTACTGTATAATTACTGTATTACTATATTACTGTGTTACTGTATTACTGTATAACTGTATTACTGCATCATTGTGTTACTGTATAACTGTATTACTGTGTTACTATATTACTGTGTTACTGTATTACTGTATAACTGTGTTACTGTGTTACTGTATTACTGTGTTACTGTATTACTGTGTTACTGTATTACTGTGTTACTGTATAACTGTATTACTGTGTTACTGTATTACTGTATTACTGTGTTACTGTATAATTACTGTGTTACTGTATTACTGTGTTACTGTGTTACTGTATTACTGTGTTACTGTACAGATGAAAAAGTAGTTTAAGTGTCATGGTTTATTCAATATTTTGTTGCCAAGATTGTATAATTTAGTTGTAAAATATTTCAAAAAGAATGAAGCTGTATATTGAATATAGTGAATTTCATTCAATCATCTGGTTTTTAATAATTATTACACATGTATGATCGATATGGTATGATATCTGGAAAAGGCTTTTGAAGAACTCCTCAGCAGGTTAATAAAATAAAACTTTGATAAATTAATTTTATACTTTTTTGGTCTTCATAAATTTTACATTTCACAGGCCATTGTCATAGAAGCTATAAAGACTGAGTAAACAATAATTGTTAGTAGGTACCTTCGGTATTAGATAATTTCATTAAAACCTGTTCAAGATAATGCAGAAATTGGAAATAAATCATATAATTTGCATCATAAAACATACTTGAAATCAACTTAATATAAACTTACGCAAGTTTATAGTCACTATCCCTGTGAAAAGAGTTTTGGGGTTTTGTTAAATTGGGCTAAGGACTTATTCAGATGAGGCACAGAAGCAATTATGACTGGATGCTCTTTCTGACATCACCAATGGCCTTTACTGGGCATCGAACTAATGACTTTGGGTTTACTAAGCAAGTGCTTTAACCCCTAGACAATGGCTGCTTCTATTTAAATCAACTCAATATATATCCAACAATTATGAAGAACTAAAGGTCTCCATCAAAATAATATGAACATCAAGTTTAAAATCTTACTTGTCTTTTCCTTATCTATGTGACTTTTGATCCACTCAGCTCTATCCATGTACTCCACCATTTTGTTTCTTAGTGCTGCCTTCCCAGCTTCACTCCGTCCTGTGGCTACAACGACACTCCAGTTACATGCTACTGTGTAACAAGTTTATTATGTTTTAGAGTTGTGTTCCCATGAAATTGTATTCTAAAAATCCTAATATAAATCTTATTGTAACTGTAAGTATTCAAATCTAGGATTCTTATGCAATGTGAAAAATCTTTCACTTTTCCAAATAATTTCAGCCACCTCTAAATAGTGTGACTGACAGTTTATCACGGATAAATTATACCTAAAGACTTTCTGAAATTTAAACAATTTTTTTCTGTAACATTTAGAGCTATGAAAAAAATGTATCACTCTGCTTGTAAATGATTGGGCTTGTACATTTTTTGACATTTAAATCATCAAATTTACGACTAGCTTTTAGCTATTTTAGAAAATATACAATTCAAACAGGGCATGTATATGAACTAGTGATGTTGGCACTAAAGTCTCCAGTCTACGAGTACCTTTACTAGCCTGCATCAATAGCTGCAAGCCTTCCTGGTAACATATTAAACTCTCTGTATATCGCTTGCTCCGGTCCAATTCAATGGCTCGTTTGATCAGCCCAATACCAAAAGTTTCCAGACCACCTGTGATGTCAGACATTCTACAAGGACAATTAATCACATGCAAATATTACTCATATATTTCCCACCACACATTCAGCGATTATTAGCTAAGGGCAGCTTGGTGATAGCTTCTTACTGGAGAGACAGTTCTTGGAGAACTGTTAGAAGTATAATCAATAGTTCACAGAGAGCTCATGATTTGAGCCAAAACACTAGCCTAGCTATCATACTACTAGTCTGTCATGCTGTTAGTCTGTCATGCTGTTAGTCTGTCATGCTGTTAGTCTGTCATAGTATTAGTCTATCATAGTATTAGCTTATCATAGTATTAGTCTATCATAGTATTAGTCTGTCATAGTATTATTCCATCACAGTATTAGTCTATCATACCATAAGCCTATCTTGTTACCAACCATTGCAATCATTGTAATTAACACATATTTAATTTTGCAAGCTACAAATCCTATCAAATTCTGCAACAAAAAATTATATAGATGTACTGGCAGGATTACCGTCTATGTGCTGCATTATTCTAAGTTTTGAGCCAATAATCACCTTCAACTACAAATAATGTAATTTGGGGGGGGGGGGGTAGAAAAACCAGAAGTTGTGTAATAACACCAGCTGTTGCAGTTACAAACAGGTGAAAATAAGTTGAACAGGAGACTGGATGTTTAACATCATAGATTTCACCTGTTCCTTACAACTTTTAAAGTAGCAATCTACAACTGCTTGTCCCAAAGAGCCAAGGATTTGAGTTTTCACCCTGACATTAACAGATAAAGTAAATTGCTACTGCAAACTCATTTAAAAAAAAACCGTTAGATTTGATTGCTTTTCCTCCATATTAATCTAACAAATTGTAAATTATGTAAAAGGTTAATTGCTAGTTTCACTTGAAGAAAAACAGCAGCACGTGAAATAAGCAAATGTCAGTAGCACTTGTTGAAAGCTTTCCAAGTGACTGCAAGATGCACTCTGCAACTGCTTTCTAAACGCTTTGACTGTGAGCACAGAAGAGCTAGTTTAAATGCTAAATTACTGCCCCCAAACATTTCACGAAAACAAGACAGTTATAACTATTGAAATAAATATTGTATTTAGAAAAACCAATCAACATTTAAAAAACAATAACAATATAGTTCAGAGATTGAGTCATGAAATCATCGTCACTTATCCTTTTCTTTAGGTTTTCTCTTGTCTGTTAGCTCTGAGAGCTTTTTATTAAGTCTACGTTCCAAACCAGCTCTGGCTGATGCATTTGGCTTCTTATTTGAGGCCACACCACCTATGAAAACACCACATTGGAAGAAGCTTCTAGGTTGTGTGTAAACAGACATATCAGACTGCCTGTAGCTCAGCCATAATTTAATGTTAGGTGAAGTAGTGAATTTAATGTTAGGTGGTATTTTAATGTTACATCAAGGTATTTGTAATAATGGTAGAAACATATAGTTAAGAAAATTTTCTATTATCTGATAAAGCCACAGATAAATTTCTATATTTTAGCGCCATTATTGAGTATTACACACACGCATGCATAAACATACATTTAAACAGCATATAATATTTTATTTTTAAGCAACATTACTAACCATTGAAGAGTTTTCCTTCCTTTATAAATGTAGACCTAGCTTGAGTTTTAGCTTCAGCACCACAGCCATGAACTTCAGGCATGCCATGACTCAAGCAGAACCTTGTGAAATAAAATATTTAAAGAAAGCTCAGAAAAGTTAGCACATTGCATTCAACATCATCCTAAATATTACAGGCTGATATTATAATAATACTACCTAGAAATCACATATCCATTTTAACTTATGATGTCAGGCATTGCATCATTGAGTTGTTATCCACACTTAGTAATTAATTTAATCTAAAATTGGGACAGTTGTTTTTAGAAATTACTTCCGCCATTTATTTGCTATTTAATACTGGAAAGGTTCAAAGTTTTAAACCCTGATGAAGGCAAAATACTTTCTATATGTCTACATTTTCTGCATGCAACAATTGAAAATCCTTTTGTGCAGTCATAAATATAAAAACTTACAATTTGCCATTTACTATAATCTCAGAAGCTTTATCAAACTGACAGAACATTATATCAGTGATAGAGAACGAATAGTGAGATATGTTGGCTAATCATGTATGCCAGCAGATTTCTAACTATGTGGAGTGAAACTAAGAGTAAACAACTTCCTTTAGCCTGCAATACATTATAGAGAAGACAACTTCAACTTGTATTCTATTGTACAGTAGACAACTATTTTTAGCTTGTATTTTACTATATAAAATACAACTCACCTTAATTTACAGAACTGACAGTTCACTCCGAGTGTTCTAACCAAAGTCTTACATTTCTTAAAGTTACAAACAGAGTTAAGCTGGTCAGCAGCAGCGAGTAAGGCATCAAAGTCATCTCCGTCAGCGTTCTTTATTGCTTCCCCGCTGTCCACTTTCTTCCTGTGAGACAATCGTTTCTGAACAATTAGCTTGTAGTACATAAATTCTCTAACACTACTGAGCATGTATCACATTTGTGACTGAGAAATTTCTGTTTTAAAAACCAACTAATTGGATTTTTATATAATTAAATTCAAGATAAAGAAATTAACAATTATAAGCAAAAATTATAGCTTACAACAACAAATTACTGCATGCAATTATTTTGACAGGAAAGCAATGACTTAGCATGAATGTGAGTTTATACCTTTATCTTTTAAGCCAATAAATAAATTTTAATGAGGAAACAATTCCACTAAGTTTCCTTGCATTATAAAAGCATCACAACACAATTCATGGAATGACACAGTTTAAGTAAACTGATATAATTTACTTTTCTTTCTTCTTTTTCGTTGGTTTGTTAGCACTGTGTGTTTTAGGTTTGCATGACTCCATGACATCCGGTGGCTTTCCATGAGCCGGAGGCACCTTGTCATGACTAACCGGTTCTGTGTGAGTAACACCTGAGGATAAAACTGGTGCACATCTCAGCTTATGTAGATGAAGGTTAGCCCGAGGAACTAACTTACCACACATATCGCAGGTAAATTCTTCTAATGCTAGCGATTCAGTTTTAGTAGACACGCTCTGAGCTACAAAGATTATTGACTAACTGAGTCTTAGAGAATGAATATCAACCTGGTCTATTCTAGATTAAATGTAGTTTCTAACATGTATAGTAAATGACAGAGTGGTGGTGGGAATTGAACCACACAACACCCATTTGTTAAGCAGCACAGGAAAACCCTATTCACTACACCGCCAAGCTACCATCTCCTCCGCAGAATGGAGGAAGGTCCAGTAATAGCCTTGTTCTACACTATACAGAGTTACGGTTGGGTTTCACACAGATACTAATGCTTTAAACAAATCTGATTCTTCAACATACCTTCTGCGTTTGCCTTCTCAGCAATGTACTCCAGTTGATGTTTCTTGGTAGCTTCAGTTTTATGTGGTTTCTCTATAATAATGTGCCTTTGTGCACCTTCCCCTACACTGGTGTGTTTAAGGTTATGGTCCTCTGCAAGCTACAAAATCATGCCAATAAAAACAGCATAAAATAAATTTAATTTGTTTATACAATGTTATAATGTTATAATTCTAAAGTTGACAAATACTGGTGAACATCTCACTTAGTAAAAATCTCACCTAGTGAAGAGCCCACTTAGTAAACAACCCACCTAGTGAAGAGCCCACCTAATGAAGAGCCCACCTAGTGAAGAGCCCACCTAGTAAACATCTCACCTAGTTAACATCCCACCTAGTAAACACCCCACCTAGTAAACAACTCGCCTAGTAAAAATCTCACCTAGTGAAGAGCCCACCTAGTAAACAACATACCTGGTGAACTACAAGACGCTGAAAAGAATTAAGAGTGGGTGGAAAGCTGTGGCTAGTAGCAGAGCTCCTTACAAAGTCTACTATGACAGAACTAAACTCATCTCTGATTCGCTGAGTACGTTCTTCCTGTGTCTCAGATTTCTCTATAGTGGAACTACAAGTACACATGAAACACTAAACCAACCAACACAAACATCACAAGTATTATCAAGCCCTGTTATGGCAATATGACAAGTTAATGCTGACAATTAACGGTACATAGGAGAACCCTTTTACTGTTTATAAGAATTACCTTTGTTAAAAACACAAAATTTATGAATATGCAAAAAGCAACTTACTTGTGTGCACTGAGTTAAAATATTTCAACTTTAAAATAGAGTCCTCTCTCACACGCATGTACGGAGTCAATATATGCGAGCAAACAACTCTTGAGCTATAAGTCTGTCAGCAAGTTGCTCAACACAAATCAAGTCTGATTACCTGATAATGCCCGAGTCAACAGAACTTGGCTGACTCTGTTTTTGAGTTGACTTAGGTTTTCCTTTACTTGAATGAGACTTCTTATCAGAGGTTTTAGTCTGTGTTGTAGAGCCAGACTCTTTCATCAGCCTGGCAACTTTCTCACTCAGTGCTCCAACGTGATAGTCTAAGGAGAAGTGAACACAGCAAATATATAGTTCTTCCGTTGAATTACTGCTGGCTTTTTATTTTCAGATATCAAATGCAACATATTTTATTGAGTAAAGCTATTCCATCAGATGTGACATAGCCATTCCTGAGACTTGACGAATAAATAAAACAGCTAGCAGTTAGTTAGCTGCACACTCAGCAGTAATTCAAGTATCAACAGCCTTGGGTGATTCAATGTCAATGATTTAACAAGCACTTTTACAAGTTTTTTAAGATTTATAAGAATACTTGTTTTACAAAAAAAACAAAGATACTGTATAATAATTAGTCTCTGAATCTACCACACCAGCATGGGCAAGGCAGTTCATGAAAAATAATCTAAAAGTCAAGTCAAATTGTGTAAACTATATCACAACATATATACAATTATGTGACATATACAGATATTAGCCATTGCTATTCGTGTAGTAAAACTTTCATGCAGACGTATGTTGTAACTCACCCTGCTGGTATTCAGCAGCTGTCTTCACAACTCCATGAGCTGACATATAGTTGATGAGTCTGGAGAGGAAGGGGTGTCTGCTGACAGTGTCTGAGTCACACACGACAGCAACTTGTCTTCGTGCTCTGGTAACAGCTACATTCAGCCTTCTGTCCTCAGCGAGGAAGCCAACAACACCTATACAGTACACAAGCACACCTATACAGTACACAAGCACACCTATACAGTACACAAACACACCTATACAGTACACAAGCACACCTATACAGTACACAAGCACACCTATACAGTACACAAACACACCTATACAGTACACAAACACACCGAAAAAAATACTAACAACTTAGACATTAAATGGGTGTTTTACAAGACTGGAGATGCAGTGGTGAGCAGCTATGACCGATCAATGCACGAGTTCATAAGTTTCTAGGTTACACGCCCGCACACACTACACATAACGTATCTAGCATGTGTAATATATGTCACATATAATATATCATGCAGAAAAGTCAATACAACTGACAAAGACTGCTCGCAATTACATAAACACAAACTAATGATAGTACAGATCCCTACTAAGTCAATTACTTACAAGTGGAGACAACACACTGAAACTAACCTTTATTATTCGATCGGACAAGGGAGATAACAACAGCTTCTTTTTCCCGACCTTGATACCCATCTACAGACTTGATCTCTAAGTCTTTGTATTTATCTGATAGTCTGTTTCGAATCAGTTCTACCTGCAGGAGAGTTACCCAGACTATACCAAGTTAACTACAGTGATGCACTCAGACTACGCTATCCTAATTGACAGTTGACTATTTGCTAACTCATGACTGTAACAGAATCTATCTCTTCAACCAACTTAACATAACTGCAAAAGCTCCTTAACTAATGTAAACAAATTCTCTGCTTACTTAACCCCTTTCACTAACTAATAGTATGACTACCACTACTACCATAGTCACTTTCACTAATTAATACTATAACTACTAATACTATAACTACTAATACTATAACTACTAATACTATAACTACTAATACTATAACTACTACTACTACCACAGTTACTTTAACTAATACTATAACTACTACTACTACTACCACAGTCACTTTAACTAATACTATAACTACTAACTAATACTGTAACCATCACTACTACTACCACAGCCACTCTCACTGATTAATACTATAATGACTAACTATTACGATAGACTATTCACCACAGTCACCATCATCAACTATTACTATAACTACTACTACTACCACGGTCACTCATAAACTAAGTTTAAGTACTATTACTACTACCATACTGGTGGCCAGCTGTTACTATAACTACTACTATAAACCATTACTACATACTACACAGGTCATAGTTACCTGAAAGTTATATGGAGATATAACTGCAATATCAGCTGCATTCACTCCGGATTGGATGAGAGACTGGACATGGAGAGCAACCAGATCAGCTTCACCTGCAGTACAACACATCTCAGTCTATACTCATTATTAGGGAAAGGATTGTGAAGGAAAACAGTGATATTTCATTAAAGCAAATAAGCATATCTGCTAGTAACTAAAAATCATTTCTAGCAATTACCCTTTGGTTCATAGAAATATAATAACTGAATACTATATTTATTTATGGCATGACACTGCAACCGGTCATTATTCTTCACTATATCTACTCAAACACAGCTAAAGGGATAATTGGGTTGAGCTCCAGTTGCATATATACCGGAAGTTAGCCGAACAGATCACATTTACATAAATTTGCTGAAGCACTGCTTTACACAGACAGAGTGATGTTCAATATATTTCATTTCAAATATCAGCTGCAGACAACAGCTGCAGACAAAAACTGCAGACAAAAACTGCAGAGAGCAGCTATAGACGAAAGCTGTGGATGACAGTTGCAGGCAGCTGCAGACGAAAGCTGCAGAAGACAGTTGCAGATAACAGCTGCAGATGACAGCTGCAGATAACAGTTGCAGATAACAGCTGCAGATGACAGTTGCAAATAACAGCTGCAGATAACAGCTGCAGATAACAGCTGCAGATGACACTTGCAGACACACACCTTCATTGCCTTTACTCTGCTCATCAGGCAACTCCAGTTCGGGCAGGTCACAGCCAGCCGTGTCTATCAATATCAGTGGCTCACATGTGACTTCATTGTCTTCAACCCCCTGCGCCATGTACAAACAGACTATTATACACCACTGTTAGCAGTGCAAAGCTGAACCTTAACCAATCTTCCTCAATAAATTTGTATAAAACAAAACAGCAACATTACAAAATCATATATATTTCAATGAAAGCCGTTATATTTTTAAAGTATAAACCGAAACTCCACTGAATTCATACAGAAGTACTAAAAAGAGAATATTGTACTTTCTGTGTAACCAATTGCATTAGTCTAGTATTAGAAAGAGTGTCATAAATGTTCAGAGCTTATGCAAGCATATTTCCAACATAAGCTGTAATATAGAGCAGTGTTGAAGATCAGAAGAAAACGCACATTCAAGCAACTGGGTTCGGAAAAAAGCCTATTGCACTTAGCCCGAGTAAATTCACTTTCACATAACTAGGGAAATACCAGCACGTAACTTCACGTGATATAATTGAAGATGAAAACGTCAATTAGAGTCACATAACATAACTCACAGTGATGTCTCGGAGTAGATGCGTGCTAACAGTGGAGCTGGCAGTTAGTTTGCTGTTGTAGAGCTCATCTGAAGCCCACTGCATGATCTGACTGTTCATTCTGTACTGTACAGTGAGCATGTGCACATGGGAGCTGTGCGAGTCTATCAACCTCTCCATTAGAGTAACAGACAGACCTTCCGCAGCTGCTCTGTAAAGTGGCAGCATATTAGATAGACATGTACAGTCAGCGGTGGCCAGTACAATAATATCACAGTGTATAGTATTACTTTGTATAGTACCACAGTGTATAGTATTACTTTGTATAGTACCAGAGTATCTAGTATCACTGTGTATAGTACCACAGTAAATAGTACACACAAAAGATATAAGATAGTTTACTCGATATATAACAGTGAGACATGCTGCAGACGTATAACAGGTGAATAACCTGTTACAACCTGTCAGTGATGTCATTCTCCATGACTCAAGTAAACTGCTACCATGATGTCAACTTGTCTGACTACACAGACAAAGCGGTGGAAATCTGCCGCTACAGAAGTGTTATATTATGATAATCTGATATAAAACTAGTAAGTTCAAAGAGCTGGTAAAAGTAAAAAAGGCATTATTGTATGCATATTACTAACTTGTGAGATAGAATGGTAGGGGGCAGTTGCAGATGGTCCCCCGCTAAGACACATTTGGGTGCTTGAGGCAAGGCTATCCAACACGAAATCTCCAGAGCCTGCAACACAATAACACCAACACATACAATAGACATCATCTCAAAAACACTCTTTAGCAGAGCACATCATAAAAAGGCATAAAATTTAATAAGTTACCGAAACATGAACAACCTTGACATTTTGAAGGTAGGAATCCTGAAAGCAAATTGCACACTAAAGCCTATTTTGATAACCATGTGTTTTATGTCTTCAGACAGTTAGCCCGGCACGGGCACCATGTAGTATAACAGACAGACAATACAGTATGAGTAGCAGACGTCAAGTTACCTGAGAACACTCGTCTATAACCACGACGTCGAAGTGACCTTCACCAAGTAGCCTAAGTGGTCCGTCATTTGAGGCTGAGGTCAAGGTAGACAGAATGACCTCTGACCCTTTGAGAACTTGCTTCATGGCTTCTTCACTTCGAGTTTTCAGCTCTTTTCTGAGAGATTTCAGTTCCTGTCGCACTGATTGGCTGACTGAGGTGCCTCTACTTTGTCGCATCTTTTTCTGCAAACAGCAAGTTTATTAGCAGTCAGTCATACTCTATACTCTATTGTCTATACCAGACTGCTCTATACCAGACTGCTCTATACTGTAATACTCTATACTATACTACTCTATACTGTACTACTCTATACTGTACTACTCTATACTGTACTACTCTATACTGTATTACTCTATAGTCTATACTATACTACTCTATACTGTACTACTCTATACTATACTATTCTATACTATACTACTCTATACTGTATTACTCTATACTGTACTACTCTATACTGTACTACTCCATACTGTATTACTCTATAGTCTATACTATACTACTCTATACTGTACTACTCCATACTATACTACTCTATACTGTACTACTCTATACTGTACTACTCTATACTGTACTACTCCATACTGTATTACTCTATAGTCTATACTATACTACTCTATACTATACTACTCTATACTATACTATTCTATACTATACTACTCTATACTGTACTACTCTATACTGTACTACTCTATACTGTATTACTCTATAGTCTATACTATACTACTCTATACTGTACTACTCTATACTGTACTACTCTATACTGTATTACTCTATAGTCTATACTGTACTACTCTATACTATACTATTCTATACTATACTACTCTATACTATACTACTCTATACTGTACTACTCTATACTGTACTACTCCATACTATACTACTCTATACTATACTATTCTATACTATACTACTCCATACTATACTACTCTATACTGTACTACTCTATACTATACTACTCTATACTATACTACTCTATACTATACTACTCTATAGTGTACTACTCTATACCGTAATACTATAAATGGTACTACTCTATACTATACTACTCTATACATACTAGTGTAGAGTCGATATCGGAGCGGATATCCTCAACTATGCTGCTGTCCTCACATGTGGCCAGTTTTGCGTCTAGACAGTAACAATGAATCTCATTGGTCGCTCTGGCTGGATGGCCGAGTCTAGTGACAACTACCTGGTGAGTAAAAAGGAACGGTTGGCCATTGATATTCAGTCAGTAACCAGCTTGTAGTGACACTACACCATGTTGTCTGGAAATCTCTCTAAAACAACTTGAATCTAAATACCTCGATTATCAGTAATAATTTGTCAACTAACAATTTTATCACAAACTTTTGAGCACAACAGAATTTTTAAACTAATTTCATAGCAATATCATTATCATTACATGATACATGAATTATTCTATCAAAAAACGTCATATGTATGCTATACATTGTCTAATTGTTTCTTGTATAAGAATATATAGCCATAATCCTATAAAGTAATCACAAACACATGAGTTTCTACATAGAATAGTGCAGTGGTCTAGTGTTGGTAGAGTCAACCCTTTTTCGCTACCATCAGCCTAGCACTGTTACTGTTTGGCGAAAAGTTAACTGGTGGACGCAGCATGATATATGTTCAATTAACTTCATCTATGCACATTATGTACGCTCTATAGTCTATACAGTATACAAGAACAATTATACGCATACTACCTGTACTTTAGCTAACAATACCTTTGCTTTGGCTAGCCTAAGCACCAGATTGTCAATAGCAACATTGCTAGGGGCGCACGCCAACACCTTCGAGCCTTGAGCAACAAACTGTCTGATGGTTTCCACCAGAGTGGTGGATTTACCAGTACCAGGTGGTCCGTGTATGATGGAGAGACGGGGCTGAGAGAGAGCCAGTCTTACAGCTGCCTGTTGAGACTCGTCTAACTGGCTGTTGAAATACGTCAGCTTATCTGTATAACAAATGGTAACAGTGGAGGTATTCAGTCAGAAGGACCTTTAGAATATACAACACATTGAATTACAAGCGTGTTAAAAACCCAGCATACTATATCTCACTGGTCTTACTTACATCTTATCTACATTACATTAGCCAGCTGGGTCTATTTGTCATATACCAATATTATACAAACTATGTACTTATATCTATATATGAAAAAGACTCGATGATTATTATACAATTTTCCAACATATCATAATATAAAATAGTATCCCTATCATAGGGCAATAAACCATAGTATATACAATACATGTTTACAAGGTGTAACTATTCATACATTTTTGAAGCTGTAACACTCAACGCATTTTAAACAACACATAAGTAAACCGCCAACATTAAACATAGAAGTGAGAGTGAGAGATTATAATTAACCAAATACCCAGATTCGAATTAACGAGTGGCACCTCATCCGAATGCGCCTGGAACGTCAGTTCAATTAATCTACCAGATCTCGTGTTTCGATCAGAGCCTAGTTTACTAACAGCCCTGCAACAAAGTATGCAGAAAAGCTAGATTTTAACAAGTGCATTAGAATAATCTAAACAATAGAGCCACACGATTTGTAAGTACCTATCCATGAGTCAGATTGATAAACTTATGAAATACTATTGCTCAATAAATGTCATTACTCAATAAATGCCATTACTTAATAATTGTCATTATTCAATATATATGTCATTACTCAATGAAATCCATTACTAAATAAATGTCATTATTCAGTATATGTCATTACTCAGTAAAAGCCATTACTTAATACATGTCATTATTCAATATATATGTCATTACTCAATAAAAGCCATTACTTAATAAATGTCATTATTCAATATATATGTCATTACTCAATAAAAGCCATTACTTAATAAATGTCGTTATTCAATATATGTCATTACTCAATAAAAGCCATTACTTAATAAATGACATTATTTAATATATATGCCATTACTCAACAAATGCCATTACTTAATAAATGTCATTACTCAATAAATGTCATTATTCAATATAAATGTCATTACTCAATATATGTCATTACTCAATAAAAGCCATTACTTAATAAATGGTATTATTTAATATATATGCCATTACTCAACAAATGCCATTACTTAATAAATGTCATTACTCAATAAATGTCATTACTCAATAAATGTCATTATTCAATATAAATGTCATTACTCAATAAAAGCCATTACTTAATAAATTATACTGCTCAAAATATGCCATTACTAATAAGAGCACTCAAACAAGCCAGCTATCAGGTATTAGTGCAATGTGTTGGTCATACCTTCTGAGCACTTTATATGTCACATCATTGGCTAGCCGTACCAGGTAATATCTGCTATCATCACCCAGGGTAGACAACTCTTCTCCTTGGTCAAATGCAACAGCTATGGTGGCTGATGTCACTTTGAGGACAATGCCAGAGCCAATAGAAGTTGGGCTACTGACCTCATGTAGCCCAACTATGTCCCCTGGAAGGCAGAAGAAAATAGTCTACACTTAAAAGATTACCTATTATCTCAAATTCATACAAAGAGAATGTATGAGTGAAAATTTTTGAAGAATTTAAAAGAACAGACGCAAACAAAAAGCTCAACTACAGAATATGATTTGTGCTAAATGAAGACTCAATAAAGTAAAACTCCTTCTAACCAGTTTGGTGCAACAGTAGAAGAACAAGGTAGAGAAACCAATACTTGGTTACTTTGTATTATAAAATCATAAAAATTGCAAACACTTGCAAGCAAAATGACTGATGATATACTAGTAGCTTATTTAGCCAGTAGGTACTAACCTGATAATATACTAGTAATTAATCTGGCTAGTAGGTACTCACCTGATGTGCTAGCAGTTTATCTAGCTAATAGGTACTAACCTGATGATATACTAGTAGTTTATCTAGCTAGTAGGTACTAACCTGATAATATACTAATAGTTTATCTAGCTAGTAGGTACTAACCTGATAATATACTAGTAGTTTATCTGGCTAGTAGGTACTAACCTGATGATATATTAGTCGCAGGCAACTCAGGCCGATTCACATTGCTGGACTTGAAGGTGACCACTTGCCTGCCATACAAACTAGTCTTTCTACTATCTATTAATAGCTTATACAAGCATATGCCTCTCTTCTCCAACAACTTGGGAGATACATTTCGCTGGAAAAACCTAGAAAAAATATCAGCAAACAATGAAATTAAAACATTAATTTATTTAAAATATTGAAGTAACTTATAATTTGTGTACTATATTTTAATAAGTGTGTAAAAACCTGGATTCTTGTAGCTCAGATTCCTTCTCTAACTGCAATAGTTGCTCAGTTTTCCGACAAAAAAGATCAACTGGAGAAGACATCAGGCTGAGACGCTAACAACAGCGGACACGTGTTGGCAATAAGATATTTTCCGAACCACTCTCTTTATATGGTCCAACGTAAATTAATTCGATGCTCAATGTCATGCAACCGTCAAACTACAATTCACAATTCACTCTCTAGCATCGCCAACCAGGTTCAAAAATTAGTAAATTTTAGAACTGGATAAATTGCAATAGCGCTGAAAAACATTTTGATAAACTTCCAAAAGCAATTGCATCTGACTTGTGTTGATTATTTTATGTCTTATTTGTTAAAACTTTGCATTTTCACGTAAATATAAATTTCAGCAGATAGTCTAACTTGACACACTCATTCGTCAGCATTTGCATAAAAAGTAAAATACTGGGTCCGACTTGAGGTATGTATAATTACCATATATGCTTAACACTGCCTTGAAAAGTAAGTATTTATATTTCTATCTGTAAAAAAATTCCCACGAATGTATAAATTTCATGAGTTTATGGTCGCCATCCCTGTGAATTAAGGACCTGTTCTTTATTGCGCTAAAGAAACAACAATGACTAAATGCCTTTCTTGACATTACCGATGACCTTTCTTGAAATTCGAACAACTGACTTTGTGTTTACTAAGCCAGCGCCCTAACTACTAGACCGATCTTTGCTAAATTACAAATAGATTCACTGTCTGCCATCATTCAGCAATACAGTGAACACTCATCAAGATCCAGTGAATGTACCACTAAAGGAAACTTTGGATTATGAATAAAATGCATTTCCCTCACCTAAAGCATTATTTTTTATCACTTCAGTCTTATTAACACATAATGCAAAAACTGTAACTCTTATGCAAACTTGACTACTCTAAACCAGTACATCACTATCCCAATAAACTTGTGCTTCTACAAAATTTCATCAGAAATTGCTACAGGTCCTTGAAGAGTTGAGTTCTTCTGTTTGTTAATATAAGATAAACTGCCAAATTAAATTCAGAACAGGTGCTGTTTATTTTTCAGCGTACATATGAAAAGACATAGAAAATTAAAATTTTTCCATTCCAATAACACTCCCAAACTGCAAAAACTAAAAACACAAACAGAATTAATTACAGTGAACAGTTCAGGACCCGGTAAACTGCACACTGTTTTGTGGGATGTTTTAAATAACTTTTACTTTATGCTTTATCAATCTTTGGAGCTGTGTAATTGCTAGACAAAAATGCTTCAATTTAGTTGTGTGCATTGGCACTAAAATTCTACGATTTTCCAAACTACTTATTTCTTTCATTTTTATAAATAAAAAAATCTCTAAGCACCAGCTCTAGCACGACCCAGTATATGTCTATGTTTAATTACACAATGAATAGAATATACGTGGTAAAACATAAACTGCAGTTGATTTTAATTGATAATAAAATTAATATTTAATTTAATACTGAGTAATAAAAACATCCTATTTTTGAAAAGAAACTACAATAAGATTACATTTTTGTTGCATAAATTGAAGACTTCCAAAACTGTGTAATATTATAGTTTAAGGACAAATGGTGGTTGCACTACAATGACAAAATTGGATGACTTTTAATATAACAAATAAGTACAATAACTTCTAAATGTACAACAGGCGAAGTACTATCGGCCATTTGGTATTACGCTGTAACAGCTGAACCCATTTTTACTTTAGTCCAATTACAAAAAAAATAATTACGAGATATAAATTTAGAATACCAGCTTATAAGAAATTGAAACAAAAAGATATACTGCCAAACTGATACTAAATTAAAATTACAGTAACGATTAACTAATACGGCTTTATACAGCAAATTTAATATGTTGAAATTCATTACAACGTGAATGCCAAGACTTATGCTACTCCGCAGCAAACTGATATCACTGTAAGTGCAAACAATATCATGTTACCAGTAACAGAATCAGTGAGTGAGAAATGTAACACTAAGTTAATTACTAAATACATTATGCAATAAACCAAATAGTGTTCAATCGCAATGAAACTGATAAAAGCTGGTAATGTTATTGATAATAACACTCATAAAGGTGAAACTTGCCTATAATCCTAATCATATTAAAAAAATTATTTTTAAGTCTATATTACAAACAAACAATGATGATATTTATAACAAACATTAATATCTACTGTGTATCGTAGATGTCCCATTAATATTATACGATTCAATTATCAACACCAGCTAAATAAAACATTTGTTAATTCAACTTGAAAATGCAGTTGACGTCACCCAAAATAGTAAAATTATATTTTGTGTCGCTTAATGCCCTACAAACTCGTATGAGCTAGCGCTGTCTTTTTGTGAAACCCACTTGACAAAGTAACAGATGGTATTCTTCAATATGTAAGATACTATTTTAGATAATTTCATGGCATTCTAATGAAAAGTCCCAAGGATTACTAATGCAAATGACCACTTGCATGAATAACCTTAGGGCTTTCTTACAAAATAAGATTGCCTTAAAATATTGCCTTAAAATCCCTGTCCATTAGTTTAAGGGTCGATTTTGGATCTAATTATATTTCTGACTTTCATCCGCAATATTAACTTTAGCCTTTTATTTACGATAATCATACATTTTTGTACTAAAATAATCATTATAAATTCATGATAAACATGATAATGAGTTTATGACAATGGTATTAATTATGTAACAATTAATATTATTATTACCATCAATATTTAATATCATCATCTAAAAATGAATGGGTAGTTCTATCATAACATTATGATTATGATTAACTGATAACATCTAATTCTATTTCAAATTCAAATTGAGTATTACTATGATATTATTAATTATATTAATGGTGATCAGCAATCAATAATCTTACTACTAATAGTACTACTCAAGTTCCAAAGTGAAACTGAAAGTGAAAGTAAATCAATATGAATATCAATATCATCAACTTCAAGATAATTCATAGTGATACTGATACTGATAGTCATAGTGATACTGATAGCTATGAAAATCATAATTACATATACAATGGCATAGTAAACAGTAAAATTAGTTCGCCTATAAGAATATATATACGTTTTATCAGCTATAGACGTATCATTTTTTTGAATTTACAATTAATAAACATCATTATCATTATGCCTTAATTTAATAATATGAATAAAATATTATTTAGCAACCGTAAGCATTGACTGGGTGTAGATCACGATTTGTCGCGCTTTAAATTATGATAAGTGCAAGCGGGTATAACAACAGCCCGTTCTTTCAAAAGCGCAGGTCTACGGTCAAGTTATTTAGACTCTGATCAACAACTTTAAACACAATGCACGTAGCTAAAATGTTGCAAATTTACATCGGGCAGGTTTTGACGCTACTAAAAGTCACAAAGACCGAATCGCTACACGATCTACTTAAAAGAGTCGGACTGAAATTGAACTTCAAAACAAAAATTATAATTAGTAAATACGATTTTCATACTTATAGCTGTATCACTAAGCCAAAGTATCCCATTTTTATTATAACAAAGAACTTAGTTGTTGGTTAGTCTAGCGATACCTGTAGTAAATTCACTGCGATGGGGAGATGTGCGCTCACACAATGTTGTTGTTTCAATCTACACACAGCAACGCGAGCTTGTATGATCTATATAATGGTGAGATTAAGTCATTAACTCCTGTTTTTTATCATTCAGTACGACTATCACGGTCATTATCTTCATGCTCACTACTGATGCTGTTAATGTCAGCATCACTACCTACACTCATACTGCTGACATCATTACGGCTACCTGTTGGCTGTACCGTTGGCGTTAGTATCACTATCACTATCAGTATCACTATGATTTATCACTACTAGTACAGCAGTGCCTACAGTCTACACTGGTGGCATTGCTTATACAGTTATAGTCTTACTACCACTACTTAGTACCTACATTGTTAGCATAACTACAAAGTGTTTTTTCTCACATTTATTATCTTTAACAGGCCTCCTCCTTGGTTGCTGGTCTTCTGGTTTCATTAGACCTAGCAGACATATTGGATGACAAATTTTCTATTCAAGGCACGTTTAAAACTGAATTCCGAGTTCACATCAATGATGGTAAGTCTGCTGCTTATGTGTCCTTTAACAATATATAGTCTGTTCTGACAAGAAGTGTTTTACCTCACAGGACACGAAGCTGAATGTGTGTATGCTGCTCTTCTGCACAGTTTCCATGTGCCTCTACATTCTTATTGAGTTGTGCTCCAAGAAATCAATTGCCCAGCTTGTGCGCTGTCTACGCTTGCATCATGTTAAACAAATTTTGTATTTGCAGTGATGACAGCTTTGAACTCCGTCATGATTTGTGCTCATCTCTTCATGTTTTTCCTGGCATCACTCACTCTTGCTGTCTCTCAAAATGAGGTCAGTAATACACTACTCATATACAATCATATTACACTGCTGGTATATAATAGTATTTAACTACATATATAAAATAGTATTTCACTAATCGTATATAATCGTATTTTACGGTATCTGCTTATATATATATATAACATTATTTCACTGTACCGCATTTTTATATAATTGGGAGTTGTTTTACCTCACAGGACACGAAGCTGAACGTGTGTATGCTGCTCTTCTGCACAGTTTCCATGTGCCTCTACATTCTTATAGAGTTTGCCGTGGGCATGTACTTCTACACTTGGATGAATTATCACATCTTTGTAAGTTGCAGTCACCGAACATCATATTTTTGCACTGCAAGCGAAAATTATACTTCATTAGCTTTATTTGGTGACTTTTAGAGTTAATTTGATATCAAATTTGAGAATTTAAGTTCTGAAACCAAACCTTGGAGCGAACTTTGTCTCATTTTTCATATCTAAGCATGAAGGATTGATTTGGATTAATACTTCTCTAAAAAGTTTTATGAATTTGATTCGTAGTACTTTGTACTTAGTTAAAATTTTCAACATGAGTAAAACTTTTGATGCATCTTTGCCTGTTGTTAGTATACTAGTCTTGCTGCAATTATCGAAATGGTTTTTCTAAGCTCAAAAATATGTTGTTTATATAAATATTGGAATATATTTGATACTTGCATTTTAAGTATTCGTGAAGGATATAATATTTGGTCATGGGCATTTCTATTATCATTTGCTAGAAATCTATATTTTACTCATTTGTCCTCTTGATGAGTTTGCCCAAATTTATTATATTGTATTATAGTATGTTATATTTTTTCTAATAGGTTGTATAGTCTATACGACATTATGTTCTACTCAGTACAACTATGTGTTGCACCATGTTTTGTAAGTTGATCAAACGTATTATATTTGCAGATCAATGCTTTCATTTGTTTCAACTGGGCCTTCTGGATACTCAGAACTATCATGAATGTAAGTGAATAAACAAGTGTGCTGTCTCACAGAGGTAGAACTTCTCTCTTGGCTGTTCATTACACCCTCTGACTGCTACTGGCTACTTGTGTCAGCTGACACATCTCATCAAGTGCCTGTCTGGTTACTTGACTCATAATAATATACTCACTGACTGTATCATGTTCCCCATGCTGTTGACAGTGCTAGTTACTACTTAGTACTACAGTGTTGACACTTAGTACTACAGTGTTGACACTTACTACCACAGTGTTGACACTTACTACCACAGTGTTGACACTTAGTACTACAGTGTTGACAATTACTACCAACGTGTTGACACTTAGTACTACAGTGTTGACATTTGGTGTGAGCACATATATGTGCTGACACATGATACTAAAATGTTGAAACTGATGCCCGGCTGCTGACACATGATTCAAAGTGCTTTTATTTAGTATCTGTTGTTGCTTAGCATTAGGATGATGATAACACTATTGATGATGTTAGTTACTAGTAGTTGGATACCCAGTAGTTGGCACCTAATACCTCGGTGCTGTTGTTACCATCCTTGACACTAAAGCTGTTGTAAAACTGTTTTAATGTAGTCAGAATTTCAGTATGCGATGTATTCTTCTGACTCGTTACTTAATTTCTAAAAATAGATTGTGTGTGCCATGGTGACTCACAGCAGAATCATTGACCTCAAGTTCCAGAAGAAGTACGACTTACTGAACATGCCTGGTGTGAATCATAGTCTGTCGACAGCATCCATGCTGTCCAGCAGCATGAGGAGTGTGGCCGGGCAGCAACATATCCGTGCCATGAGCAGTCAGCGTCTGTATGCCAGCCGTCAGTCCCTGCAGCAGAGCTCCAGGAGTCTCAACATCTCTCGGAGTCAGCAGTCTCTTAATAAAAGTGCTGCCAATTTCTAACTTCTTGGTTGTTATGTTTGCAGTCAATTCTGCTCACATTTTGCTACTAGCAAGGATTTGAGTTACTTCATATAACTAACTATAGGTGAAGCATATTGAAACATTCCATTTGTACAATATTGTTTAGAGAGTGTGTGTCTGTGTGTATGTCTGTCTGTATTAAGGTTACATTCTTGGTGAGCTTTCCCATATAACTTGGTATAAAGTTTTACATTCACTCTGTTGTTTCTTTGCATTATATGCACTGCATTCCATTAACTTACATATAGTTGATAATATATACATTTTTATATTGTTTTATCTCTCGAGTTGGTTTCATATTCATGTTTTGACCCAACCAATTAAGAAACTGAAAAATAACATAATTCTAATAACTTTATGTTTTCAAACCACCTTTTTGAGTTGGAATATAAAAGCAAATACTATAGTTTTATGCATTATTGAACTTTTCAAGTCACAATTTGTAGAATTTCCAATCTACTGCTATAGATAATTGTTGATAAACTAAATTAGAAATCTAAAATTGAAAAAGTAGAAATCTTTTGATTTGAGAGAAAAGCTGTTTATATTAATAGCCCCAGGGTTTTTCCTGCTGAATTCCCAATATGTGAAGAGGATAACTTAGGAATCTGGCTATTTTTGCCCATACATTTCAATTTAAGTTTTTTGAAAGTATGTCTAATAACTAATTTGCTTTTATAGCCCAACACAAAAAATGGTTTGAACAATTTTTCAAACATTGAAATATGATTTTAATTTTCTGTTTTCTTTGCTTAATAGTTTTATATTGATTATCTGATGTTTTTGTATCAACCATCACAGTCTTTTACTTTAATTAAACATTCCATTAGCACATTCCTGGTATCATATGTAATTCCAAGTTTATTATTAAATAAATATTTCCTATATACTAATAATTTTTACTAATAGTTATTATATTAAAGTAATTGTATGTGTACAATGTTATGTCAATGTAGCTTATTTGATGACAATCTGTGTGCATTGTCATGGGCAACACTCTTATTGTAATACTGCTGTTGGGATGCTGCTTCACTTGAAATGTTATGGTGATTATAGCAACATTTTAGACTAAGATTGATGACTTGCAATTAATTCAATGTTCAAAGAGGTAAAATGTCTTTTCAGCAGTTTGTCTTTAGAATTGAAGCTTTAGACGTTATTTTGAAGTAGCAGAAAACTGATTTTAGCAGGTGGCTCCGGTATGTTTGTTTTAGTTCTGCTGTGCAAATCTTTCTAAAAAAATTATCAATTAGGATTTATTCTCTCTTGTGGTTACTAGCTACTTGAGCTCTGTATCTTATTTTTGATAAGCCTCCATGTTTTATATCAAACAAGGAATACAAAGATGAATGTAAAGTAGCAGGTGCTGCATATACATCATAAGTTGGATATAGGATAGTTTTCTCGCTACACTATCATTTAAAGTTTGAACTGCACCTTTCATATGTCTGCTGTCAGGATAATGCTGCCTTGGCTCAATAGCCTGCATACAAAAATTTCTATTTCAAAAACACTATTTGAAGTTGTCTTTTATTTGCAGCGACCACCAAAATTTCATGATGAAATTTGACAAAAAATATAATAATATATTATTGTTAAAAAATACATAAAACACAGGTCGTGTTAAAATTAAATCCGTTCATCCTCAGCTATGTTAAAAACACTAAAAATAATCAAGTTTTGTAAAAACTTTGTAAAATTGATTTATATGTGTGAATAAAATTATATATAATAATTCAAATTTTTATTGGTAATGTTAAATAACATTTGTCTATAAAACAAAATTTCAGATACATTGAATAGGTTTTATGGATTATGTAACATTTTATTTGTGCTGCAGATTTGTCATCTCTAATTTAAAAAGTTGACTCTTACTAGCTGATCTGTAAACTTCCACACGAAAGTTCTTCTGTCATCACCATTTCAGTTGCATGAATAATAAGTAAAAGGCTAGATATATGCTAAAAATGTTCATCAAGTGCACATGCAATGCACATTACTTACACTATGATACAACATACGCCATCATTCTACAGTATCTTTATATTTATATAACTATATAACACACAATTTATATTTAGTGAGGAAATCTACAGCTTTTAGTTTACTTAAGCATGTCTCTGATGACTTGAATCATCTTCTTCTGCTTTTCTCTGTCAGCGCATTGTGGTGAGGGCTCTTTCAAGTTTCCCCTGAAAAAGAATAGGCCATTGGACTTGCCCTGCTCCTCATCAGCCACCTGTACGATGTAACCACCACCTTGTGCTTCACTCTGTCCATTGAACAGGCATGCAAAACAGCACAACCGGCATTCCAACCAACATCTGCAATACATCAGGAAATATAACTGCTAGCAGAAGGATGAAAGATGTTTGCTATAACATGCAGGTTTAAATAACTAGCACATGGTAAAGCATACACTAAAGCAATGGTTGTAAAGCTACTTGTCCAGATTTAGACCTGTTTTCCCAGCATAACTATTTTGTGTCTCTAAAATCCGTCATCTTTCAAAACTCCTTTTGCTGATAAGTTTATGTTATATTTTGTCATAATGCTGCAAGCAACATATAAATTAACATTGCTGGTGCAATTATGTTGCATCATATTCTCTACACATGCATGCAATAAAATCAAGAATGAACAACTTTTGCTATTATATTTTTTCACAGGGCTAAAAGTTTCATTTCACGAAATACCAAATTCATTTCAATTTGCATTAAAACACTCTGTATATTTCTACTATAGCCCTAGGCTATAGAGTTATCTAAGAGCCCTATACTTTTTTTCCTTCCTATAACCCATTAGCATTTTTGCACTAGCATTAATGAATGATTAATTACCACTCCTGCTAAGGTTTTTGCAAATGTTATGACTTTTAATGACAGCTGAGTTAAAACTTTCAAAAATATATCTACTTTCTTGATTATCTAATCATTTGAAAATTCCAATAAAAGCATTAGTATAGCTGGATTTATGAAAATTATTCTAAAATATCATATTATCTTATATATCAGAAAATATTTTTCGGGGGCAAACAGAAGGAAAATAAGATTTAAGATGAATTTTGCTGAAACCCCAAGACATTTGATTCATCTATATAATATTATATGTAAACATTTAACTGTTTAGACTAAACATCACACATGCATACTGCAATAACAATATGATACATGCAATGAGCTTATATATAATACATGCACAGTAATGACACATATTATTTTGCTTGAATTTACCAGAATGCGCAGCTCTTACAAACTATTAATCAATACAAGAACTTTTGAGCCTGTCTCACTTAGAAACTGCAAAGGCTTACTTGTTGGCGTCACCTGCATTACTCCGAAATAGGTTTGTGCCAGCAATCGGTCCCGGACACATAGAGTTGAGTGTCACTTTAGTGTCTTTCAGTTCATCCAACATACCCAAGCTGGCCATCATCAATGCTACCTGAAACATTATTGTATACAATTTAGCACATACGACTCTTTGTATGGGTTTTTGTATTAAACTAATGCATTTTGTTTTAAACATTTTGCGAAACAAAATTATATTTTTAAAATACGGTTTGCAGTTTTAGTAAAGTTGATTAAATATTTTTCCAGTGAACTACAATTCTGTAAACCCGTGCCTGTTGACTAAATTATTTTACATTTTATTGAAGTCAATCATTAGCTCAAACCTCTGGAAGCCTATAGTATGAGATTACATAATAAAGGTATGAGACTGAATAAGGAGCATATAGAAAAGAGAAAAATAAAGGTACTGGAATGAATAATAGTGAGACTAAATAATAGACATAAGAGTGTGAATAATGAAGGTGTGGGAGCAAATTATAGACCTTATGAAAACCTTTTGTGAGCATATGAGAAAGAATAATGGCTAGATACTTTATTTCGAACATATAAGATACAATAATAAGAGAATTTTTGACCATTTGGCACTCCATATTATAAAACTGACCTTATGCTGGTCTAAAAATGGCATTTAATCTTGGGAAGCTACGCTAAAAATATTGATCAAAAATAAACGTGTAATATCTTACTCAGCTAGAAAAATGTTGCTAAAAACCACTTTTTTAGAGATTTTCATTAAAACAATAGGTCAGATTTTTAAACACACTTTTAAATTTACGTGCACTACACAATTTATATAATTTGAAAGTTTGTAATGCCAAAATATCTAAGCTGTTGCTTTTAAGGTCACTGAAACTGAAACTCAGTTGTTGCAGCTTAATTCCCTGCTTTCCACAAATATGTAGCGAAACTACCATGCACAAGTGTGTGCGTATAAGTGTGTGCGTATAAGTGTGTGCGTATAAGTGTGTGCGTATATAGGTGTGTGTATAGGTGTGTGTGTATATAGGTGTGTGCTGTGTGTGTGTGTGTGCATGTGTGTGGCATCCTGTGTTAAAACTGTTGATCAGTTGATGCTGTAACTCTGCTCAAGAGACAGGCAAAGACTGTTTTAGCTGCAAAAGTAGGGCAATTGCTTCATTTCGTAAAACAACAAGTCTAAAGTGCTTGCCTGTTCTTTGTTTAAAGTCATAGTTAACTTAACAGCCATATCTGTTTTCAGTTCGATGTCTGAGCAATCTCTGAATTTAGCAATGACCTCTACGTATCTACTGTAGCTCTACGTATATGCTGTAGCTCTACGTTTATACTGTAGTACTATCCAGCTTACAGTAAGTTAGAATAAAATTGTGAATTGGTCAAGCAAAAATGTAGAAATGAATTATATTTTTGAAGCATTCAAATTGAATTACTACTAGCAAAATCAAACTGTAGTAGCCATTCATTTTAATTTTCTTCCAAGTGATACAATAGAAAACAATATACTGCATACAGACTAGCACTTAGTTGTGTGCTGCACAATTCACCTTTGAATTCTTGTAAGCTCGTATTCCATTCTTGTAAGTTTTTGGATTAGCAAGCATCAAGTCATTAAAATCAGTTTGGTATGGTTCAATTTCTTCCATTGTTGTTACAGTGCTGTTCACCATCACGATTCTTGCCTCTCCCTATAATACAGAGACATATTTTCTAATAAAGATGTAGGATAAAACATAGCATAATATGGCTAACACACATACACGCAGGCACAAGCATGTATATCTCAGTGATGGCATAGGTGTGTTGTATCATATTTTAAGCATTTTAAACTTTCTTATTTAAATTTAAGTTCTTGTAAGACACGGATTCTTTAGTCATGATACAACACTAGATGACCAGGAGTTTTTGAAGCAACTTATTTTATATTCTAATTATATCAGTTAGACAAATTATCAGACCTTGAAAATGTTTAGATGGTAGAATAGATATATAATGGTTATTTTGCTTTGCCTTTGAAATACCTTAACCATGTCTCATCTACCAGGATTTATTTGATATCATACAAAATTTTGATGATGAAAGTATTTCTAAAGTCTAAGATATAAACCCTCCACCTTGCCCTGCAAAATAAACCTTTTTAGAAGCTGTTTCTTTGAGATTTTCAATTAGTAAATCAGTTAAAAGAATCGGTCCAATAGCATTTGTGGCAAATGTGATTTCCCATTCTTCATTCGTTGGACACACATGGCGATCATTCCCATCAAAATAACAACCAGCATTATTGATGAGTACATCAAGGAGTTGACCGTCTACTAACCTGTATAACAAAAATGTACACAGATTAAGTTATAATTATATACTCAAAGATAATTGTTTTGTGATTGAGTACTTCAACTATAGCCAGGAACTCAAGCTGCTTTATAGGATGTGTAAAGAGTCGCTGAAGCTCTTTGGCTTACATCTGCAACTTTTTGCATGCACAGTTAGTTTAAGGTCATACTTTTCATTTTCTGGCTCTTTGCCAGGTGCTTTATGTTCTATATGAACAATGTTCCACTGATAGCTCGAACAGGTTGAATGTCACAGGAACAAAAAAAATATGAAAAGATAAAGAAACTTATGTTCTCCAATATACTTTTTTATTTTTTTCAAAAGCCAATTCATGTTTAAGTTATAGCTTGTTGAAAAACATAGTCCCCCTTCCACATTCTTTTTAATTTATACGCTCCTGACTTGTTATTGCGTCTCAATATGCCTTGTATTTGAGTGCTTGTTAGTCTCGCTTCACTAACTTTGCCTATACTTCACAAGTGCCAGTGCTGCTGGCTCAAAAGCTAAATGTTATAAACTGTCAGCTAAAACCCAATCTTGTATTCCTAGGTTGGTTGGCCTAAATAAAACAATAGTCAAATCATGATTTCATGTTTTAAAAATTTACTCTATTCTAACCTGCTGCCTAGCTATAGTTCTATTTTTGATTTATAATTACAGCATTTGTGATACATTTTTTTGGCAACCATGTGATTTATAAAATGCAGTAATGGTACTTACAATATTATATTATTACCATTATAATATATTATATAGTATTATGTGTGTTTTTATTATACTGCATAATATCTATTTTATTATTGTTGTTGTGCAAACAAGTGCAATTAACCTAGTTTTCAAAATGTACCTCTAAATTATCAGAATATCAGTTCAGATATTTTCATGCTTTGTTAGGTAAACCTAAAAAAAGAGGCTGTATTCCCAAAGTAAAGGGTGTTGAACTATGAACTATATTAGATTAGCCACTCTGCTACCAAGTGCATCAGTAAAATATTATATGAATAGCTCTGATGCTTTGTCTCCAGTGGCTGGCTGCGATATGATAACTTGGCCAACTTCCAAGAGTTTAAAATTGGCGCAATTATTCAAGAGGTTACATACTGCACAGAGCTAGCAGTGATAGTAACCTTGCTATTGGCAGTACTTATTACAACTGCCAGCATATAAGCTGCATTGTAGAATGCAGTTGGGGTAGGCTAGTAAAACCAAATTCTGCTCTCTAATATACCTTAGACAGAATGCAGCAACATAATTGTTCGTTTCAAATTACATTGCCACCCTTACACGAGCTGTGGGCTTCATAAAGATTCATATGATTAGAGATTTATGCTATAGGCTAGCTATGATGAAAATAACACACCATTGTCAAAGTTAACTTCAAGTATGTTGTTTTCCAGAAACTCAGTAATGTCCATTTATCTCTCGCATACAAATACTTATGCAATAGCATACAGTTTAAGTTTTATTTTAGAGCACACCTGCAAACTCTACAATAAGAGCTTGCTTTAACAGTCTATTTCAGACCTGTTTTTGTAGCTAGTAATACGCAAGCTACTTATTTTTAAACTTTTGGGTTATTTGTTCAAAACAATTAGCTTTGCTAGTAACCCGAGACTATCGCAACAGTTGACTGCTATCAACATGAATTGACAGCCTAATAATAGACGATGTAAATTTGGTACATTTAGTACCTTGTACCAACTCTAGAATACTCACCACTATAACTTATATAAACTTCTGCAAGTTCAAATGCAAAATGCATACTTTTAGAAAATAGCTGTGCAACTTTTATTACATGCATTATTTTATTTCATATCTTAAACTTATGAACCATGAGTTCATTTTTCAAAATGTTTAAATTAAGTGCTCAAAAAATGCAATTAAAATTTTTATTCTTGCACAAATACCCTGGTGCAGTTTGACCACAACCCCAGCTGTTTTGACAAACACATTTAATGGTTTTTTTATTGACATAGTGGTGAATGAGCTGGTTGTTTTTGGCAGTTGGGTAGACTTGAAGCTTGGCAGCTTTTAAACAATTCTGATTGGCAGAATTTTACACGATAAGTTGATGTTTGTATCTGATTGGCCTAATAATGCATTTGCATTTGAAAATGTAGAGTTTTATTTAAGCTATAATGGTGATATTTTAGAGTTGGCACACACCCCTTTTGGGTTGAGTTTTATAGTCTGTTCCTGCTGTAGTCATCTACAACAACAGTGTATAGGGAAATTATTAGTATTACGAAATCTGTTTTGGCTTACTTTGCTATGCCAGTATTCTGACTTAGTTTGTAATCAACTATGTTGGCAGTTAAAACTGAGGGTGATTTCATCAAAGGTGGACATTGCTGAGGCCTTAGAACATCAAATCAACCAGTGCTGTTACTTGGTTGTATTGTAAAGCAGTAGTGAGAGCATAGCACACTATCACAGTCACTGAGCTGCAATGACAGTGGCTACACCAAACTCGTCAGTTCTATTATATTATCTTATGTAAGGCACGTCAAAACAATATAGACCCACATGCAAGGCACTACATGCTAATACTCATTTTTATACAAAATTTCTACATTATCTATTGCTAATAGCTGTGCATTTAAATCCAATGCAGATGAATATGTGACAGAGTAAAAAGCTACTGTTTTACAAATTTAAAATAAAATAATAGTGCGGGTACACAAGCAAATAATTTATAGTTAGCGTAGGCTAATGCATTTGTAATGTGCATGTTAAACAACTTTTTTATAATTTATTACATTAGACTATGAGAATGTATTTAGTAGTATGTATTGATTTAAAACTAAATCATGAAATGATTATCATTATTGCAACCTCTGTGCTTGGTAGACAGGATAGAGAGGGGTGGTGTGACTGCTGTAACTGTGCTACTGCTCTACATACTAACAGAGACTAGGCTAGTGTTTTGACGTGCCTTACATACTGTCATTGCAGCTCAGTGACTGTGATAGTGTGCTATGCTCTCACTACTGCTTTACAATACAACCAAGTAACAGCACTGGTTGATTTGATGTTCTAAGGCCTCAGCAATGTCTACCTTTGATGAAATCACCCTCAGTTTTAACTGCCAACATAGTTGATTATAACAAAACTAAGTCAGAATACTGGCATAGCAAAGTAAGCCAAAACAGATTTCGTAATACTAATAATTTCCCTATACACTGTTGTTGTAGATGACTGCAGCAGGAACAGACTATAAAACTCAACCCAAAAGGGGTGTGTGCCAACTCTAAAATATCACCATTATAGCTTAAATAAAACTCTACATTTTCAAATGCAAATGCATTATTAGGCCAATCAGATACAAACATCAACTTATCGTGTAAAATTCTGCCAATCAGAATTGTTTAAAAGCTGCCAAGCTTCAAGTCTACCCAACTGCCAAAAACAACCAGCTCATTCACCACTATGTCAATAAAAAAACCATTAAATGTGTTTGCCAAAACAGCTGGGGTTGTGATCAAACTGCACCAGGGTATTTGTGCAAGAATAAAAATTTTAATTGCATTTTTTGAGCACTTAATTTAAACATTTTGAAAAATGAACTCATGGTTCATAAATTTAAGATATGAAATAAAATAATGCATGTAATAAAAGTTGCACAGCTATTTTCTAAAAGTATGCATTTTGCATTTGAACTTGCAGAAGTTTATATAAGTTATAGTGGTGAGTATTCTAGAGTTGGTACAAGGTACTAAATGTACCAACTTTACATCGTCTATTATAACCCATTTGCGCGCGAAATATTTATGTAATGATAGTTACTCATATAGTGCGCGTGTCATTAACGATAAAAGCGTGGTCCAGAGGTTAGATGCGTCAGTGACGAGTTGGGTGGTCATGGTTCAACCCTGTTTTGTTGCAATTTTTTTTGTCAACTTATGCAAATCCTACGCATGTATAATAAATATGGCTATAATTGTAAAGTTTTTTTTAAATTTTGTTCAACAGTAAGACAACATACATGCATAATAATTAGATACTGAACACTGGACTAAACCTTAAATTGATCTTATAGAATACAATGTACTTAAAATAATTATATGTGAATTAGAGAAACTGAAAGTACACCTGCTGCGCTATAGACAGACATTTACTGACAAGACTGTAAAGTGAAGTGATTTAGCTGAAATTAACTTTGCCAAACAAACAAAGAATTATGTTGTGCTGAGGCATTTTCAATATATTATTGTAACATAGTGAGATGATTCAGCTGAGTGCTAAAGTAAAACAGGGAGCATTATATTGGCAGAAATCCAATAGATTGCCAATTTGTGCGAGAGGGTACTATATGTTATTGTGATAGCGCAGAGCGGCAAACTACTAGGAATGTTATAATTAGTCACAGGAGCGTAGCTAGAACCACCATATGAAGAATTTAGAAAATTGCAGTGAAACTTGCAAAATGGTGTGTTTTTACCAAATTGTGAAGAGCATAAACAGAATTTCAAAAAACAAAGAAAGTATATTAGAGAAAACATATCAAGGAATGTCAAGTTTAACATTTAAACTTTGTAAAATGAATCCCCTGTGCTACAGCAGTGGAACATGGAGGGTGTAAAATTTTACTTATTATGCAACAACTTTCTCAGAAAATTTTTTATTGAAAAATTAAAAAAGTATATGAAAGAGGAATGCAAGAGCTATCTTTTCATGTAAAATTTATTAATGTGAGACAAAAACTGTTCGAGCTATCTCCTGGAAACTGTTTATATATAACATAAAGCAGTGCCTGAATCTGGAAAGTAATGACCTTAAACCAACTGTGTGTGCTTTAGAAGAAACATTCGTTTCTTTTAATGCATATATATATATATATATATATATATATATATATATATATATATATATACCTCAATCTGTGCTGTTTCGGAGTTTGTCCCCTCATCAGCACAGAACAGAGTACCATAGCCCACACCTTCGCAATAGTAGAAATTTATGTTTCTACTAAAGCATATTTAAAAGGTGTGTAAACTCAAGCCAGAGAGCTCAAGTGACTCTAGGGGTCACCTAGGAGTCACGAGCCTTGCAAAATGCTAGCAGCTTGAGTTTGTAACCATGGTGAGAGAGCTCAATCACTGAATGTCATTGCTGAGCATTAAGTGAGAGCATGATATATATATGGAAGGAAAAGCAATGGTTGTATCACAATTACCAAGTGCTCTTAAACTCTTCAGCCAACTTCTTCACTGAATCGACATCAGACATCTCACATATCATGTAGTAGATGTCAGCATCTGGTACTGCTGACTTTACCTCACTGTATGCAATATAAATATCACCATTTATCGTTAATAGTGGACAGTGATGCAGAAACAATAAATTGAAACTATTGTCACTGATTGAGCTGTATAGTTACCTTAAACAGTGAGCCCCTTTTTCATCTGATCTTACTGTAGCCACAATTTTATGCCCTCTTCCACACAAAATTTTACATGCTTCCAGGCCAATACCGGAGTTACCGCCGGTCAGTAGCATCAGTTTCTTGTCTTCAGACATGCTGTTTAATATTTATATTCATGTGCTACAATTACATATAATGCAATTGCATATGAGATATGATGCAAGTATATAAAATGCAACATTGTTTCAGGCATTTCTATACAAAGCTTTTTTTCACTCTTTGGTGTTATACATGACTGCATGTAGTCTAATAGAGAATTTTTATGAGATGCTAAAATAAATATAAATATGCTAGAGCAGACCGAAATGCTTGCTGATGTGTTTTTGATAGTGTGAGGTAAGTTTATTTACTCTGTGTAAACTTTACATACCTTAGCACTGTTACTTACACTCCCTGACGTTTACTTACTCTCTCCAAGTTGTACTTACCTTCTTGAAGCTTTAGCCTAGCTGTTCACACTGCTTTCTACAACCACTTACTTTTTATAACATCAAAGTCTACAGACAGTTTTAAACACAATGACTGCGTGCAGTTTTTTTACTCTCAGGAGCAGTATTGATGCTGCAAAAGTAAAACAATACTTCCTTTCAGCTTTTGTTATGGCTGAATTGCAATCATAGCAAAAGTTCAATGCATTTGATTGGACATTTGACGATTTGACTAATAGGTATTGTTCAGAGTGTCAAATCTACCTGGAATGAAAGAGTGATCGGTATTTTAATTTAGAACTATTTTAAACTGAATTGATCAGCTGAGCTTACACACTAATAACTATAGTTGTAAATAAACTACAGATCCACATTCTTAGCCATACAGCAAAAGCTATTGACTTATAAACTCTATGCCAACCGATGCATCATAATAAATTCATAAGAATTTTAAAAATAATAATATGGTTTAGTGTGTAGTGCCAGTACTTCTACTACAGCTGTTACTACCAACTCTAATAATTGTTGACAATATTATCCATCACTTGCTCGCCAGCGTTCTTGTGCACTTATTATCCTATGCTGCCTATATAGAGTATACTCTCTCTCTCTCTCTCTCTCTCTCTCTCTCTCTCTCTCTCTCTCTCTCTCTCTCTCTCTCTCTCTCTCTCTCTCTCTCTCTCTCTCTCTCTCTCTCTCTCTCTCTCTCTCTCTCTCTCTCTCTCTCTCTCTCTCTCTCTCTCTCTCTCTCTCTCTCTCTCTCTCTCTCTCTCTCTCTCTCTCTCTCTCTCTCTCTCTCTCTCTCTCTCTCTCTCTCTCTCTCTCTCTCTCTCTCTCTCTCTCTCTCTCTCTCTCTCTCTCTCTCTCGCAGCTCTCCACACCATTCTATTTGCTGCAGCCAGTCATCTTTCTGTGTCTATCTCTCTGCACTTCATGTTGCGCTTGACAAAGTTTTTGACTCACAGTCGTGGTCTGCCAAATAATTTCTTTTGCCTTTACAGTGTTGAGAATATAGTAATTGTCTAAGCAGTTGTTTTTTATTCCTTCTATACATGCATTTTCCAGTCACCGGTGTCCCTTATCTATCAATATGTCAGCCATTGATGGCAAACTTGTGCGTTTAAGAACTTCTTTGTTTTGACTTTGCCCTGCCATGTTGTAACATTTTGAATTGTGTTCAGTTACCTCATCATGTAGGTATGTAGTCTCTTCACTTGAATGTGGTACACCGTCCAAGTCTCAGTTCCATACAGTAAGGTTGTCAGGACAACACAGGCCTGTACATCTTGCACTTCATTCGAATAGACACATGTCTGTTTTTCCAGAGACGATTCTGGAACCTACCAAAAGCAGCACTGGCATTTCCAATCTTTTAGCTTAGCTGGACACTGAAGTCTAAACTCTAAAGCTACTGTAAAACTATTTTAAGGTATTCAAAATTTTAGCTGTGTGAATTTACAGTATGATATGTATTCTGCAGTCTGCAGTCTGTATGCCAGCCATCAATGCCTGCAGCAGAGCTCCAGAAGTCTCAACATCTCCGGAGTCAGCACTCTTTTAGTAAAAGTGCTGCCAATTTTTAACTTCTTGCATCGTTGTTATGTTTGCATTTCAGTCTGCTGACATTTTACCACTGGCAATGATTTAATTTATTTCATATAACTATAGATAAAGCAAATTAAAACATTCCATTTGTACAATATTATTGTTTAGGGAGTTTTTGTGTCGGTTTGGATGTCTTTCTGTGTGTCTGCCGTATACACAAGGTTACACTCTTGGCAAGCTTTCACATATAACTTAGTATAAAGTTTTACATTCACTCTGTTGTTTTTTTGCATTATATGCACTGCATTCCATTAGCTTACATATAGTTTACAGTATATACATTTATATATTGTTTTATCTGGTTTTATATTCATGTTATAATACAACCAACGAAAAAACTGAAAAATAACATTTTAAAGTTTAAACTTTATAGTTTTAAACTACCTTTTTTAGTTGGAATATAAAAGCAAATACCATAGTTTTATGCATTATTGAACTTTTCAAGTCACAATTTGTAGAATTTCCAATCTACTGCTATAGATAATTTTTGATAATCTAAATTTGAAGTTTAAAATTGAAAGGGTAGAAATCTTTTGATTTAAAAAGCTGCTTAGATTAATATAGTCCCAGGGTTTTCCTGCTGAATTCCAAATAAAATTTTGTAGGTCATAAAAGATGAAATTTCTCTGAAGACAACTGGTGAATGTTACTATAATTATTACCTGAGCCCTTCATAGTGAGTTTTTTAAAAGTACGATTTACTTTTATTATAGCGCAACTCAGAAAAGGGGCTTGAACAAATCTATCAAACATTGAAATATGTTTTTATTTTTAGCTTTCCTTGCCTAAATAGATTTAGGACTTAGGTTGACATTGATATGTTTTATATCAATCATCATAGCATTTTACTTTAATTAAACATTCCATTAGCACATTAACATATCTTCTATATACTTATAATTTTTACTAATATATAGATAATGTATTAAAGTAATTGCACGTGTGCAATATGTCAATGTAGCTGATTTGATGACAATCTGTGTGTTTTGTCATGTCAACACTCTTATTGTAATACTGCTGTTAAGATGCCGCTTTACTTGAAATATTATAGTGATTGAATTCGGTCACTGCTTTTAGGAGCATCTTTTATAACTACTTTCATCTTTTCATTGTTGAAGTATTTAAGGTGAATCCACGGAACTGTTTGTACAAAGTTATTGAGATTGAATTAGAGCAAGGTCTCTCTACAGTGTTGACTGTTCAACACTTATGTCACAAATTTCTAAACATGTGTCAATTTTGAAATTAAGCGAATTCATTTTCCAAGATGATGTAGCAAAAAAGCTTATAGCAAAATCTTAGATTATGAGATTGACGACTTGCAATAAATTGAACTTGGAAATGAATGAAAAACATATTGTCAACAGTTTGTCTTTATAACTGAAGCTTTAGACATTATTTTGAGGCAGTAGAAAACTGATTTCAACAGAAAAATACTAAAATTTATTCTGTCTAGTGGTTACTATCTACCTGAACGCTATATCTTATTTTTATAAATGATCTCCATGCTTTATATTAAACAAGCAACACAGAGTTAAGTATGTAGTAGCAAGTAGCATATAAAACATACAAATCGATAGGCTAAAAATATGATCATCGTCTTCTCACAACACTATAAATTGAAGTAATTTGAGCCACATTTTGCTATCTTGCCTACTGTCAACATAATGTTGGCTTCGCTCAATAGACATGCATTTAATAACTTTTACTTTAAGAAAGTTATTTGGAGTTGTCCTGTATTTACAGGAGCAACAAGTTGAAATTGTGGAGTATGACAAAATATTATATTATCAAGAAATAAATGAAGCACAGGTTAAGTTGAGATTATATTATTTTATTCTCAGCTATATTGAAAAATACTGAAGATTAAGTAACTGCATAACAAAATTTTGAAAATTCTAATTCACACATGAATAAACTTTAGGGAACATTCAATCTTCATATTAGATGTTGAATAAAATTCCTCTAAAAGTAAAATTTCAGGTTCATTAAATGTGCGTATTCATTATATTAAATTTCATTTGTGCTGCAAATTTCGAACATTCCTAATAAAGAAGACAACTTTTAATTTCATATAAATAAAATTTCATATAAAAGTTCCCCATCACCACAACTCCAATTGTATGAATAATAAAAGGTTAAATACATGCTAAAAGTGTTTATGTGCAAATGTTCAATATTATAATTACACTATGATGTAACACATATCATCAGTTTCTTTATATTTATATAACTATATAACACCCGATTTTTATTCAGTGAGAAAATTTAAAGCTTTTAGTTTACTTGAGCATGTCTCTGATGACTTGAATCATCTTCTTCTGCTTCTCTCTGTCAGCGCATTGTGGCGAGGGCTCTTTCAAGTTTCCCCTGTGGAAGAATAGACCATTGGACTTACCACGCTCCTCATCAGCCACCTGTACGATGTAATTACCTCCCTGAGCTTGACTCTGTCCACAGAAGAGGCATGCATAACAGCACAACCGACATTCCACGGAACATCTGCAATACGTTGGGAAATATAAATATTACAATGTGCTGCTAACAGAAATATATAGATTGCTTGCTACAAGTTAAAATAACTAGCATATGATAAAGTATAGGCTAAAGCAGTGGTTCTTAAGCCAGATTAAGGCCTGTTTCCCCAAATACCTTTTTGTGTCCTAGTAAAACTTTGTTTGCTGATAATTTCATGTTTAATTTTGTAATGATTTGACGAGCACAATGTAGCATTCTTATTGCCATCAGTTGCATCATCCTATTCTGTACACCCCTCACAGAATAGGAACAATAATTACTATATGTTGAGCTTGAGGCTGATGCCATCTTTGTAATGTTAATTATTGTGATTAAATAAGTAGAGTTGTAATTCACAGAACCATTATATTTTATGTATATTGAGGAAGAGGAAGAAGAAAAAGATTGTGGGTAATATAATAATATAAAAGACTAATTACAATATATTGTGAGTTATCCACACTTGCTATTTAGACATAAGAGAAAAGATAATTACTAACATGAGCATTTTAATAGCATTGGTAATATTATGTGAATATTATATGCATTGTCATTGGAGCGGAAGATTGCATTCTATCAACACGCCCCCTCAATCTGTAGCTGGGTAACGGCGTTTCGATGCAAGATTGCTCCTAATGGTTTGGTTAAGATGTCAGCTTTATTTTCATCAGTGCGGATGTAGTCATACACAATAGCTGATTGCTGTCTAATGAAGTGGTAGCGAATGTCAATGTGTTTAGTGCGACTATGTTGTCCTGGTCTGTCATCAGTAAGTGAAATGGCTCCTTGGTTATCGCAGTGAAGTGTGGTGACATCTGGTTGAAACATATTTATAGAGTTGCAGAATGTGCGAAGGTATAGCAACTCCTTGGTAGCATCTGCTAAAGCCATGTACTCTGCCTCACAAGATGACAGAGCAACTGTCGGTTGCTTCTTGGTTTTCCAGCAAATTGGTGCTCCTCCTAGAGTGACTACGTAGCCAGTTGTAGAGCGTCGGTCTTCCACGTCACCTGCCCAGTCAGAGTCTGCATATCCTACTAGTTTCCCATCTGTTGGGGTGTAGGTAATCGTGTATTGCTTTGTCCCTTGAATGTAGCGTAGCAGCCTTTTCACAGCAGCTACATGTGTTGGGCTTGGTCTATCAAGGTATTGTGATAGCTTGGAAACTATCCAGCTAATGTCGGGTCGTGTTCCGGTCATCAAGTATATCAGGCTTCCAATAGCTTGGCGATATGGGAACTGTTGTTTGATAAATTCGTTGTGTTCTTCATCTGTTGCTTTTTTCAATACAAGTCCTTTTTCTGCGGGAGTAGCAGCTGGCTTGCATTTGTTCATTTTAAATCTGTTGAGGATTGACTCAGCGTAGCGTTCTTGGCTGATCTGGAGATTTCCATTTTTAAGTCTTTTGAAGTCAATTCCTAGAAACCAGTTGATTTCCCCACGATCATCCATTTTGAATTTGTTGTTCAGCATTTCCTTTGTGGTGCCAATCAGTTCTAGGTTGTTGCAGGCTATTATAATGTCGTCTACCCAGAATAAGATGATTATCTGGTCACCGTTTTCTGCATGGTAAGTGTAGACGCATTGATCACTTTGGTTCGGTGTGAATCCCTGTTCTTTGAGGAAGTCGGTCAGTGTGCTGTGCCAATTCCTGCCACTTTGCTTTAGTCCATAGAGAGACTTTTTGAGATGACAAGTGAGAGGAGTTCCATTGGAGTCTGTCTGTTCGTATCCTGGAGGTTGTTGAACATAGATGTCCTTGTCAATTGGTGCGTTTAGATAGGCGCCCTTGACATCCATTTGATGTAGGTGTAATCCCTCGTTGGCAGCTTGTTGTAACAGTGTACGGATACTGACAAATCGTGTAGTCGGTGAGAAGGTCTGCTCGTAATCAATACCGTGTACCTGTGTAAAACCCTTGGCAACATAGCGTGCTTTGTATTGTAGTTCACCGGCAGTTTTTCCTTGCTTCAGGGTGTAAACCCAACGTCCTTGTGTTTCAGTGCGGTTGTCAGGTAGATGTGTAAGTTCCCAGGTCTCGTTGTTGTTGAGTGTTGTGACTTCGTTGTCCATAGCTGCTTTCCACTTGTCAGAATTTTCAGAGTTGATGGCTTCATCATATGAGGATGGGATGAGTTGTGTAGCAGCATAGGCGTAGTCAACTGTAGCCATGGTGTAGTAATCAGCAAGGTGTTTGGGTGGTCCAGCGTTGCGTTTTGGTCTGTCAGCTGGAATTGTTGGAGTTGTCTGCTCGCCGTCAGTAGCTTGCTCTGTTTGGATTGGTGTAGTGTGTTCTTCGTCAGTATGTTCAAAGTCAGTAGGTGTGATGTCAGTAATGTCAGTGTCTTGATGTATGCGTATGTTGCGTGTAGTCAGTATGTTATTGTTTCTGCTATTCAATACATAGTATGCTTGGTTTAATGGGTTGATGCCCAAGAAGGTGCCGTGCTGACCACGTGCATCGAACTTCTGTTTTTGGCCCTCGATGTAGAATGTACACTTCAAGCCAAATCTGTGTATGTGCTTCATGTCTGGTTTTCTCCCAGTGAACATCTCGTAGGCAGTGGCTCCAGTGCGTCTTTGATAGGCACGATTCCTCAAGTATTGGGCGTAGCGAACAGCGTAAGGCCAGTAGGGTTTGTGTAGAGAAGAGTCAGATATCAGGCATCGGGCCATCTCTAGCAAGCTTCGCCATGTCCGTTCAGCTTTTCCGTTCTGATAGGGAGTGTAGGGAGCAGTAGTGGAGTGTTTTATGCCATTGTTCTGTAGAACAGTTTGGAATGTAGCGCTGATATATTCTCCACCATTATCACTGTGTATTTCTCTTATTTTTCCAATAGGGGCTACATCAGCAATGAGCCTTTTTAGGGCAGTCGTCGCTTCGTCTTTTGTGCGTAGGGTGTAGACAAATAGCATGCTAGTGTATTCATCTACAAAGTTTATCACATATCTGTGTCCTTCACGTGATGTAGGTTCTATCGGTCCGCATATATCTGTATGCACACGTTCCAGAGGTTTTGTAGCATGTTTTGGAGTAATGTCCTCTGACTTTGGTTGTCGCGTAATTTTGTTTTCTGTACAAACTTGGCAATTTATGGTTTGTTTGGTGTTTGTAACTTTCATTCCTTGTGTCACTTTCTCCAAGGATAGAATGTCGTCATAGTTCATGTGTCCTAAGGTTAGGTGCCATTCATGAAGGGTTTTGACTGTGAAAGTTGAGTTAGTTGAGTATGTATTCTCAGTTTTTGCAGTTTTTGTCAAGTTAGCTGTCTGGGGTTCAGTAGTAATTGGGTGGTCAAGTGTGAGGTCAGTCATAGTTGTTGCACTCTGCTGTATAGCATCTGTAGGCAAAAAGAACAAATTTCCTTCTCTGATGAAATTGAAAGTTGTGTTGTGTGAGGTCAGGTTAGCAGTATTTTTAGTGAATGTTACTGTACCTCCTGCGTCTGTTGCAGCTCTTACTGAGAATAAGCTTGCTGGGAATTCTGGTGCTAGCAGAGCATTCGTGAGTTTGACTGTATGGGGCGTGCTGTTGTTATCCAGTATGGTGTATTCAGCTACTCCTCTTGCTATAGCCAGTGTGTTGCTGCTGTGACCATCAGCGAGCTGTATATAATGTTTGTTTGGGTCGAAGTCTGGGTCGTAGCTTGTAAAATGTCTTTTGTCATTGACAATGTGGCAAGTGGCTCCACAGTCAACTAGTAGTTTGTCTTTTGTCAAGTTTTGTCTGGGTGATTTGCGTGTAGTTGTGTCAGCGTGTGTTAGAGTAGCAGTAAATGAAAAGTTTGTCATTTGGTGTTGGTGTGTTGATGTTTGCAGTGCACTCTGTGTTTTCTTCTTCTGAAAACATACGCTTTCAACATGTCCATTTTTGTGACAGAAGTTGCAGGTGAGTTTAGACTTCGATCTGCATTCTTTGGTGCTGTGGTTGGTGCGTCCACATGAGAGGCATTGTTTGTTGGCTGGCTGAGAGTTACGTCGTGTCTGTGAGTGTATTTGTGGCTTGTATTTATAGTCTTCTTTAGCTGCTAGTGCTGTAGAATGTGCGATAGCTCTGATAGATTCAGTGTTAGCATGGTTGTGTAGAGCGGCTTTAAATTCTTTTAATGTCTTTTTTGATTCACTTTGTGTGTGAACTACCACAAATGAATTATAAGACGCAGGCAGTCCTTTTAATAGCATAGCGATTACTAAATTATCAGATATGGTCTCACCTGCTAGCCTGAGTCCTGTAGCAGCACTTTCAGCGCGTATTAGGTAGTCAGTCACGTCTTCAGTGTCAGTCATAGTAATGGTAGTTAAAATTTCATAGAGTGTCATGATGCGAGGTTTTTCTGTGCTGGCATAATGGTCTCTCAGAATTTTCAGAGCATCACGTCCATTGTTCTCGGCATCATTCATGATGAGTTGAAGTGATTTTTCATCCAATACTTGTACTAACTCAGCATATGCTCTTCTGTTTTTCTTATTGAAATCTGTGTCCTCAGTTTCATCACTTGATAGGGGAAGAATGGCCTTGTGTACTCCACTGTCCAGTGTGTATAAGTAATTTATGAATCTTGTTTCCCAGATTTTATAAGCTGTAGAGTCTCCATTAAATTGTAGTTTGCTCCTGGGCCCATAACCTGTTGAGCTTGAGGCTGATGCCATCTTTGTAATGTTAATTATTGTGATTAAATAAGTAGAGTTGTAATTCACAGAACCATTATATTTTATGTATATTGAGGAAGAGGAAGAAGAAAAGGATTGTGGGTAATATAATAATATAAAAGACTAATTACAATATATTGTGAGTTATCCACACTTGCTATTTAGACATAAGAGAAAAGATAATTACTAACATGAGCATTTTAATAGCATTGGTAATATTATGTGAATATTATATGCATTGTCATTGGAGCGGAAGATTGCATTCTATCAACACTATATAATTATTCTTGATTTATCTGTTGCACTATACACTTTTATTTTACATTTTTACACTTTGCAAATGAGCACAAACATAGCAAATTGGTACAATTTTAGAGCATTGCTAAAATTTCATTTGCATTGAAACACTCTATATATGGTGTTGCAAAAGTTCTTACAGGGTACTAATTACTTTAAGTGAGTGGCACTCTTGAACGTGCCAACAGGCAACAATACAATTGTTGAGATGCCAACACAAACTATTAGGTAATATATAGCACTGTTACTAAGTTATCTAAAAATATTGTATATTTGCACTTTTATTCCTTCCTATAATCAGTTTAGCGTTTTCTCACTTGCACTTTTTTGCACTAATTACTATATGTGCAGCTAAAATTTTGCAAATGTTATTACTTTTGACCCCAGCTGATTTGAAACTTTTAAAAATATATGTTTTCTCCTGCTTATTCAAAGATATGAGCGCCTTAACAAAAATATTAGTACAAGGTGCTGTATGTGAAAAATGTCACAAAATAACACATTTTTATATATCAGAAAAAAAGGTTCTCCAAGAGCAGACAACAGAGAAACTTCAAATATTTAATTCAGCTATACATACGTAAGCACCTAACTGTTTAGACTGAACAACAAACACGCATACTGCAATTTATCAGTATTATGCAGCCTATAAGCATATAATATGCATAGTAAGCATATTATGTTCATGCATGGCAGTAAAATGTGGTGACAAATTGTGCTACTTGATTTACTAAAATGAGCAGCTCTTAAAAATATAATAACTTCTGAGCTTGTCTGACTTAGAAAATGCGAAGGCTTACTTGCTGGCGTTGGCTGTGTTACTCCGCCCAAGGTTTGTGCCACTAATCAATCCCGGACACATAGAGTTGAGAGTCACGTTAGTGCCTTTCAGTTCATCTAGCATACCCAAGGTGGCCATCATCAATGCCACCTGAATCATTGTATTGTATAACATGTGTTACATATATGACTCTTTGTATGAGTTTTTGTATTAAACCGATGCATTTTGTTTAAAGCATACTACGAAACAAAATTATATTTTTAAAATACAGTTTATGTCTTTTAGTAATACTTAGTGAATTAGTTTTGCAGTAAAGTACAATGTTGCAAACTTGAGACTGGTAACTAAATTATTTTACATTTTACTTAAATTACAGCTCAAATGTCTAGCAGTTCAGGAAACTGAACCTCATGGGCAGTGATGGCATAAAAATAGTAAAGAACTACATTTATTATCTTTCAAAGAGCAAACCTGCAATGTTTTATTCAAATAAGGAAAAGTTGTTGAAAAGCCTTTTTCAGGGATAATGTTTTTCAAAATAATTAATTTTTCTAAACAGATTGTTTTTGTTTGTGTGCAATATTCAATTTATGATGTAACTTGGGATACAGACTAAACTTTATTTATATTGCTTCATGATCTACCTTTGAGTTCTTGTAAGCACGTATTCCATTCTTGTAAGTTTTTGGATTAGCAAGCATCAAGTCATCAAAATCAGTTTGGTAAGACTCAAATGTTTCCATGGTTGTCACAGTGCTGTTTACCATCACTATCCTTGCCTCTCCCTACATATATATGTATATATATATATATATATATATATATATATATATATATATATATATATATATATATATATATATATATATATATATATATATATATATATATATATATATATATATATATATATATATATATATATATATGATACAAAAATATATCTGGTAATAAAGAAAGAAGATACAACATAGCATAATATAGCTAACACACATACACATGCACAAACATGTATATCTCAGTGATTGCATGAGTTTTTTGTATGGTATGTTAAGCATTCTAAGCTTCTTTATTTGAGCTTTAGTTAGTAGATGACCAGGTATCTTTAAAGCAAAGTTTTGCAATTATAGATAATTTATCAAACCTTAAAAATAGTTTTTGATAGAAAAGATGTATATAATGGTTGTGTGGTTAGATTTGCCCTTGCAATACGGCAGGTATTTCAAACAAATAGCAAAATATTATATGAAATGTTTTAATTATATCTCATCTACCAAGATTTATTTTAACTCATGAACAAGTTTGGTATTAATAGAAATATTTTTGAATCCTAGAATATAAATTTATTGCCTTGCCCTGCAACATAAATATACTTTTTTCGATATAAACTTTTTACCTTGCCTTGCAACATAAAAATACCTTTTTAGAAGCTGTCTCTTTAAGATTTTCAATAAGTAAATCAGTTAAAAGAATTGGTCCAATAGCATTTGAGGCAAATGTGATTTCCCATTCCTCATTTGTTGGACACAAATGGCGATCATTCCCCTCAAAATAACAACCAGCATTGTTGATGAGTACATCGAGGAGTTGACCGTCTGCTAACCTGTAAAAAATGTACACAAATTAAATTATAATGCTTTAATTTCATACTCAGAAATGGGTAGTTATGGGATTGAGCACTTGAACTATAGCCAGGAATTCAAGCTGCTTTATAGAGTGTGCAAAACTCGTAACTCCTTAAGTTATTTTAACTCTGGTTCTGGCTTAAACTTTCATACCTTTTGCATTTTTATTAAACATAATTAGTTTCTTTTATAGTGGAAGTGTTGGCCAAAGTACTTTGTTCTGCGCGCGCGCGTGCGCGCGCGCGCACACACACACACACACACACACACACGAATTACATATAACAATAGTTGTATCAACAGTGTTATAATTACCAAGTGCTCTTAAACTCTTCAGCCAACTTCTTCACTAAATCGACATCAGACATCTCACATATCATGTAGTGGATGTCAGCATCTGGTACTGCTGACTTCACCTCGCTGTATGCAATATAAATGTAATCTTGAATAATGAACAGTGATAAGTATACTAATTTTATGTTGACTCTGATTTTGAAACAAATATATTGAAATTATTGTCACTGATTGAGCTGTATAGTTACCTCAAACAGTGAGCCCCTTTTTCATCTGATCTCACTGTAGCCACAATTTTATGCCCTCTTTCACACAAGATTTTACATGCTTCCAGACCAATACCAGAGTTTCCACCAGTAAGTAGCATCAGTTTCTTGTCTTCAGACATGTCGTTTGAGGTTTATATTTATCTGCTACAACAATATATAACGCAGTTATATAAATTATAATGTAATACAATAATATATTATAAAATGTAATACAATTATATATATGTAGTATAATTTTATTTACTACAAATATATGATGTAATACAACTATATATTATAATGCAGCTATATAATATAAGCCAACTATAATACATGCTACTATTTTTCAAGCACCCGTACAAAGTTTTTTGCTTTTTATTATTATATAATATGATTTTATTTAAAATTTTAAGCATATTATAATTAGAGAATATTCATGAAATGCTATAATAGATATACATATGCAGGAGCTTACTGAGATACCTGCTGATGAGTTTGTAATAGTGTGAGGTAAGTTTATTTATTCTGTCTGACTTTCACATACACTTTGACCTGTATTTACACTCTGACCTTCACATGCACTCTGACCTCTACATGCACTTTGACCTTCACATGCACTCTGATCTCTACATGCACCCTAACCTTCACATACACTTTGACCAGTACTTACTCTCTCTGAGCTGTTTTCACTTTCCTTGAGCTCCTGGCTTAGCTGTTCACACTGTTTGCTATAATGACCTACTTCATAATTTCAAAATCTAAAGACAATTTTCAAACACAATGACTGTGCAGTTTTTTTACTCTCAGGAGCAGTATTGATGCTGCAAAAATAAAACAATACTTCCTTTCAGCCTTCCTGGCTGAACTGCAGTCATAACAAAGGTTTAATGCATTGAATACAATACCCTTTTCTAGTGCATTTCATTGGACACGATACACATGATTAGTATTGAGCATACCAGAGGTCACAATGTATGATGGGAATTAGAACTATATTATAAAATGAATTGAGCCGCTGAATTTACACGTACTGATTGGTAGTTGTATAACTAAATCCATATCTAACGCCATACAACAACTCTGTGAACTTAGCTGTAACTCATCTACTCTACATACTGATGCATTATATTCAATCTATAGACAATAAATACAGTAGCATAGTTTACTTTATAGTTGTAAGGCTTTCAATACAACTGTTAGCACAAGATCTACTGATCTAGATTTTACATGTGCTACCTATATAGAATATATTACAAAACTATTATAATATCATAATGTAGGACAATAATCTAATATATGTGCGTCATAGCCAGATATGGATCTTATCGTTGTTTTGATTGTTAATACATTATTATTAGAGTTATGCTAAAAACCTATACTGCATAACTTTGATATAACAAATTGTGATAATTATAGACTGGATTTCACAATCCAAATACGTTTATTACTTCTTATAGTTAGCATCAATGAAATTAGTCAACTTGCAAAATTTTTTCTATCCTGTAGCAGTATAATCATGTAAATACAACTTTTTGCGCTTTTTTTATATAATTACAACGAGGAATAAATAAAACTCAACAAAAAGCATGTGAAACAGATTAATCTGCAAACAGAATTGTCTATTAAATATAACAAAACACATATATAATATAATAGCACTCAGAATAGATCAGCTTTAATAAAGTAAAAATTCAACTTGAATAATACTAAAAAATTGGCCTATGGAGCATATGACCATTTAAACCCTTATTTGTTTGCAAGAGGAAAACTGAACACACAAGTAGATAAAATACTGCAACAGTCTGTTAAAGTTATAAGCCTTAGTCAGCGCTCAAACAAGCACACCCACCCAGGGATGTAGTGGCAAAAATATTCTAGGCCATACTCTCAGGCCGGGGGTCCAGGGGGCCGCCCAGGCCCCCGGCGGGGTCCGGGGCAGCGCCCCGGCCGCCGAAGCCCTCAGAGCTCTTCTGATGCAAATTTATGCAGTTTAAAGCCATTGTGAATTCTAATTCTTCTGAAAAAAATCTGTGTTGAAATGTGCACCTCACTATTATTTTCATACCATACCAGCTACATGACGACTGGGCATTGCTGCAAACTATATAAATATTCAGTATTGCCCCATACTTGTTGAGTGTAATTTTAAATGTAGTCTTACTCAACTGCAGTTAGGTTTGTTCTGGCATGCATCAAGTCCAAACTGTACAGAAAAATTGCTGAAGATCTCAAAAAGATGGAAGAATAGAGGCAGGTAACAAGTGCTCTCCAAATGCAACCTGATTATTTTAATAATAACTAATAGACTGACGTGCCCAGAAAAAGAATAACAGATCAGAAGAGAAGCAGATTGCAAATCAGAAAATGTGTGTTGGTTATTTATAACGAGCAATTTGAATTGATAACTCATTGGCAAGCAGAAATTGGTTAAAAACCTAATTGGAGTTTATTAGAGTATTAGTCTAATCCATAAGGAGATACCACCACACCTTCTAACACACAATAAAGCACACCCAAGAAGAGTATGTTAACTTGGTTTTAAAATAAAACCCCTGAACTTACACTAGACACATAAAGGAAACATACCCCAAATGAAAAAATTTGACAGGTTTAATATGTGTTAACCTAGAAGATGATTAAATATAAAGCCAGATGTTAGTTAGTACAATCAAACATAAAAGGTTACTTATGGTGGTGTACAGTTTGCAAAACCTCATTGCATTGATAATTAATATGCAATAACGCTAGGTTTTTGAGCAAAATGTGGACATAGTACCTGTAGACCTCAGTGATCAATTTCCGTTAACCTCTCCTACACAACTGGTACTGTTTCTTGAAGACATTTTGATTTTATTTTTGGATTTCATGTTGGTTTTTTTAAATTCCATTGCTTATTGACAAAATACAAGTCCACACAAGATAGATAAGGGCAACTTTCTAGCTGTCACTGCCTATAACTGTGCTAGAATAAAAATTTAAAAATCATGTTGTAGATCTTCCTGTTCCTCAGAGCACCTGCTTTTTCGAGTTTTCAATACTTTTTTTGCAAAGTTATAAACAAAAAACTACCCATTTTGGCCAATTTTATCTGAAAAGTTTATTTTTCAAAATCTGCCAAATATCTCAGCAGGAAAGTATGGTATTGGAATAAAACAAACACTGTCGGAAACCTGATAAATTTATGCATAGCAAGTTTTTTGATCCTTTCAATAGCCCTCATAGATTTTTTACAAATTAGTGATTTACACACTGAAATGAAATATTTTTGCCTAAGTAATCACCAATGCACAGCACGTCGCGCTTCAGTGAAAACGTAGCCTAAAGATGAGAAGACTGAATGTTGATAGCTCTTATTATTCATAGTGTAATCTCAGGCTAAACAATCACAAGTAGGCAACACGCATGCTACCCACATAGCATCAACATAACAGGAACTTAAACTAGATTGTGAGCGAAATTTATGATATTCTCAGTGAGAATGCCCAAACTATCCTGTGCACTAATCATCTTTCAAAAATATTATGCCCATACGGGCGTATGGCCTAGAACAGTCTATTTTCTTCTAGGCCATACGGCGTATGGGACCGTATGGGTACCACTACATCCCTGCACCCACCCACCTGGGGAAAAAGTATTTCTATACTAATATACATTTTTATTAATCTTTGGACAGGCATAGAGCCTTTCTGAACAATAGTGTACATTGTAAAACTACAGAAAATAATGCATAACATTTGCAACATGAACTTTGATAAACATATCCAAATATTAGCCTTAAAAGTGTATATACAAAAATGTATTATGCTTTCTAAGTTCATACTTGATGATGCCATAAAAGTTTAGATTTTTTCTCATTGAAAACGTTACCCTCCCTGTAGTAATTATTATCGCTCAACAAATTAGAAGAAAGTGAACTTGCATTCTGTTCGAAGAAACTACGTTTGGAAATGAAATCATAGTTTGAATCGTACACAATAATTGGAGGAATTGGCCTCTCTAGAGCTGTACAAGTAACACTATGTAAAATGTCATCGGCAGCGCTTGTATCAACAATGGAGTAGTTTTGATCTTCTTGCTCAACATCATTTTGGGGAATCTGCCAAAGGAATAATAATACGACAGGTTATTCACACTGCTATTTGGCTTGGAGAAGTGTGCGTGTGTGTGCAGCCTAAACTTTTTCTTAAGATAAAAAACTAACATGCATATAATGTGTTGTATTTAATACAACAATGCTGTCCCGGAAACAGCAAGAGCTACACAAATGTCTCACACTCACATGCACACTGATGACATAGGCCTTGTCTAAAGAATCCGGACTGTCAATATTGTTGTCTAGGCTACATTCACTAGAGTCTGTGTCCACACTACTCTCAGAGCCAATCATTTTAGACTGTAGTTGATCCACGTCATTTCCTCTTTGTGTTTCACTTATTTTATATTTCTGTAGAATAATACGTTCACATACTTGCTGTTTATCCCTATACTATCAAAGTCTTCTAAACGCAAGATAGTTTTAGGAATAATAATTTCTTGCTTACAAAACTAATTATAAAGGGCCAACAAATTAATTTATTATACTTGTAGTAATTATCATTCACTTTTGAGCAGCAAAATTGTAAATCAGAAAATACAAATTCAAAACATATCCTAAAACAATCAATATTCTTATACAAAAAATTTAAAAACCTTTTTGTTTGAACTGAAATAGCCTACCGCACTTAAATAAGTTGATTTCCAGTAAGGATTTGTATCTCACCTGGTGTAATAGTTTAGTTTTATATGCAGTGACAGACGCTGAACAAAAGATGAGAAAGAGGCTGAGTGGCAGGACGATGAGCAGCAGGTAGTTGTGAGATGACACTGACTGAACTGATATTAGGACATCGCTCTCTACACACTGACGTCTCGTGTCGCAGGCTATGACTGTCAGATTGTAGGATCCGCTAAAATCTTTAGGCAGCGTCTTTGCAAGAAGTATTGTTCCATTTGCTGAGTTTATATTAAATAACCCTTCACTACCTACAGAGCCACAACATAAATATTCAAAATTAATTATTTTTATTTTCCAATTATTGGTTTCTATAATAATTTGTCATGTGATAGCTAACAGCTTCCCAATCTTTTTCAAATAAATCAGTATGGTCAACAAAAACTCTTTACAGACATAACAAACTACTTGCCATTATTTTCTATTAGGTAGTATGTGAGTTTGCCAATATCTTCGATGTCAAGGTCAATTGCCAAGAATTGACCAATCACATGTCCAGAGTTTCTTTTGCTAGACACAGTGAGTATTTTATTCTGCTGAGAGGCTGGGAAGAATGGATAGTTGTCATTTATGTCTTTCACAGTTATGTGCACCTTAGCAGTAGAGTGTAGTGAAATGTTTCCATCATCTCTCACTATTGCAGTCAGCTACAATCAATAAATATGAGTCTTTTGCAATTGATGTGTGTGTAATACATTTAGTTTGTCTTATTTTTAAAACCATTAACTATGCAAAACTTGAGTTCAACAGCAGTATGTAATAATGTACAGTTAATACATTAAATTGATAATTTGATCTAGCTTTTTATATTACTATAATACATATTATAATTATAAAATGTATATCGATAAATGCAACATATTACTGCATTTAACTACTAATTACTATATAACAATAATAATAATACATCATATAATTACATATTATTTCATAATTAATTTTTAAACTGTATTAACTAGCACATATTATCATATATTAGTAGGCCTACATATATTTTTTGCTGGACATATTACTTCATGCTAATATAATATATTACTTCATAATCAATATTACTGTGCAATACTGCATATTAGCATATAAACTAACACAAACCTCATACTCAGAAATGTTTTCCCTGTCTAGTTCTCCTATAGTATAGATAACTCCAGAAGAAATATTTATACCAAAGCATTTGCTATTGTTCTGTTCTAAACTAAACTGAAAATTTCCGCCAATGCCTCTGTCAGAGTCTGTAGCACTCAATTGACCAACAACCGTGCCACTTGGCATTGACTCTGACACTTCAAACAGGTACTTGCTTGGTGTGAATATTGGAACGTGGTCATTGACACCTTGAATGTAGATGTGAATCTCCGCGAAGGAAGAGAGAGATGGCTCACCTTTATCTACATAACAACAGACAACAGTGTTCATTCTTATCATAAGCATAGTTATTGTAGTCTAATGAAAAAGTGGACATGCCTCTCTTAGAGTTGTCTCATTTGCTTATAGTAGCCTATTTATCTTAGTCCCAACAGTCCACACGTTTGAAATAAAGACAATGCATGATAGCACAAATGGTAGCAAATGGTAACAGTATCAAGCACAATGTGTTATTTCTTTAGTATTCTGTACTTTCGGCTCTAATGGCAAGTGAGAAAATGTTGATTTCGGTTGATCTTTTATTGCAAATATTCACAGAAACTATTACTCAAGACAATTTTTTAGCTTGACATTAGATATATATTTATTTTATACTCAATTGCTTATAAGCTCTAACCATTATATTAGTCATCAAACTTGTTGAGTAGTAAAACTCAAACATTAATTAACTAGAACTCAGGCAGAACTGAAACTGCCAGTTTTGCATATAAATGCAGCAGCATTCCAGGAATAAAGTTACAGCAGCATTGCTTAAATGACATGAAGCAAGTGTTTTAAAGTTTTTTCAAATCTTTGGCAAATAATTGAAGTATAGCGTGTAAAATCACCAAGTGCACACATTTATAAATGAAGTGCAACTTTTTATTTTACCTTTAGCCTCTACTTTCAGATGAAATGTAGATTGAGTTTCATAATCAAGGGCAGCATCAGTGCTCAGTTCACCAGTGGCAGCATTAATATGGAATGGCACAGCTTTGTCCACCAGAGAGTACTGCAAGTTCACATCATATTATATCATATATTATGGTAGAGACAAAGTTACCTACTTTGAATTTAAACATTCTTGATATTAAATTGAATTTAGTTGAATGATGAAAGATTTTTTCTGAAATTCATTAAACATAGCATTTTCATAATCTTTCAAGGATGAAGCAATGCTTATTGCAAAAAGTAGACAGCTCTTGTTAAATGACAAAAATTAGGATGGATCTTTTTTTCTAAATATTGTACGACATGCTATCCAAACATGCCAAGTACCTCGATTTTGGAGTTGTTTCTAATGTCAGAGTCTATTGCTGTCACATGCAGTACGCTGGTGCCAACTGGTGATGTCTCTGAAATATTGTACACATTATAGTCTGGTTGGCTAAATTGTGGGCGGTTGTCATTAATATCCTGAATATCCACCTGCAAACATGTATGTACAAACATAGATTGATATCAAGCCTCCCTTTCATTATAATGCGACGTACAAAGACTACCACGATTTGACTTACAGCAAGCTAGAAGAGATCAAAGGAATGCTAATTAATTAATGATTATCTTACGGATTGTTAAGTATGAATATTTAAGTTAAATTTGCTAAAAATTGTAACTTTTGGTTCAGATTTTCAATATTAAAAATATTTATATAGCTTATCAAAAAAGCCGCTACCTAACACTTGTCCTATCAATGTATTACTTGAATACACAGCATAGCATATTTTTAAAGCATTAGTTATTATTATGTTAATTTAGAAAAATGAAAACACCCTATGTAACAGATGCTAAAAAATAAATATGGAAGATAAATAATGTTACGTACAGAAATAATTTTCTGGGAAGACAAGGATGGTTCACCCATATCATGGCATCTAACAATGATTGTAGTCTGAGAAACTAATTCCCTATCAATATCTGTTGCTGTCCTGAGTATGAACTCATTTTCCAGGTAGGGTACAAGCTCGAACAGATCTGAGTCTATGCTACAGTCAATGTCGTGGTTCGGGGATGAGCAGTCTGCATCGTGTGTACTAATCAAAGCAACAAACGTTTTGGCTGCTGAGTGCTCCGGCACCTGAAGAGAATACAACTCTATACTATGCATCGTTGTTTTTCCTTCTCTATACGTATTTCAGAAATGGCTAATTTTTTCAAAGAAAATTGCTATTCTATTTATTGTACTTTCCTATTTATGACATAGAAAGGTATGTATATATATATATATATATATATATATATATATAGATTCATATTTGGGTTCATAGGTGGTCAATTTGGTATGTAAAACATCCATAGGGGGCTCTATGCCCATAGGGGGCTGCTCATAGGGGGCACCATGTTTGAGTGTTTTAAATTACTCAGAACAGTCTGTTATGGTATATAGACACTATTTTAAAAATAGGCTCACAGAAGGACAATTTGATATTTTCCAATACCAGAGGGGGCTCTGTATATATATACAAAAAGCCCCCTATGGTATTATAAAATATCAAATTAGGGAGTTGTCTTCCCAAAAACTAATGTAACGTTTTTCACTGTTGGAAACACTTAATTACATTGATAATAATATCATTTCAGTTGCTATAATTGTGCCAGGGCTTAAGGTAGAACTTGTATAGAAATCTGGCCTGCATCTCCGTTAAAAAAATTATATTTGAGTTGTTGTGAGCTTATATATATTATATCTGCCCCCTATGAGCCTATATATTCTATATCTGCCCCCTATGAGCCTATATATTCTATATCTGCCCCCTATGAACTTATATATATTATATCTGTCCCGTATGAGCTTATAGTCTATATCTGCCCCCTATGAGCTTATATATTCTATATCTGCCCTCTATGAGCTTATATATTCTATATCTGCCCCCTATGAGCCTATATACTCTATATCTGCCCGTATGAGCTTATATATTCTATATCTGCCCCCTATGAACTTATATATTCTATATCTGCCCCCTATGAGCCTATATATTTATTATCTGCCCCCTATGAGCCTATATATATTATATCTGCCCCCTATGAGCCTATATATTCTATATCTGCCCCCTATGAACTTATATATATTATATCTGCCCCCTATGAACTTATATATATTTTATGTGCCCCCTATGAACCTATATATTCTATATCTGCCCCCTATCAACTTATATATTATATCTGCCCCCTGTGAACTTATATATATTTTATGTGCCCCCTATGAACCTATATATTCTATATCTGCCCCCTATCAACTTATATATTATATCTGCCCCCTATGAACTTATATATATTATATCTGCCCCCTATGAGCCTATATATTCTATATCTGCCCCCTATGAACCTATATATATATTATATCTGCCCCCTATGAACTTATATATATATATTATATCTGCCCCCTATGAACTTATATATATATTATATCTGCCCCCTATGAACTTATATATATATATTATATCTGCCCCCTATGGGCCTATATATTCTATATCTGCCCCCTATGAACCTATATATATTATATCTGCCCCCTATGAACTTGAATATATATATATATTATATCTGCCCCTATGAGCCTATATACTCCATATCTGCCCGCTATGAACCTAGATATGTGCCCTCTTTCACTGTTGGAAACACTTATTTACAGTGATGATAATATCATTTCAGTTGCTATAACTGTGCCAGGGCTTGAGGTAGAACTTGTATAGAAATCTGGCCTGCATCTCCGTTAAAAAATTATATTTGAGTTGTTGTGAGCTTATATATTATATCTGCCCTCTATGAGCCTATATATTCTATATCTGCCCCCTATGAACTTATATATATTATATCTGCCCCCTGTGAACTTATATATATTTTATGTGCCCCCTATGAGCCTATATATTCCATATCTGCCCCCTATGAGCTTATATATTCTATATCTGCCCCCTATAAGCCTATATATTCTACATCTGCCCCCTATGAGCTTATATATTCTATATCTGCCCCCTATGAGCCTATATATTCTACATCTGCCCCCTTTGAGCCTATATATTCTATATCTGCCCCCTATGAGCTTATATATTCTATATCTGCCCCCTATGAACTTATATATTCTATATCTGCCCCCTATGAGCCTATATATTTATTATCTGCCCCCCTATGAGCCTATATATATTATATCTGCCCCCTATGAGCCTATATATTCTATATCTGCCCCCTATGAACTTATATATATTATATCTGCCCCCTATGAACTTATATATATTTTATGTGCCCCCTATGAACCTATATATTCTATATCTGCCCCCTATCAACTTATATATTATATCTGCCCCCTGTGAACTTATATATATTTTATGTGCCCCCTATGAACCTATATATTCTATATCTGCCCCCTATCAACTTATATATTATATCTGCCCCCTATGAACTTATATATATTATATCTGCCCCCTATGAGCCTATATATTCTATATCTGCCCCCTATGAACCTATATATATATTATATCTGCCCCCTATGAACTTATATATATATATATATTATATCTGCCCCCTATGAACTTATATATATATTATATCTGCCCCCTATGAACTTATATATATATATTATATCTGCCCCCTATGGGCCTATATATTCTATATCTGCCCCCTATGAACCTATATATATATTATATCTGCCCCCTATGAACTTGAATATATATATATATATATTATATCTGCCCCTATGAGCCTATATACTCCATATCTGCCCGCTATGAACCTAGATACGTGCCCTCTTTCACTGTTGGAAACACTTATTTACAGTGATGATAATATCATTTCAGTTGCTATAACTGTGCCAGGGCTTGAGGTAGAACTTGTATAGAAATCTGGCCTGCATCTCCATTAAAAAATTATATTTGAGTTGTTGTGAGCTTATATATTATATCTGCCCCCTATGAGCCTATATATTCTATATCTGCCCCCTATGAACTTATATATATTATATCTGCCCCCTGTGAACTTATATATATTTTATGTGCCCCCTATGAACCTATATATTCTATATCTGCCCCCTATGAACTTATATATTATATCTGCCCCTATGAACTTATATATATTATATCTGCCCCCTATGAGCCTATATATTCTATATCTGCCCCCTATGAACCTATATATATATTATATCTGCCCCCTATGAACTTATATATATGTATTATATCTGCCCCCTATGAGCTTATATATATATTATATCTGCCCCTATGAGCCTATATACTCCATATCTGCCCGCTATGAACCTAGATATGTGCCCTCTTTCACTGTTGGAAACACTTATTTACAGTGATGATAATATCATTTCAGTTGCTATAACTGTGCCAGGGCTTGAGGTAGAACTTGTATAGAAATCTGGCCTGCATCTCCATTAAAAAATTATATTTGAGTTGTTGTGAGCTTATATATTATATCTGCCCCCTATGAGCCTATATATTCTATATCTGCCCCCTATGAACTTATATATATTATATCTGCCCCCTGTGAACTTATATATATTTTATGTGCCCCCTATGAACCTATATATTCTATATCTGCCCCCTATGAACTTATATATTATATCTGCCCCTATGAACTTATATATATTATATCTGCCCCCTATGAGCTTATATATTCTATATCTGCCCCCTATGAACCTATATATATATTATATCTGCCCCTATGAACTTATATATATGTATTATATCTGCCCCCTATGAGCTTATATAATATATTATATCTGCCCCCTATGAGCCTATATATTCTATATCTGCCCCCTATAAGCCTATATATATATTCTAATCTGCCCCCTATAAGCCTATACATTCTATATCTGCCCCCTATAAGCCTATATATTTTATATCTGCCCCCTATGAGCCTATATATTCTATATCTGCCCCCTATGAACTTATATATATTTTATGTGCCCCCTATGAGCCTATATATTCCATATCTGCCCCCTATGAGCTTATATATTCTATATCTGCCCCCTATAAGCCTATATATTCTACATCTGCCCCCTATGAGCTCATATATTTTATATCTGCCCCCTATGAGCCTATATATTCCATATCTGCCCCCTATGAGCCTATATATTCTATATCTGCCCCCTATGAACTTATATATATTATATCTGCCTCCTATGAACTTATATATATATATTATATCTGCCCCCTATGAGCTTATATATTCTATATCTGCCCCCTATGAACTTGTATATATTTTATGTGCCATCTTTGAGCTCATATACTATTTATGTGCTGCTATGAGCCTAGATATGTTATATGTGCCCCTTATGAGCTCATATATGCTGCATGTATGCGATCCCCATAAGCCTGTGTATACTATATCTGCCCCATATGAGTTGATGTATACTATGTGTGCCCTATATCAGCAAGCACAGTCCACAGCGTCTGATGTGTATCATAGTAGGTTTATTAATTTGCATATTTTTAATTTGATGTCTTTCTCTGCAATTATGACTTTCAGCTTTAGAAGTTTTTTTGTTATATGCAGCACGTTTTCAAATTAAAAAAATTATCAACCTAAGAAGATACATACCTTTTGCTGTCTCCAATTTGCTGCTCAAATTTTTATTTTTGCTTCTGGTAGAAACAAGCATTTTTTCTAACAATTTAGTTATAGTGTTTAAAAGTACTATATGGTTTCCCAGCAACCTTTACTTAGCTGAAATGTAACTTTCCAGTGTCAGAATAGCAGCTTTGACAAAATTTCTCGTATACATATACTGCTAGTAACAGAGAAAATTATCTGTTCCTGCAATTACTTTTACTAAGGTCTATAGAGGGAGACCACATCCCTACAATTATGCAAAAGATAATAGACCCCCTGTAGTTTTGGGCCTAGTTTCTTTGCATCTTCATAATCATTTTAATCAGGAAACTTAAGTAAGCTTAGAAGTTTTTAATTTACTAAAAATGGCTGCTAAGAGAGGTACCTTAGTTTGAACCTTATACAGAAATCCTATAATTAGCCTATTTGGCTGCAACTTCAAAAGCACTCTCATATTTATAAATTCGTTTGAAGGAGTTTACCCTCAAATACTGTACAATAAAGAAAAAATTTCAAGCTAGCTGTTCTATTTTTCTTGGTTTTGTGTTATCTCAGTACACGCAGAGTTTATAGTCTCTATGAGAGACCTTTTTAACTGACTGAGGGCATAATAGCTGAGATCTTGTCTGCTGTCACTACAACACGGACTTTTATAATAGGAAATATTAAGAAATGCTTGCAGCTTACCCTTGCTACTAAATATTAGACCCTGTAGAATATAAGATAGGCCCTACACCAAGTTTCATTCACAATAAATCTAATGGGAATCAGTAGAGATGATGAATTCAAAGTTATTAACACATATTATTGAAAACTATTTATACATGTCTTACTCTTTTTGTTGGTAGTCAAATTATATGACTAGCAAGAAGTCTAGATTTTGTTATTCACCCATTGCGCAAACAATACTTTTTCTAGCTGCATTATTTTACTTGAAAAATTTTCAAAACAGGGAAACCAATTCAGCAACTAGTTTTAAAGTTTGAAAAAGGCATGTAGCACCAGTGTTACACTGGTCATCCGTCTCTATAAGAGTAACAATTCAGTTTAATTCCAAATAGACAACCCCCTCCATATAGACGCCAAACAATATATTCTACTTAGACTGCCTACTGAACAGCTATATTTAAAAGCGTTAAAAAATGAAAATTGTACTTTTTATAAATAATATGTATTTTGCTGGAAATATTTTGTTGCATGCAATTAATAGAAGCTGGGGGAAACCCTGAGTATGTCTCATGTAAACACAGTTGGAGCAAATACACTAGATAACTGTAGAATGGCTAAATATTTGCAGCTGTAATACCTCTAAACAATTCAACTAAAAAGTAGACATGGATGTGGACATTGTGGCTATTTGGTAATTAGTATAATAGCTTAACAGTGGATTTGCTCTTATCCTTACTAAGTGACAGGCAAAGTAAGAATTTACAAAATAAAATCTTTTAACAACCTCCTATCCCAATACATTAGGCCAAGAACTACGGCAAATTGAAATTAATGATGGGTGTCTTTAGATTGCCTAACTTTTTTGGAGCTACTTACATTTTTCTTTCCTATATTGAAGAAAAAACAGCCATTTAGTTTAGACTTAGCAAAGGCTAGCAACTGTAAGATATGTAGTATTAGTCAAGTAGCTAACCTGTTACACAGGAAACTTAATAAATAAAACGTTCTGCCTCAGCAAAAGAAGTTTAAGATTTTTACAACCGTGGCTCATTAAATGCTTGAATATTTTTATGTATAAACACCTAAAGTAAGTTTGTGATTTGAAATTAATGGCAAAAGGTTAGACTCAACTTATTTACTATTGCCTTTCTCGGCCTGGGCCCAACCAGGCTAGGCAACTTAATTGACTACTAAAAGTTTATGGATAACTCGAACAGCTGACGTGTAAAACCATGTAAAAGTCAGCCGATCAGCATTGTGTACCAGGTCAACACCCCACTATTATAGTTTATATAAAATTCTGCAAGTTCAGTTGCAAAATGCATGCTTCTAGAAAGCAGTTGTGCAACTTTTTTCAAGTGCATTACTTTATTTCATATCTTAAATTTATGATCTTTGATGTATTTTTCAAAACAATTAAATTGAGTGTGTATAAAATGCAATTAAAAATTGTATGTCTACAAAAATGACCTGGTACACTTTTGCAGCTGAAGGCCAGTTGTTACATAACTCTTAGCTTTATTTGTTCTCTATTATACTAGTATGAACTCTTGTTCTCCAATATGCCAGCTGGTAATGAGCCACCAGATTTTGGTACAGAACTCTGATTAGCCGGGTTTTTGAATGGTTTTCTAATACATACATCTGATTGCCTGAATAGTGCACACTCCATCTACATTTACATGGTGCAAGCTACAGGGTAATATTATACCAACTTTCTGTTTACTAATCTTTTGTTCACAATAGTAAATAGGCTATTCAGCAAAGATTTTATGGCATGTAAGCCATGGGAACTATCAACCCTCTCTGCTGTATATATTTTAGCTTGTAATAGCAAGTCTACATCATAGTGTTACTACCAATATTCTCATATAAACTTATTCAATTTTCTTCAGATAATAAAATCCCTCCTTCACTCATAGAAAATAACAAGCAATCATTCAATGATTTAGCTTTGGTAAACTATCATGTACAGTTTTTAAATGCATTTCTTTTAGACTACCCTATTCTTCAGCTTACCAATACCATAGCTTAAAAAATGTGTATTGCAGCTTATGCTAAGCCTGAGTTGGCCGTTTCTGAACCTAAAATACTGTTTGTCTCTTATATTTGGACAATAGGTTGAACTAGTCATATTATATTTACTTGCAGGATTTAAAATGCAAGTTTAGCAACAACATAGGTTTTTCTTTCAATGAATTATAAACACATAAATTATTGGTGTAGAGAAATTGCAATTTATGCTGCTTATGATAACATAATGTTTTTACACGATCTAATCTCATAGCTTTAAAATATCGTAAGAAATTTTTCTATGAAAGTACTGGATTTCATCAGTTATAGAGAAAGTACTAGACTTCATCAGTTATAGAGGGTGGCTGCAGATTGCAGAGATCCCAGCAGACAATAGGACTTTCAAGAAATGCTAGCTGAAGGCTTTACCCAATACTTTACCATTCAAACAGAATGTAATGGGTGTCAACATGCATTACATAATGTTGTGACTATGCATAGTAATCTGGCTGTATGAGACAAGGCTTTGTTCATGAATTTAAGCAAATACTTCTGACAAACAACTATTGCTTTACTTAGTAGCTGGTTTAAACCCATGCAGCTATAACAACAATAATTTTAATGAATGTTGTGTTTAAGCAATGGGTATAAATCATTCTTACTTTAAACACTGAAGTATTATCGGGCAATGACTAGTAATGAGGTGGTCACTTTTGATAGACTTTAAAGACAAGTATAAATGAAGCTAATTTACTCCTAAAAAAAATTGCAACCAAAAAAGTTTATTCTTTACTGAGTATAGGATTGTCGCATGTTAAATTATAACCTTAACTAAATAAGTCAAGACAGCAAGTGAACTACTTTAGGTGATAGATGAATACTCTATATAAAACATCTTTTCTAAATATGTAAACTGCTAAACCCTACAGATAAATAATAAATACATGTGGTTTAACTACTAATGTTTATTGAAACAATTTCAAAGTTTAGTAGAAAGAACTATAATGGGACAGATGCATAAGCAATATTAGCAGCAGTGATGGTTGATTAAACCTCTTTAGTAGTTCCCATGGCTTACACGCCATAAAATCCTTGCTAAATAGCCTATTTACTATTATGAACAAAAGATTGATAAACAGAAAGATGGTATAATACTACCCTGTAGCTTGCACCACGTAAAGGTAGACGGAGTGTACACTATTCAGGCAATCAGATGTATGTATTAGAAAACCATTCAAAAACCCAGCTAATCAGAGTTCTGTACCAAAAGCTGGCATATTGGAGAACAAGAGTTCATACTAGTATAATAGAGAACAAATAAAGCTAAGAGTTATGTAACAACTGGCCTTCAGCTGCAAAAGTGTACCAGGTCATTTTTTTAGACATACAATTTTTAATTGCATTTTATACACACTTACTTTAGATGTTTTGAAAATACATCAGAGTGTCATAAATTTAAGATATGAAATAAAGTAATGCACTTAAAAAAAGTTGCACAACTGCTTTCTAGAAGAATGCATTTTGCAACTGAACTTGCAGAATTTTATATAAGCTATATTAGTGGGGTGTTGACCTGGTACACTTTGCTGATCGGCTGACTTTTACATGGTCTAAGTAATTTTAGAGGTAATGGCTTTCATTATAGAGCTAATAACAGGCTCCAACCTTATAGAGATACACAAAGGGCTACATAAGGACAACAACAACTACAATAAGTATAACATAGGACATGAAGTTTGAAGCAATTTTGCTGGCAATTCCCCAAAGAATTAATATTATACCTAACTAATGTAAACTTTAAACACATTTTTTCAACTTGCTGAAACTTCATACCAGCAAGAAATCTTTTTAACGAAGATAAATTGCATTTTGTAAAACTGTTTGATGTTGCTGTGCAGCTCTGGCTGAATTATAATGAAACATAGAGCAAGCCATTTATTTTGCAAAACTAATCATAAAGTACAGAATAAATCATGAAAAGTTGTATAATTTTGTATTTTATATCAAAAAAAGTTTTCTTTAGTTAAATTAACATTTCAGTTGTGGAAAGAACAACTGTTATATTGTTTCTAATAGTTTCACTTGAAGCTTTCCTGCAGTGTAGCAGTGTTTGTTCTATCTATTCAGTCAGTTACCTAATTATTTATTAGTTTGTAGGCTGTTCTATTTACTCTAGGCCCTAGGCTTTAAGAATGAAGAACTAGCACTATCTAGCACCATCTAGCAATTGTAACCTATTGATAGTCCAGGGTGCTTTACTTGCCATACTCTGGCTTGCAGATCGAAGGATTCAAATTGCTTTTTATGACTAGATACCTGTTACATTTTGCTCTTACAAGATAAATCAATTTTAAAATATTCTCAAAGTAAAAACATGTTTAATGGTAGCACCATACATTGTTGTTCAGTTTGTATCTCTACCTCAATATTTTGCATTATTTTGTTCTACCAATTTGTGAAAAGAGCTACTGAAAGAGCTGTTGATGAAACTTAAAACAAATTGAAACATTTACCCCATACTCAACTTGCTGGATTGCTCTCTATCATGGTAGGCTATCAACAAAGCAAGCCAAAATTGCTTATTCTGAAGTTTAGCTTTTGTGAAAATTGGCAAGCTTTAGTTAATAACCTGTAATTATATAGCCAAGTTGTTTAATTAAGATTTAAAGTAGCATTGTGTTACACACAATAGTTTCGGAAAATAATTGAAAGAAAAATTTAATAATATATTACTATAAAGTACCAGGAAAGTCTTGCTGATGTTCATAAAGCATGCATTAAACATTCTGTATTTCAATGGAAGATGACTTACACATTGTAGAAGGAAAGTTGTCTACTTGTCTTAGTTTACAAGGCTATGTCGTAATGCTAGTAGTAGACTGATACCCAAACAAAAAAAAAGGAAAAAATCTGGTGCTTGTCATAAATATTATGTTAGATTTGTCTCTCTAGCATTAGGACAAGAAGAGAGATGAACCAGTTGCATATATAGTGCGATTGTGCATAAACTGCTATCCTAGCTTACAAATTGTTGAGTGCCAATATTTGAATTGTCAATATATTTATGCCAGGTAAGGCCAGTAAGAAAATGTAGTTTACAAGATTAAATAAAAAGTACGTAAAAGCAGTAACAGAGACGAGTTCTGAAACGTCTGCTCATGCAAACAAAATGCCCAATTGCTAAGAGTTGGGAGCAGTTTTGAAGAAGCTTGTATATTATACCACTAATTGTTAACATTAAATCTATAAAAGTTACTGCTAAAGATTGAAAAAAAAATCAAGGCACATTCAGAAGCTTGCTAATATATTTCTTTTGAAGCTATTGCAATTAAAGAGTAATTTGTAGTGTAACTGCTGCATTTCTAGCCAACAAAAAGTTTCAATAGCTTATAAAAGGCTAGACAACATGGTTTTCAAATTTTGTTTTAGTACACATAGCTTCAGGTTTTTTAAGAAGCACTATTTTATATATTAGCAACTGTGAAAGATATAGTTAGGGGTTGCTCTTATTTGTGCTCCGTAAAGCATTTAAAAAAAGAACTCAGATATGGGTTTGAGAAGAAAGAGCATATAATTAGTAGCCTTACATTCAGCTTTAACTCAATATATTTTACTGAAGCGTTGAGTTAATCGCTATAGACTTTAGAGCATATGAAAGTGTACTAGCCGACTGTTTTGTGTGCACTATAGCAAAGAATCACAGTTCAAAGTACATTTTCAGATATAAATGATTGTGAAAAATATATTCTAATTGGTTTAATCTTATCATATATTACAAGTCTCTTTGTTATGTAAATTCAAATAGAATACTATAATTATTTTGAAATAAATATTAAAAAATTATCAGCCTATTGTGCATTAGTACTTCAAATAATATTAGCAATGACAAAAATATTAGTAGGACATTTTGTTCTCATATGATGCATCATGAAGATGAAGTGCAGAAAATGTGCTAATATTCTTAAGATTAGTTTAAAGCAATGGTGTTCTGCGTGTTCTTTAATGATTGATTACAAACAGTGCTCTCAAATTGCTATCTATATAACTGTTCAAAGAATCACCGAGGCAGACTTTTAAGAAATCTGCAAAATACTGTACCTATACGGTTGATTTAATGAAAGGAATAGCTAGTAAAACTTCAAAAATAAGCCTTTGAAGCAAATCGTTTAGCATCTGGTAAATAGAAGTGCATACTTGGCCGTTTTTTTTAGTATAATACCTATATAGTGGTGCTATCTATCCAATTGTTTTTTATTAAAAGACTTTAGAACATATAGCTAGTTTAGAAATTAGTTTTATCTTGCTTATTTGTCCGAATTATAGTAGGTATATGCATGGTAGCTAAATGAACTTAACACACATATTTTTTAATACAGGAAAATACTATAGATATTAGATATTACAGTATAAACTGGCTGCAATCAAATTGAGTAATTTTTAAAATAAAATATACATTATACGTTTCATTCATTCTTTAAGTATACAATATAGGCTTATAATAATTTGAGGCAACTTTTAATTAATTAATTATATCTGTATTTTGTCAACTAACTGCTATTCTATTTTTGCTATTACAATATTTTACTTCACTTGCTTATTGAATGACGTGCAATTTCTTTTTCAAAGTACTTGTTTTTACAGTTTAAAACTATATACACTTGGTTCAATTTAATTGAACTTTTCCTGTTATATAAAAAAATATATATATACAACTTTCATTACCTAAACAAAATATAAGAATAAGCAAAACATCAACAAATGTAATGAGGATGATACAGGGTGCACTTCGAATTATTAGACATGAAAATCCTTATTCGATTTTAAAAAGGAAATACATAACATAGGAAATTGAAGTGTAATTTTTTTTATTTTGAATGCATGGCTATATCAGTTCCTTACAGAGAGTAATGGCATAGTGTGAATAGAAGTTGAAAAATAATTTTTTTTTAACTGAAATTGTTGGATAATTAATTATAGCAGACAAAGTAGAACAAAACCAATTGAGTTTCTATACTTTGCATAGTACAAATGTAATATAGCTTTTATTACTCAAAAAGTAAAAATGAGAAGACAATTTCAAAGTAAAAATAATATGATATATTCTGATAACAGAGGGGGCTCTGTTTATAGGCCCCCTATGGTATCGAAATATACCAAATGCATATAAGCCCCCTATGAGCAGCCCCCTATGAAACCACATTTAAGAATATATATATATATATATATATATATATATATATATATATATATATATGTATATATATGTATATATATATATATATATATATATGTATGTTATAGTATTTGAGACATAGGATGGTATATATTTGCATAATGCAGGGCATGGCTGTCCAAATCGGAAAGTTTTGACAACTATTTCCTTCTTTATTTGCAATAACTTACAAAGCTGGCTGCAATACAAAGCATTAGAGTTGGTTGTGTAAAAAGGAGATAACTCTCTCTATTTGCACATTACACTGAAGTGATGTAATGAAGGCTAGTGTTAGTTGCCTAATAAATACATTGAAATAGTTGGTATTGAGGTTAAAATCACTAGGTATTGCTACTCAATGGTTGGTCGTGGCAACCAGTAAAATAATATTGCAATTCAATTACAAGCAATGTACAAAATAAGGTTTTACAAATCATTCATATTATATTGAAAATTGTCTTTGTAGATTAAGTTCTTAAATTACTAATAGAAGTAGTAGTCAGTTTTACTTTATAATATGTATACATTTTTCATTTGTTGGCAAGAGAAAGTTTTTAGGGACAAGCTTTGTTTAATTTAGAAACATTTTTATCATTCTTCTACACTAAAACATTTAGTAGCAAATGTCAAAATAGAAATTATACTAGACTTACAGTTAAAAGGTTGTTAGTGTTCTTTGTTGTGACTTCTATGACAGGGGCATATTCATTAACATCAGTCACTTCAATATAGACAAAAGCTGATGAGCTCAGGCTAGGGGTACCATGATCTTGGGCTATAACGGTCAAAATGTACCTTGTTTCCTGTTCACAGTCTAATGACCTGATGATAGATATATTTCCTGTAAACAGAAAAAACAAGTTTATACAATAATGTTCTTTACTTTATAAAATAATATAGAGAACTAATACATCAAATCAGCCTACATTTCTAATTTTGTTGCTTTTTATTAATAAAATGATTTCAGATAAACATGTATTGCAAAACTTGCAACCTTATAGTCTTTATTATAATAATTAAACTAGTTCATTCATGTGAATAGTTTTAAGGAGCTAGCTGTAAAGTTTACTATACAAGAGTTCAATTAGAAAGGAGTGTGATTGCAAGCACTAGAATGTGTTAGTTCCTTTCGAAAGATATAAGGTTGTGTAGCATCTAACAAAAACCCTTCGTATTTTCAATCATCTATTCTTTTCTATATGAAGTAACATATAGCTTATTATGCTTACCTGAATCTTGGTCGATGCTGAATGGAGAGGGGGTGTCGGACAGAAAGTAAGAAACCGCACTGTTAGGCTGAGAGACATCCTTGTCTGTAGCGTGCACTTGGGCTACTACTGTGTGTAAAGGGATCGATTCCAGTAGACTGACCGTCACATTTCCTTCTTCAAAAACTGGCTCATTGTCATTCTCATCTTCTACATTGACCTTTACCTTCATCAAAGATCCACTGAAACATAGTAAGACTTATGCATTAGTTTTTACAACTTATTGCTATTGAGTGGTCTTATAATTTGACTGGGATATGTCACATTTTTAGAAACGATATAAAAAAATATTACAAAATAAGTAAATATTTGACCAAGTTCATTCGCAAAATATTATACTGTACATTAAAAATAATCATTGCTTTCAAGTTTGTCACATTGCAAAAAAATTGGATTCTAATATTTTGAATAATATATTGCTGGTTGTTAAGTTTATAAGCACTCATTCTATACAATAGCATCAGTGTTTATAATATTATTATTTCTATATTTTTAGATTATTTTTATACCTATAGCTAAGCGCTTACAGCTAACATAACAGCTATACTATATAGTGTTGAAATGACTCAAAAAACAAAAATAAATAGACAAGAAGCCTCCAAAACTCGACACATTAAGTCAATATTTCATTCGGTTCTAACAAAATAACATATTCCAAGCTGAAATCTGGAGTTTCTGTTTCACCAGTTGCTTTACAATAGCCTGTGCCTGCATGGAATAACTATGGCAAAATATATTCAAGATTCTATAATCTATAAGAAGTTTGATTCGTTATACATACTTGTAAGGCTGAGAGGGTGAGAAAGCCAGCAGTTCAAACTGAAAGGAAGTAACAAGTTCACAGTCTATAGGTTCCTGTACTGTTACATGGAGACTGATGGTGCTGCCTTCTGCATCCTCCTGGAGTTGGAGAGACACACCTGTAAACACCACTAAATACGTAAATGTGTCTGTAACTTACCTCTCTAGGTATAAGTTTATCTTTCAGGTGAGCTACAAGCTGAAATGGGCTAATGTTTTTTAGACTAGGCACTATATGTTAAGATTCTCCTACTATTGAAAATTTACAGAAACAAAACTCAAAAATGAAAGAAACTTCAATAACAGCCTCATTTCTCAACGCAAGCTGGAGTTATGAAACATTGATATGAGCTCTTAATTGGCGATTGGAAACTAAGCTTTCAGAGTTATCTACTTTTGCCGAGGGGGGAGAGAGAGGTTATTATTTATTTGCTCTGCATTACATAGTAAAAGCATATAGATTTTAGAGCATACTATTATTGTCATAAGTGATCTAACAATATTCAATATACCTGGTAAAGTATTATCCCCACCATAAGTGATTTGATACTGAGTTTTGGAGTTTTCTTCTTTGTCTAGATCCACTGCAGATGGTAAAGTCAAAGTGAAGTCTGAAGTTCCTTCTAGTACACTGATGGAAACCGATGACTGTGGAAACACTGGCAGGTTATCATCTACATCTTCAATTATCACCTGATTTGTTGATAAAACATCAAAATTCAGTAAACCATTTCAGTAAAAAGGCATGTATATTTTAAATACTGCATGTGTTTACATCTCCAAAAACTAACAAAAACTCTAAAACTATTACTAATTACTATAGCTAATTACTCTGCTTGAGTTAAAGATTATTCTAATAATTAAAATTTTCAATCATGCAAAATAAACCAACAGTTGGTTTAAGCAAAGCCAGAAGGCTTTTCACAGGGCTTTGAAAGCAAAGCTTTCAGTTTGAACAACTTTCTGGCTCCTCTACAATATTGTCATATTGTCTTCACTGTCAGCATGAAACTCTTCACCATCTTGAGATATCAGTAGTCTAATTACATACAGCTCACTTGACTCGCAGATTTGTATAAAGCAATAAGCAAGTTGCACGCCAAGACATTTCAATTGTATTATTTTCTCTTTTGAGTGCATCTTTACTTCTGCTTATAATAAAATATCATCAGCTTAAAAGGTGAGTTTATTAAAACAAGCATACTTGTTGTGATGAACTCATTTTCAATATAGATTCTGTTTATTAACTTTTCTTTATTCTACACTCTACAGTACATTATATAGTTCCTAGAGCAGTAATGTCTTTCACTAACTATAGTTTACACCTTATTTTGGAGAAAAAACTACCAGTAGCAAATCTACTGACTCAATAAATAAGTTTGTGTTGTTTTCAGCAGCTTGATTTAGTACAGAAGGCTTTAATATAAACACTTAAACATAAATGTCACACACTTACATCTAGTTTAACAGCACTACAGACTTACATCCATTTTAACAATAAGACACACTTGCACTATATATTTTACTTCAACAATGTTACAAACTCACATTACCAATTTAACAGTCCAACATACTTACATTTACCTTAGCAATATCACACAGCTTTACATATACTTTACCAACACAACAGACTTACATTTAATAATTTGACAATACAACATACTTACATTTACTTTAACAATACTACAGACTTACATTTACTTTAACAAGATCGTATCCCAGGATGTGAGAGACAAAAACATTTACAGGAAGAAGGCATTCTTCAGCTTTGGGTTGGCAGACAGATTCTCGGTCTATCACTTTCTGAGTGTAGATGCTTCCATTTACTGAATGGATGTAAAAGTATGGGGAAATTCCCAATATGGAAAACCTAAAGCAATACTATGTATAATAATATATAGATATAATAATATGTATGTTGCATTATGTAAAAAACCTCTCAATAAACACCATGCAATCATTTACTCAAAATATGAATGTTCCAGGCAAAAGTCGCAATTTAATAAGCCCAGATTTACAGTTTCCTAATTTGATTAAACTCAGTTCATTAGCTAAATTATGTAACATTCACCTGTCTTTGCTTGTCATCCGGAAACAATTTTTTTCAAGTTTTATTGATCGATGAAGATATAAACAACTTATTTGAAGTAAAAGGATACTTATGAAACATTTGAGGTTGAGCGAGCAGATTAGTAGTTGATCAGGAAAATATAGTGGTACTTGCCTCGTACTCTTTAACTTTTCCACAGGATAGTCTTTGACTGGACTGAGATCTGTTAGTTTAATAACCAATTGAGGGAAAGTCTCTTCCTGAATATTTACTGTGACCGTAGCACTATGAGCTGGTGTAGAATACCATAGCAATGCCAAAGATAGAATGCAGAGTCGCGCTCTCATTGTGTCAAGGTTTAGTGAATGGTGAAGATCTCTCTGTAGAACAATATAGATTACAGAAATATATTTAAGGTATAGCCAAATAATTAATGACAAAAATAATTTGTTCAATCACTGATACATAATATTTTAGGTTGAGTTTCCATGGAAAGCAAAATATTTCCTTTTTTTGAGATTTCCTTTAAAAATCTTGTGTCTTTCAACACTTCTAACAAAATTATTAAATGTTTGGAAATTTCTAAATTTGCTCAGCAGATAAACTTAAAAACTAAGAGTTCTTATCTATCTAATACTTATACCCTTATGGTAACTGTTCTTTGGCAGAGCTTAACATAATTCTTTAATATAATAATACTAATAATATTTTGTTATAACTTCAACTTGTAATTATAAGTGAGTTGCTTCATCATTATTGTACAGAATTCAAAACTCTACCAGTCAGGTTTGTGTCTGCAGCTAATAATCCAACACATGAAAAAAGCTTGCTAAATCCTGAGGCCATTGAGCTTTTGTAACCAATTATCATGCTCCTTAGTTGTTAGAAAAGCTTTTAACAAGCAACCAATAATGTATGATAAGCCAGTGAAAAAGCAAAACAATAAAGCTACGAAAAATACTTCAGCTTTCACTTGATATTCTAAGCCTTTATTTTAGAGTCCAGGATCGAGATGACCTCTCAATATAAATATTACTACTAGTGATAGAAAAATAATTTCTGCAGTTGTTTTTTGATATACTTTTCATGACAAAAATAATTCAGCTAGCACATGAATACATCAAAATTATTAGATTTAATGGCAATAATAATTCTAATAATATCTATCAGTAATAATAATAATAATACACATTAAATGTGCAAAAGCACAAGTTAGCGCAGCACCTGCTTTCTGATGATCAGTTAACTAAATACAGGCATATCCCATAGCCTCCTTTAGTTTTTATAACTGCTATTAAATGTAGACTACTAAATTCAGTTAATATGTTGAGTGAATATTTCTACCTTTACAACTTACCTTGACCATCTTGCTGAAGATGCACTTCTGTACTATTCAGCCTTGTATTGGCTCGCTGTTATATAATCAACCATTGTGTGCATATAAAGCCTTTGTTTTCCTTGTTAACCATAATGATGGACAGTAGCTCCTTGGTGACTGGCTAATCACGTTTAATAACATATTCCTCTATCTACCAGGTGACCAATCTTGATCTGAACATGACATGTGATCATTTCCCAATAATGCAGTAAGCTTAGCAATGGTTCCTGAGACAAAAGCTCCCAGCTCATAGATCATTAATGCTTGCGCTTGCAACTGTTATTTCTTGAAAATTAGACTTAATGGTGAGTATTAGAACATATGCTAAGCATACTAAATATAGACTTCAACATTAGAAAATAAATAATACTCCTTGAGACTTGGAGCTATTTTATTGCACCAACCGTGAAACTTGGGCACATTGTCACGACATTCAATGCTATGGAAACATGTAGAAAATATCAATGCAGAATAAAATAATTTTCTGGTTTGAATTTAAAGAAGAACTTAATGTTTAGATGTAATGATAACTACAGCGGAATAGTTTAAAATGGCTCAGATCGTAATGTAAGAAGTAAGTGATGTTTAACACAAAGTACTTGAGACCAATTTTGGCTTTCTCTATTTTTAACAATAATTATAATACAATATACATCACTAGTTTCATTTCATTCAGCAGTATACTGGCTGGAGAGTATAAAAGATATAGCTTGAGAAACAAATATCACAATACAGCTCTGATATATTTGAATAAACTAGCTAAAAGTACCCAAATATCTTGAGCCCAAATAAAATATTTGATCAAGTTACAATGCTGTGAAATATTCAGCTTATCAATATTGTTTTTACTAATGGCAAGTTATTATAATATATAACAGGTAAGGTGCTTAATGCTGTAAGCAGTATAACATAATATTATGGTGACCCTATTTATAGTTATACAAACTTGTACCACATGAGAGAGAGAGAGAGAGAGAGAGAGAGAGAGAGAGAGAGAGAGAGAGAGAGAGAGAGAGAGAGAGAGAGAGAGAGAGAGAGAGAGAGAGAGAGGGGGGGGGGGAAGAGAAAGAAATTACATTGCAGCACTAAATATATTTAGGTGCTAGGTGCTGGTAGTATTATTATCTGCACTTTTAAAACTCTGTACAACTTAACAATCTTTTAGTGTTTGCTGTTGACTAATGGGCCAACATGACTAAAAACTAATAGCTTATGACTTGTTTAGCTGCAGAAAAATTAGCACAAAAATATATGTTTTATATTTAAAAAGTTTTTCTACAGTTTATTAATTGTATAATCCCAACAGATAATTATCTAAGCTAAATGGAATGAGAATTTGATAATTGTTGGAGTTTGCTTTAATTCCATCCACGCAGCTAGTTACACAGTTACTCAGATAAAACTTAGAAAAATTATTCTCGCAAAAAAAAACCTTGAAATCTTAAAAAAAATTTAATTAGCTACTCATTTAGTCTATGAAGCAATTCTAGCTAAACTGTGTTGCATAACTCATGCTCAGCATTGAACTCTCTCGCGGCGTTTAGAAAGCATACATAAAAATAATTACCAGGCTTTATTTATAAAAAATTAGAATAGTTTTTTTATTAAAAAAGTTAGAATAATCTCCCCTGAGTTCTCAATAGTATTTCCATCAATGAGCTGTTACCATAAATGATAATGTGAAAGTAGTGTAAACTCTGGCAATGCACTACCAAACCACTGATATCAATCTTAAAAGCTATTAACGAACTTTTATTCCTTTCTAAACGAACTTTTATTCCTTTCTAAACGAACTTTTATTCCTTTCTAAACGCTGGACTGCTAGCGTAGATATATAGTATATTCTTATAGTCAAAAAGTGACATTATTATGCAAATTAGTCCATAACGACACTTAGCATTTGGTTTCTTTTAAAATTTATTGTAGCCCGCAAACATAGCTTCACAAAACTTCATAATAGGAAGTGATTATATGCCGACTGTTCCACCAATCAAGTCATGGTGGAATTGTAAACAGAGTCTGCTCTATGTTTATATGGTAGAAGAAAGTTTTTCCAGTTGGCTAGTGCATGAGAGCAAGTTCCAGAGTTGATGCAGCGGGCAAGAGAGCCAGCAGTGAGTATTATGCCCAGGACTATGCAACCGGTGCTCATTAACAAGATGAACTTCTTTACCTTGCGCTTATTCAACTCACTTGGGATATTTTCTTCTGCTTGGGCTGTTAGACCTACAACATTAAATTCAGTAGATCATTTTGTGATGCTAGTCTGTAGAATGGTTTTATAAGCAGCTCCGAGTTGTAGGTCAATGAGTGCAGTAGTTCAGAGGGAGGGGTTTGGGGGTTGGGAGTTAGGGACATAACTCCAAACTACTGCACTCATTCACCACCAACTCGGAGCTGCTTATAGAATCATTCTAATCTGTAATGCAAACAGTTGCTGTTAGTGTAAGTTCATCTTTATAAATCCACTCACATGTGAAGAATAGAGGGATCCACCCAAGTACAGGGAAACAAACACAGGCTATAAAAGCACAAGCCATAGTCTGTGTAGTTGACGGGTCATACTCATCAGACACCAAGGTCTGTGTTAGTTCTTCATTATCCTCTGTCATCCCCTGGTGATATGTAAAACTTCATAGAAAAATTGAGTTTAGCACACCAGACTGCATATAATTATCTACATATTAAAATGTTTGTTTTGCCACTGTTCCTGCAAAAACTGCTTGTATGGAATACGCCTCAAACTCTGCTAGAAACACTGCTTCTAAATTAACCAACTTTTTGCTAACTGTTGGAATTAAGTTTTAGCAATATTTATAATTCAAAACAACATCCTACAATGCAAAGAGCCAACAACCCATGTGTATGTATGTACACTACTTTGTTATATATGTTCTAGTACTATAGAGTACCCAGCACTCTAATAGAGTACTCAGCACTCTAATACTCAGTACTTTAGTACTCTAGTACGCTAGTACCCAGTACTCTAGTACTCAGTACTCTAGTATACTTGGTATGACTCACATGTATAGGGCATGGTCTAGTTGATACACTAGCAGGCAAGGAAAGCTGGAAAGATGCTGTGTGTGGTGCAGGTAATTGGTACACATTCAGACTACTATATGCAGGGGGAAGACCACCAGGTATCTCTGTTTTCTGACCTAAAGCATTAGAGTCATCGTTATACTAATTTTTGGTACCTATAATAAATATTATTATTTTCTACAGAAGGATTAAATTTGTGTAATATATTTGTTTTGCAGCACCTATAACATAATAGCTACACTTATTACTTGATTATTATATATAGTAGTCAGTACTGTAAGTGTGCTGTAAGTGTGCTGTAAGTGTGGAAATATGGTTTTCCAAATTATTGCAAATAACGGTATTGCAAGGAGTGTTTTTTTTCCTTTTTAAACCAAAACTTGAACATCTCTAACCACCAGAAAAAAATACTTTGGCTTTTTTATACTTTTAAAACTAAAGTGCTGTATTATACCTGGAGAAATGTTAAGTAAATCATCACTTTTGGGAGAAGATGCTTTTAGACTTTGCATATGTAATATAACATCAGCTGGGTTGGCTTCATGGAGCTTTACTTCAGAAGCACTTGACGTAGCTTGTTCTGTGATCACACTACTATCAGTTGCTGCTTTTCCTTCAACATTTATATCTCTTTCTGCAGCTGTACTTTCTTCTAATAAAGTGTTATCTGCAGCTGAATTTCTGTAATGAACTATGGGTTGGTACAGAGTTAATTGATTATGAATTGACTGCTGAATGAAATATAGAATGGCAATCAAATAGTATTTTTGATACCAAATAATATTAATTAGTATATAATATTATCTTGCACAAGCAGTACCTATTTTAAATTATGATATTGTTTTTCAAATTATCAAATATAGTGATCTTTGCATAATTGTAAATGGCAAAGATTAACATTTTACAGGGTCTAATTTATGCCAACCTGCTGTATGATTTAAAAAAATTTGTTGAAATAAATAATATTTATCAGAATTTTTTCACTAACCAAATGCATAACGGTAACATGTGACTAAAATATTTTGTGCTGAGTATACAAGTACAAGCTGGAATTTTTATTTTAAAAACAACCTGGGTAAAATAAGAACAACAGTGAAAACTATCATTCCCATGATATAAGCTAAAATATTCTAACACCAAACTATAAATCTAATGCCAACAGCTAATCTTTATACAGCATGAATCTCATTATACTTTTCAGTTAATGATGAGTTGTAGCCTTACCAGGTTCAAAATCTGTGCTGGGCAGAGTGACAGAGCCTTCTGTTTCTTTATTGTTACTCTTATCCATGACTTCACTAAACTATCTAATATGTATGCACTATTTCATTGAGTGCTATATGCTGAAATGAAGCTACTGTTAAAAAATATTTTGCTGTTCTAATTCTAAAGAAATCTTCTGCAATGCTTATATTTTTCAAATTCTTGAAATATTATTCTGAAATGCAACAATTATTAGTATCTTCACAATTAACATAGCAGGCTAACCTGCAACAAAGCTATTTCCGGTAGAATACACATTATCATGCTCACTATGCTGTAACTGTGAAAAGTTGAGGCATAGAATAATCTAGTTGATGAGAAAACTCTTATTCTAAGATTTCAACACTTTAACTTTTTTATAGTCTGTCCACAAAATGTTTTGATCGAAAATATTGTAGTAGATTTTTGAGTTAACTTTAAAATTGTCTTCTCTTGCACTATAATTTTAACTGTCCATATTTCTTTGTCCGATTCGGCATGCCCGAAGTTTAGGGTGTACGATTTTAGCCGCGATCGGGTGGAACATTCTAGAAGTCTGGGCGTCCGAACTTCGGGGCTCCTGATGTTCAAAGCGTCTGATTTCTAGAGTATAGAAGGAGGCGAGTTTCCAGTGTAGTTCAGTCTACCACTGGAGCTTGCCAAGGACAGACTTCGGATATAGACTTTTATATTATATCTTTTACACTACGTAATAAAACCTTCTACACCTGGAAACCTTTCTGCTCTCTTCTCTTACTCACAAGGAGTTATGTTCTCCGGTTTATTATTCCAACCCGCAAAACTATCACAATATGATGAGATAATTTAATTATATGCTGGATTTGGTATGCATATAAATTTATTGTTTAATAAAAGTATTGCTCAAAAATAAATAAAATAATAATTGTACTAATACATTGTTTTAATATGATGAACTGTGACAAAAAGCGTTCCTACCACAGGCTAACAAGTAAGCTACTTGCTTAATAAGACAGAACCATAAGGTATTTTTGAGTTATAAAAAGACATGACTAAATAATACTTTATCAACTGACAGGGACACTACCACTTAGCAAACATGGCAAATATACAAGGACAACCCAATTTCTATGTCATACACAGTAAGCGAGGAAATACTAAAGGAAGAAATAGAAAAATTGTACGACTGCAGAGGGGAGTTTTGCAAAGACAGACATCTATGAGAAAAGACATGAATTAGAAAAGAGAAGGGATATAATGACAGGGGTGTAGATGGCTGAGCAACTAATGGATATATCACAGTTTGGGGGGGGGGAGGGGGTTCTTAACACGCAAGCTAAATGCAGACCCTTTGAATATTTCAAGCTTCACACATTGAGATGTAGAAGCTCTACTCGTCTATACTAGTCACACAATCACACAGACATTCTACGCTGTAAGATAATATTAATAAACTCTAGCACCATAAATTATTTCATGAATGGAGATTGTCTACCCTGCTAACTCACACAACATGTAGCAATATAATAACATAAAAATATTATATACTAATAGATCATACCAAATTAACAAAAATAAACTAGCACAATGATTACTTTACTGAAGACGGCTCATATCACAAACACATATGAAAAATACACCCTGGGGACATTTTATATTAGCTTCTAAGTTTCCAATTCATTGAACCATTCTTTCATGGCATCATTTCCTTATAAGGTCAAGACCTTTTGCCAGTTCATGTTCAACAAAATGCCACAACTTAGATTTTGGCATATATATGTTAAGTTGAAACTATTCCAGAAAAATTAACTTTGAACTAAGATGATCTTAAGTGAAGCTATATATCTAATGTATGTAGTTCACAGTACTTGACACTTGAATTATTATGTAATTAGGCCACAGTGGCACAGCACAACTTCACACAAAGCAGTTAAGAGTCTGATGAAACTCCTGCAGACAGACCAACATCTGAGTGAGACTGGGCCTGTCTCGGGGCTGCATGGCCCAGCAGTACGCCATCACCGCAAACAGCTCATCTGGGCAGTTGATAGGCTGCAGCAACCTGTATCCAGACTGCAGGTAGCCTGAGATCTCAAAGGCATCCACATCAGAGTACGGCTGCTGAGCAAAGGTTATCAACTCCCAAAGCAGAACTCCAAAAGACCACTGCAAGAAAATCAGATAATTAGACAAACAGAGTTCTAAACTGCATATAGACATGCAAGTTCAAAGTATTAAAAGAGTATAGCAATAGAACTAGTAGAGTATAGCAATAGAACTAGTATAGTATAGCAATAGTACTAGTAGAGTATAGCAATAGAACTAGTAGAGTATAGCAAAAGTACTAGTATAGCATAGCAATAGAACTAGTAGAGTATAGCAACAGTACTAATAGAGCACATTAATGTATATAATATATAATATTAGCACGTAGCTTACAGTATCCATAGAATGTATAATATTAGCATGTAGCTTATACTATAAGCAGAGTGTATATTAGCATGTAGCTTACAGTATCAGTAGAATAAGAATATCTCTTATCGACCAGAGTTTCCACAGCCATCCACTTCACAGGTTTGTTCTCATTGTCTCCTAAACACGTGTAGTCATCAGGGAAAAAGTCTCTGCTTAGAGCGTAGTCCATCAGCTTTACATTGTAATTACTATCCACACTACAAAACAGGAAGTGGAGTCTAGCTTAGCATTCTATAAATCATACTTCAGTGATGTCCATTCTGTTAACACAAATGTTCATTTATTGGTCGACTACTTAGAAAAATTTCTAAATTATCAAAACAAATGAATTAAAAAGTTATAACACTTCATTAAATAAAACTTTGGTGCAGCATTTCTAAACAGAATAATGTTTGTGGTAGATATTCACCAGCAATTCCTTGTGGCGACATCTTTGTGTATTATGTGTTTCCTGTGGAGGTAGTGCAACCCTTTGACTACCTGAATAGCTATGTTGACCAGCTGTTGAGTGTTCAGACACTGTAGATAAAACACCAGTTATGATATAATACAGAAAAGCACAGATAAATTACTTGAAATAAAATATAGACACAGAAATATATGTTGTTGACAACACGCACTGGACATTCACTACGCCCCCATGCTTCAAATTATGCAAATGGATTTGTCATTCGATTCCTGGGGACAGTGTCAATCGAATAAAACCACAACCACAGGTCAATGCAAACCACAACCGCAAATCCATCTACACAGCATCTATCCCAACCATGAGAATGTAGTCATTAAGTCAAATCTATGTATCATTTGAAGCTAACTACTTCTGTTCTGCTATAAGTTGACTTACAGGTAAGTGATGAGTTACTCTGTTGGATTGTAGGAGGAGGGTCTTGAGGTTACCCTTATCAGAGTGAGGGTAGACGAGTAGAGGGGGCTGATCCAAACACACACCTATCACAGGGTTGATGAACTGGTGGTTGAGGCCTTTAAGCAGGCAACTTTCTGTCAGCATAGTTCTAGTTTGTTCTTCAGAGGTCTCTGCTATAATATACCATGTGATAATATACTGTGTGATAACATACTATATGATAATATACTGTGTGATAATATACCATGTTATAATATACTGTGTGATAATATACCATATGATAATATACTATGTGATAACATACCGTGTGATAATGTACTGTGTGATAATATACCGTGTGATAATATACCGTGTGATAATATACCGTGTGATAATATACTATGTGATAATATACCGTGTGATAATATACCGTGTGATAATATACTATGTGATAATATTATACCATATGATAATATACTGTGTGATAATATACTGTGTGATAATATACCATGTTATAATATACTGTGTGATAATATACCATATGATAATATACTATGTGATAATATACCGTGTGATAATATACTGTGTAATAATATACCGTGTGATAATATACTGTGTAATAATATACTGTGTGATAATGTACTGTGTGATAATATACCGTGTGATAATATACTGTGTGATAATATACCGTGTGATAATATACTGTGTAATAATATACCGTGTGATAATATACTGTGTAATAATATACTGTGTGATAATGTACTGTGTGATAATATACCGTGTGATAATATACTGTGTGATAATATACCGTGTGATAATATACTGTGTGATAATATACCGTGTGATAATATACTGTGTAATAATATACCGTGTGATAATATACTGTGTAATAATATACTGTGTGATAATGTACTGTGTGATAATATACCGTGTGATAATATACTGTGTGATAATATACCGTGTGATAATATACTGTGTAATAATATACCGTGTGATAATATACTGTGTGATAATATACTGTGTGATAATATACTATATGATAATATACTGTGTGATAATATACTATGTGATAATATACTGTGTGATAATATACTATGTGATAATATACTGTGTGATAATATACTGTGTGATAATATACTATATGATAATATACTATATGATAATATACTATGTGGTAATATACTATGTGATAATATACTGTGTGATAATATACTATGTGATAATATACTGTGTGATAATATACTATGTGATAATATACTGTGTGATAATATACTATGTGATAATATACTATATGATAATATACTATATGATAATATACTATAGGATAATATACTGTGTGATAATATACCGTATGATAATATACGCTGACAAATACTAACCGGATGCTGACTTTATAAGTACTTTCTGCTCATAGCATTCCTCCGTCTCATCCTGTACATACACCACCCCGTGATACAGCTTACCAAAACCTCCTGAAAACACAACTGTCTTGTTTACAGCATACTTACTACTATATCTACCCTATCCTATGCTATCCTAAATTATCTTACCCTACGTTATGCTCCACTATCCAACCCTAACATATCCTAAATTATACCAAGTTATCCTAACCTAATCTAAACTACCCTATACTTTTTAAGTAATTAGAGATTCAATGACCACCTGTATGCTAAAATCTACCTCCCCTAAACTGAGATTACTTATTGTTCACAATATTCATGAGAAAAATATTAAATTTCAACCAAATTATTGACAAAATTACCAAATGAAAGATTGGCAAAATCATGTAAAATATGTTTACCGGATAGAAGCACTTCCCCAAGATGCACACTTTCCCTGTTAATGGCCAGAGGTGCTAAAGAGAGTTGAATATCACACGCAGACGTAGAGGGAGGGATGCTGAACGAGGAGAGAGTTCCCTTACGTGAGCTCGGTAAGCTCATCAGACTAGAGTTCCTGTTGCCATCTAGACGCAGCAGGCCAGACCCGTGGTTAGAGCTGCCAATCACACTGAAATACGGCAGCATCTATTAGTAGATGGCAGCAGAGACTGAACATAGTTCTCTCACAGCAGCTGTCTATACACTGCTGTGGTTATCTCCTGATCAATAGTAAGCTAAAACTGCTACTAACTTCTCATATATTAAGCAGAGTGATAATGGGTAGAATGCTGTTTATTACTAATATTCAAGTTATTGCTTAGGAGCTACTTTTTTTTGGCATACATTTGTTGACAGAGTATTGTACACTTGAAAGGTAAAATCATTGCGGACACTTTTCAGAGTAGAATACTAGCTAAACTATACAAATCCACAGAGTGTGAAGCGAGGATACGATGGTGCACCAGAAAAATAAAAATATTCAACACGTCATTGAGTTACAAAATAGCAACAAGAAACCACAGAGCACCAAATTTGATACGAGATATTCACTGCGTTTTCCAGCTTCGCATTATGCATTATGGATTTTTTCATACGGTGTTTGGAAACAGTTGCATTGAATTAAACCGCAACGATAAGTTCATGCAAACTGCAACCACAAATTCCTCTGCACGAACATCCATTCGCATAATTCGAAGTTATGAAAATGCAGTGATAGTACTCTGTAAGCTGTGCCCTGTACCTGGGTCTGTCGTTGACAATCAGAGTGGTGTGTCTACGGGTTCGGATGTACAGAGTGAATATAATAACAGCCACCAGGAGAATAATGGCAGAAGCCACGCCCACAGCTACATAAAATATCTCCGTGGAGGTTGGCTTAGCTCTTATATTAGTAGGTGAAACAGCACCTGGCAGCTCTACAAAACATGAACAGTATTTTGGAGTTATCATACCACTAACAGTTCAGTGGTCTAGGGGTTAGAGTGTTTGCTTCGTAAACATGAAGTCATGGGTTCAAACCCCAGCAAAGGCCATTATTGATGTTAGGAAAAGCATCCAGTCATAATTGCTCCTGTGCCTCATCTGAATAAGTCCTTAGCCCGATTTAACAAAAATCCCTTTCCATCAGGGGTTTTCTCACAGGGATGGGGACTATAAACTTGTAAGGGTTTAACAGTTCAGTGTACTCAATAGTACCAGTATATACATTTATAATGCTGTTATATTATACAGCATAGACCAGTATTAATGATTTTCTTGAATGCATTTATATTCGGAGAACAGATAAGTGTGACAAGTACAACTCAAAACTAAAGGTTACGGACACTGTAGTACCGCCAAGGGTAATCATACCAACACAGCAACATGCAACTATCAACTCTCTTATTTTGACATCAATTCCGAGAAAATTCAAGCAAGGTTGATGCAAATAACATAAAATATATAATACTTTGTCTAATTTCATCTCTACCTGTGGAGGCTCTAAACTGTAGAGAATCTTTAACATTTTGATCAAATTCATTGAGAGAAGGTGCGCTGGCAGAGTCTAAAACATGCAACAAAAATTATGTGTATTATATATGTAATGTATATACCGTTTGTATAAAGTATATCACATGTATTATGTATATCACATGTATTATGTATATCATATGCATCATGTATATCATATGCATCATGTATATTATATGTATCATGTATATTATATGTATCATGTATATTATATACGTATCATGTATATCATATGCATCATGTATATCATATGCATCATGTATATTATATGTATCATGTATATTATATGTATCATATATATATTGTATGCAACAAGTTAGCAGGTACGTATTTAGTGATCTGATAATCATTTCTTCATGTAAACATTTAGTCAGCAAACAAAACCTAGCAGAGCATTTCTGCAGCACCAACTGTTGTGCTGCAGAAAGACATTTACCTGCAGAGAGAGAGCTACCGGACTCAATAGGAGATACACACTTATATGTACTACTAACTGTAAGAGCGAGAGAAGACATAATCCTGCATGCAGGTAGCTTACAGGTAGAATATAATGACTCACTAGACACTGAGCACAACTTCTTCCTCTTTAAAGACAGGTTTGTGATGTCATCATTACCAGACATGTTTGTGAGACTCAAGTTTACCTGAATTCGGACAGCCGGACGTCTACCCGTACAGTTGAACACCATCTGTATGGCTGAAAGAATACAAATAGACATGAAACTTTATAAAATAAAACAATATGGTAGCAGCTAGTTAACATTTCCCATCTAGAAAACCTTCTCTAAGTGTGTTGTAGGTATATAGTCTGAGAACTGCTTACCTGATTGCTGCATAGGTATATAGTCTGGGAACTGCTTACCTGATTGCTGTGTAGGTACGAGACCAGAAGAAGAGATATTGAGCTGAACAGGCAACTCAATAGCATCTTGGTAGTCGGTAACAAAAGAAAGTCGGTAGGAAATCTGAAATTATAACACAAACAGTTCCATATATGAGCCTACAAGGTCATTGCAAGGTGAACTTTCTAACCATGATATGCAGAGAGAAATGCTGCTTGAGGCTAGAAAAACACTAAAGACCGCAAGTGGAGAAAAATAGTGTGAGCATATGCTGATGTATTCGTGTCAGACAAAGTAAAGCCTCTTCTATGAAAATTGAGTAAAAATTAACATAATTAGGAAAACTCAACAAAAAATGGTGTCACCAAAACAATATGAAAAATACTCATATATGCATGTAGACTCTAATGAAATATGTCATACAAAGCCATACACTGCACCATCAAGGCAGATGTGTGTCAAGTTATTTACTTATGTAAGACTGATATAACTATTCCAAACAATACACTGAGTTACTTCAAAATATTAACAACTAATAGCTAAGGATTTCACTTGCATGAGAGACTTTTTAGACAACTAGATACAAACTAATACGAAAGATTACAATTACAAATATAACGTGAGGACTAAAGTGCAACCTAAATCATCAAGGATAACTCAAGTCATCAAGTGCAACTCAAGTCTTCAATGTTGTGGAGCCTTTTTACTGCCACTAGATTATTTGTTGTAAAGCTTACATTGGTGACTAGTAAAAGTAATTAAACACTCGTATTTATATTCTCCTAGATTGTTTTAAGCTGGTAGGACTGAACAATATATACACATTCATTGATATTTCAACAGAGTTTGTAGAGCAAACACACAGTAAAAAAGTATGGTGCCAGCATTTTCTAGGTGACTGACTGGAAGCCAAATGAAAAATCATTACTCATTCCATTTTTTATTGATTCAGATTCTATATAAAATAAGGGCTTACCAAAATTAAATATGTTGCATAATTCACACTTGGCCCGTTAATAACCAATTTTAAACAATAAATGATATTTTGATGCAAATTGGGTGGTTAAACCTTGCCTGGGGTCACAGTGATGGATTGCTGAATGAATGCAACGCTGACGAGACGAATTTATTTAAAACTTTTCAATTTTGGAAAATATTGTATCAGGTTACAATTAATAGCAGAAATTAATTCTGGAGAATTCAAATAGTCATACAGACTTGAGTGAAAATCAGTTAATAACTACTTTTAAAAATACACAAATTGAAGTGAAACTTTTTTATAAGAATGAGCAGCAATCAATATTATTGGATAAATGATGGTATTCTAACTGATAGACACGAAAGCACAACTCATTCCGGAAAAGCAATTAGTTTTGAAATAGCTGAGTTATTGAGAAAAAAATGTAGACAATGACATCATTTCCTAATGGGTTAGACCTATAGATCTCAGTAGTCACCATTTATCCCCTTACAGTTCAACAAAATCCTACTGTTAACACTTGTTCAACTACAATAAGCAAACAGATACCGTCAGCTAATTCGACTTCTGTAAAAATACATTCTTCTACTACATTGAATCATGGAGATGCCATGTTGAAACAGTGAACAACAACAACAAGTATGTCCTTTGGACATTGCAATGTTAAAACCCCATATGCATTGAAAAGCACTCCATACAAGCTGCGGAGACAAAGTTGTTACAATTCTTTTATTTTGATTCAAGTAAGAGCTCATGAAGTTCATGTGATAACATATATTCAAGACGTTTCAACCTGCTTTCAGCTCATATAAAATCTCTTTCAAGGTTGTGTTTATAGAGAACACAATTGCCTAGTACATCGTGATATTATTAAACAACTTTTAATCAGTGAGTAGTTTGACCTGACCATTACAAAGAGCACAAGCAGTTTCAGGCAGTGAAACTATACATACTGGAAGTAATTGTTACAGCCAAGTAGTAGATGTAATAGAATACCGGTCTGGCAGGGTTTCTGTTGCGCCAACTCAGAACGTGATCGTCATAAGAGCTGTTGATAAGTAACTCTGAGGAGAGGGCGTGTGTCATGAACTTATCTTTCAGTATGTAGTAGACTTGTGCATCCATTCCTACAGAAAGAGTAGAGTATGGCATATTAGCATAGCTAGCACCTGCAAGTACTGGACATATATGTCCATGTGTGTTGCAGCAGGTAGTATATAAAACTGATATGAGCCAACAGATTGCTGTACTTATAACATATATACAAGCTGAGAATAGTACCTACCAAGGAGTCTATTGGTTTCCCTCTCTGACATGAACAGCTCAAACTGACTGGTGCACATAGTGAGCCTAGCCACAAACACCAACAGAAGCAACTGCGAGAACGCCGCCATCACAAACACATTAGACTGAGAGTCATGTCATAAGTCTGAGAAACCCTGGCTGGTAGGCTACCATTTCAAAGAGTTCAAGTGTCCTGGAGTCATCCGAAGCTGGCAACTCTGCTAGTGTAAACATAAGAATTGAGTATTGATGATGGCTGATGTACAAATAAAAAAGGTATTTGGTGAGCACATACGGCATAATAGTATTGTTTACAAAGCATATTTTATTACGAGATTGCCTGTGCCAATAAAGATTGAGTAGTGAAATTGCATTCATAACAAATATTAGGTAGCAGTATACTAAAGTATTAAATGAGGAATAGAACTCGTATTTTGCAGGTTGTTTTATGACCACATTAACATGCATGCCTTTATTACATATAATATATTATAAGGTGGTCAGACTTATTCCTAAATTAAAAGCGAACAGATGCCAATTCATGCTAAACATATGCACCAAAATTGATAGCAAAAAACAAACGAAACTTCACTACTAAAATTTTTCGAATGGTAGTCTATTTAAATCAAAATAATAACAAAAAATTTTTTCTTGGACTTTGTGTTTACTGATTTAAGGGTTAATATTAATATCAAAATCAAGATTATAATGTACCAATCTGACATTACCTTGTTTACTATTAATACAAAAACCAAGAAAATATAATTAAATAATCATTAAACTTATTGACTATTACAATGACTGAAACTTCAAAATCAATATAAATATTTATAGTTAATAGGTGACCAAAAGTACAAGTATGATTGACACTCATCTATATTGATATTAGAACTAGATGTGCCAGTAAGTGAGTCAAGTTTTGAGTATTAGTATCATTTTGAGTGCATCCAAATTCTACTTCAAGTTGTAATTCATATTAATATATAATTGAATATATGTATTATTGTATCAATGTGCGTGCTGCTGCAAAATAAATTCATATAGAAATTTGGCTGTCGCTAACAGCTGAACATATAGTTTGATATACAAACTATAACCTGAGAAAAAAACATAAAATTTCTAACTAAAATTATACTTATTACTATAAACTAAAATTATTAGCTAATAAACTTTTGATTTTCTCTCACAATTATAAAAATAGCCATAGGTATATAAATACTTCTAATCATTGTGCCAAGAAAGTTAACTATTATGTGCATAAATTTTAGGTGACAGATCTCTTCATAAGTATTAACACAGCTGAGCGCAGTTATGTTAATATTTTCTTCTTCAATTTTTTTACTGACTCATATAAAGCTAGAATGACTAATGATTAACGAGTGATACTAAAAATTATCATTATAAAATTATAAAATTGACAAAATTCTAACAGTTGTAAAACAAAAATAAGTCAATGCTGGCATAATGTAAAGTAAGACAGAGCATAACTTATAAGAATGATAACTGACAGGGGTTTTAATAATTATAATTATACTTTTAGTTATACTTATGTCTTATTACACTCACAGTTATAACTACAAGCTTAGGTTATGACTTGAAGTTAAACTTATAAGCATAACTTATACTTATAGTTATACTCATACTGATGCACCCATACAGGTTACCTCAGATGAGGTAGTACTTTCTTGCAATCTGTGTTCAGATCTGATGGGAAGCCTCTAGTTATATATTGCAACAGCGTAGTACTGTTTAGTGTCTCAGTTGGTGAAAAAGTTTTATCTTACGAATTGATTGTATTAGTGTTTCAATTGACTAGTTGAGATTCTCATGTCATGGATTGTCCTTGGTAGGAAGCTGTCATGGGTAATCCAAGTTAGTCTATGTCTAGTCTAACCCTTAGAATGATATTTATACTTACAATAATACTAATAGTAATAGTAACGAGGAATACTAGCACTGATACTAACACTAATACTAATACAATAGCAATACTTGTAGTCATACTGATACTAAATAGTTAAGCTTAAGAAAGTTCAAGATAAAGATGTACTAGTATAAGTATTACTAAAAACCCAGAGACCAGAATATCAGTATTACTATTAGTATTACTATTATTATTAGTATTACTATAAATATATACTTTTTACTTTATAAACATACTGAGATTTTAAAATTTTCCACTTAGATTTACTTTTAAAACTATTAATTAATGCCATTACCATTACTAATACTCTAATACTAATAGTTATAGACATTCAATTTCATAATGATAATGACAATCATTATGCATTATTATTATGATTATCATAGTCAATACCATTATCATAGAGTTAGACATTCACTGTTAGTGTTCACATAATCATAACGATAATCCTATTCATATTGATATGCCAACGGCTACTGGCTTACACTTTGGCTTACACTTCTAAGTCTCACACCTTTAGCCTTCAGGCTGAGTTACAATTGCCATTGCCTATTCACATTGGCATTGCACTTAGAGTCAGTCTTACAGTTACATTACAGATTACTTTTACTTTTTATTTTAGTTTTAATTTAATTTCAAGTTAAATTAATCATTTAACTTTAAGTTAATGCTTCAGTTTGAGAAATTATACTAGTATTACTTTTGATTTATTATTTATTATACTTTGTAATAAATTTACAAATCAACTTACAGCTTTTACTACTCCACAAATACTATTAATTTAATTTAATTTTCAATAATTTTGTGCCCAGGCATAGGGAAGACTCAAGTTTGTAGATTCAGATCCATAACTGAAACTTGTGAAGGCACGATAATTGTTAGATATAATCGCCGTTCCAACCCCCTACCGCAAACAAGTTGTGAAACTATTATTGCAAGTCGTACATATCATAGTTACCAATATTATTATCGTTGATAATCAAAAGGGCAGTACGATATCTTGTAGGCCAATAGCGTTGAACTTCCTTTCGTAACTTTATTTCTTTTTGGGTCAGAGGTAGAACTAGAAGATATTATAATTATTGTTATTTCTCTTTCAGTTTCACCGTCCTCAAAAGTTTAAGATTAAGATTCGTGACTCTCCAGCTATTAGCTAGAATATTGGACTTGGTTTTGTAATTATGGCAGATCAAGCAGCTCCCCCTAAGGCTGAAGTAGTAAAAAATGCGGTAAGTTAGATCAAGAGTGATGACCATGACTAAAACTAAAAGTAAAAGTGAATCACAAAGTTAATCTTATGTCTTATCAGTTATCACTTCAAGTTTAACTCCAAGTTCAACTTATAACTATCAATAATGAATAATCAAGTAATGATAATCATACTGATGGTGATAACTCTACAGTCTACACTCTCTACAAGCTACTGAGTAGTGAGTACTGAGTCTACACTACAGTCTGACTCTGAGTCTATGGTTCACAATCACTATGATTTATCACTATCACTATGAACTTTAAGTATGACTAAGACTTGGGTATCAGTATCGGTATAAAATTGAGTGAGTTCCAAAGTAATTAGTATGACTATGATACTGACAGAAATAGTAATATCAATAAACTTAAGTAAATTAGTAATAAACTGAGTGTGCTGCATCAGGGTGAGTATGACTTAGACTAACACTATGAAAACCAATATGAATGTGATATTGATAATGATTATTAGTATGGGTATCAGACGCAGGCACTGTGAGTATGAGTATCAGCATGACTATCAGTATCACTGAATCTCAATTTGGATTCGACTTATTTCTCAATATAATACCATGGACTTGGAGTTGGACTTGCCATTAGACTCATACTGATACTGATAGTGATACTCAGTCTTATACTGATAGTGATGGTCATAGTGATACTCACACTAATAGACGATAGTCATTGTTGTATTTATATGGATACTCGTACTTAATCTTATCTAATTTCATTTACATTTATCTCATATTGATATTGATATTCATTTTGCTACTCATACTCATTTACTGATAGTGATACTCACACTTTCACTTTGACTACGGATAGCTGATAAACATAGTCATAGTGATAGCTACTTATACCAATATTCGGTCTCACTGGTGGTAAGACTAAGTAATGCGATGACCTTTCTGGACACAATTTTATGTCTGACAGTGACACTGACAGGCTGACTAGTCTACCATTACATACAGTATTAGTATGCCTGGTCAAGATTTAATGCAATTCTCATTAATATTAACATAACCATAGTGTAAATAGTTATATTGTAAGTTTATAGATGCAGCTTCAGACAAATTATCTGCAGTGCAATATTATATCTTAACCAGGTAGTTTGCCATATCCAAGCATTTCATATTTTACAAAAGAAAAAATATTTGAATCTTTTAGATTACCAAACTTTGTATGTTGGCTTGATGTTTTTAATTCAAATTTTCCTTTTGCGTTGAAAATTTTTCGCCCTTGAGCTAAAATATGAAAATAATAGTTTGTTGAGAAAAATTGAGTGCTTTCCATTATTTATTATTTGCAATAGGCATTTAGAAATATTTACTGAGTCACATTCGTTTTCTTCTAAAAGACTACACTCCTACAAGGAAGTGACCTAAGTATTTGTATGATAAATAAAATGACTCAATAAAGTGTCTCTGTAGCTGCTCTGCCCCAGTTTTCCAGCTCTTGAGCAGGAAACTAAATATATTCAGTACTATTCAGAGTGTTACATGTTCTCATAAGATCTTAAACTATGCTTTCAGACAAACCTACGGGAACTTTCTTTGTCTGGGCATGTGGGATTTGACAGTCTTCCTGAACAGCTAGTGAACAAGTCAATCACACAAGGGTTTGCTTTCAACATTCTCTGTGTTGGTAAGAATATGTTGAAATATGTAATATTTTTACTGCTTTTCTAATCTTCAAACTTAACAATTTATTTAAAATTTTGTTTCAAACATGCTATAGATCATATATAGTGTAGCATCTTGTGACTGTAAATGGTTTTCTAGTTTCGAAGTAGTTTTGAGGTATGAGATAACTTAGTTTCCACTCCACATTGGAGCGTTTAGGTAAAAAATTTGACTGTTGAAACTGGTAGCTTTAAAAATGGAATCGTCATGGAAAGCACATTGGGAGTGTGATATCTTAAACACACATGCTTTCTTGCTGGCCGAAATTTGTGTAAGTGTCGTCAATCGAAGTAGAAGAACATTTTACATGGCACTTGTTAACTATGTTTGCAGGAAGTATCATAAAGAAATGGACTTGTCTGCCTGTAAATACATACTTTTGAGCCTGTTCAATCAACCTCATTACATCAATTCAAAAAATCGTTTGCTTAGATGTGTTGAACATGCAAAACATACTGTGCTTTCAAAAACTAGTGAGGATGAAAAAAGTGTTGTTTTACTAAAACATCCGAATGTGGACAGACCTTAAACTGAAAGTGAGGTTTTGCTTTTATTAACCATGCATACTTTGGAAGTACTATTTTGACCTCACATTGAAACAGCATGATGTGCAGGCTGAAAGTTCCCATCATGCCATGTTCACTGGTCGCTAAGGAACTTGTCCTTGATCACTGTTGGATGATTTATATTATCAAATAGACTTTTATTCAAAAAGTAACAGTGGCCGTTCGTTTTTATAGTGGCAATTAACTTGAGTGTTGAATATTCAGAGAGTTTGTATTTACGTTTAATAAAACAGTTCTGGTATTGTATCATAGGTGAGACTGGCCTTGGAAAATCTACACTCATGGATACACTATTCAACACACAGTTTGACTCTACACCATCTACTCACTTTATTAGAGAAGTAGGCGTGAAGGCTCACACCTATGGTATTACATTGTTTTACTCCGTATATAGTATTAATAGCTGGCTGTATAAACTCTACTATAAATAGGATTTGTAGTGCAATATATTTCAGTGTAATTCATCACCGTTATACAACCTAATATCTCTACTGTGATTTCTATGCCACGGTTGCAAATGGCTCTAAACAAGTAGTTATATAGATTATAGAATCTAAGGTTTTTGATCTACACTTTACCAAATATAATCTCGGGTAGTCATGCAATTACCAGCTTCTTCTAAATGTTTAGTATTGTCAATGGCTATTTCCATGCTGTCCTCCACTCTTTCTAGTGTATAGCATTTGAAAGTAGAGTGAGGTATGTGTGTACTACGATTAGTTACACTTGACACTCTCTGTTGTTAGTTGCTGGTATGTGATTAATGGAGCTCCTGTTGTTTAAGCTGAATGTAGAACTTCAATTTATCTCATTGCCACGCCCACAACTATCAATCATTCATACATTCCAGCTTTTTTGTGGAAATACCAATCCCACCATTACCAATTTCCTTATTCTTTCTACATTGTGATCACTGCCTTTCACTTGCAAGCCTGCTTTCCTTTCACATCTTGCCTTCCTACACATTCCTATGTAGTATATTATAATTTAATATACATTAGTATATTATATATATTAGTATAATTTAATAGACATTAGTATATATAGTAAATTATTATATATAAAATAGAATATACGTTGTAGTATATACCTACATATATATGATATGCCTATGTAATGTATACTTATCCAATATGTACCTATACAGTATATACTTATACAATATATACCAATGTACTATATACCTATGTACTACACACCTATACAATAATGCAGTATATTTGTACCGTGTTCCTGCAATACACCAGACTGACATTTTGTAGACCTGCAAGAGTCTAACGTACGTCTGAAACTGACAGTGGTTGACTCTTTGGGCTTTGCTGATCAGATCAACAAAGATAACTCTGTGGCACCAGTAGTAGAGTATATAGACAAGCAGTATGAGGCCTACTTACAGGTAAGTCATGTAATATATAGAATAATAATATTAGACATACTTACAGGTAAGTAATGTACTATATAGAATAATAATATTAGACATACATACAGGTGGGTACCATATAACCTAATAATACAAGGACATTCAGACTTAGACGATACAAGATACAGATACCAGGTTATCTGTCGGCATACAATATGAACTGAGTTGTCCCTTTAAAGTAATATAAAGAAATTAAGTGTATATTGTGTTAGTCTAACTCACCAATGGGGGGGGGGGGGGGTTAGGAGTGTGAATGTTTCAATGTCTACCACATCAGCCATGTTGCTAGTGTCTGAAGACCAGATTACATAGTAAGAGTTTCTCCGTCCTGTATACACAGTGTTTGTCATTCTGCAGGAAGAGCTGAAGATAAAGAGACAGCTATTCAACTACCACGACACCAGAGTCCATGCTTGTCTGTACTTCATCGCCCCCACTGGTCACTCGTGAGTATCCACCACTTTTTATTTTATCTATAGAGTATAGAGTATACTAGATATTCTATAGAGTATAGAGTATACTAGATATTCTATAGAGTATATTAGATATTCTATAGAGTTTAGAGTATACTAGTTATGTTATAGAGTTTGGCATTGATTTCTTCTTTCCCTATTTGAGTTACTCTTGGGCAGATGTTATTTTTACTGACAATACAACTGAGTATTTTTAGTTGAACTAATATTTTCCTTTCATTGTGTAATGTGATGCTCATTCCACTAAACCAGTATACTGAAGGTTGTCTACTAGACATTGGCTATGTAATGCATCTACTTGGCATCTTCTTTCAAACACTACACTGTGTATTGTCAATGTACAATGTCATGTGTAATGTTACTAGCATAGTAAGTTGTATATACTGTACCTGTGTGCCATCCTGTATATAGGACTTTTAGTTTATCTTTTGGCATTGCAGTTTGTTTTATCTCAACTCTTGTGTCAAAGCAGCCAATTAGCATTATGATAAGATAACTCCAATTTACTTCATACTTTAACATGGATTACAGTGGTTTTTCTCTTCATCCATTCTTCACCATGAGGCTTCCCTGTTTGTTCAAATTATTCAATATTTTCTATATAGTTTGAAGTCGCTAGACCTAGTTACTATGAAGAAGCTAGATAGCAAAGTGAATATAATACCCGTAGTGGCCAAGTCTGACACTATCACTAAGGCCGAGCTACAAAGATTCAAGGTAACTGGATGCTGTTGTTAGAGGGGGGTTCAAGAAGGCCCTCTCCTTCTTGGCACAGTTAACCTGGCAGCTTGCAGCAGTCAACATACTGAATAGGCAGCACTAAGGGGGGGGGGAGGGATGACTGAGTATCTGTTTAAACATTGTACTTCAAACCTTAAACCCTCAACTGCAAACTCTAGACCTCCCTCAAACCAATGCACTCAGTGACCACCAACTCGTTACTACCTCAAGCAATTTTCATAATAAAATATAAATTGTTGCCTGTTATCATTTGGATTTGTCTCCCCAGCTTAAAACGCATACATATATGGTGTTGTATGATGTTTAGGCTAAGATTATGAGCGAATTGGCTCAGAACGGGGTGCAGATTTATTACTTCCCTACTGACGATGAGACGGTTTCTTCTCTCAACCAAGACATGAATGTAAGTCTGAATAAGTAAAGTATTTTACTTTAATGGCCAGACTTGCTTGACCTGGTAACACGTATATAAGCAGTTCCTCTTGTATAATATAAGTGTATTCCGTAGGGACATCTGCCGTTTGCTGTGGTGGGCAGTACAGATGAAGTGAAAGTTGGTAACAAGATGATGAAGGCTAGACAATACCCGTGGGGTACAGTGCAAGGTGAATACACGGCTACATATATTAGTAATGAGAAACTTACCTGATTATCTATTATGAAGTGGTTGTATTTTGTCTCATTATCTGCTTCACATGTATTAAATAAGTTGTGAGACTAAATTTAAAGATACACTTTATAATAAGTATGAGTAAAGTGGACATATTATAGCAAGTTTTGTGGTTTGCTTATCTGAAGTAATTACAGCATTGCACTGAGCCTACAGCATATGACTCAGCTGTGATATATAAGTATCAAGTTATTCACTGCGTCGTCACTGTTAGTTCTCGCAGTCCTTCTCACTCAATGCTCTGTGCTGTCTTTGCTAGTTGAGAATGAGAATCACTGTGATTTTGTGAAGCTGAGAGAAATGTTGCTGAGGACTAACATGCAGGACCTGATAGACACGACTCACAAGAAACACTACGAATTGTATCGACGAGTTCGACTCTCGGACATGGGGTTCACCGACTCCGACGGAAAGACGTGAGTTTCTGGTGCTTCCTGTTAACCTGTAGACACCTGTTGTCTGTAGTAACCTGTAGTAACCTGTAGACACTTGTTGTCTGTAGTAACCTGTAGACACTTGTTGTCTGTATTAACCTGTAGACACCTGTTGTCTGTAGTTACCTGTAGACACCTGTTGTCTGTAGTTATACTAAATCTCCAGCTTGATGTCGAAACAAACTCTATGCTGTTACTGCTAACTTTATTTTGACACAGAATGTAATGTGTTTTAGTTTCATACTGACTGGATGAAATAAAACTATTTGTGTTGATCAGTAAGCTGTCACTGGCTACATTACTAACAGTTGCTATAGTAACCATTGTATTTGTGATAATTGTATATTGCGGTAGTAGCTGTAGTACATGTTTAATATAGTGACAATTGTGATTGTGTATTACAGTAATGCTTAATTATGTTGATAAAGTCTCAACACATATTTTGTTCTTAGGTTGGTATTTTAGAGGCAATTTAAAATTATGGTCATCCATTGTTTTAGTTATATGATGTACATACTACATAGCTACATGCATTGAATGTACGTATATCTAGGTATATGATATATCTAGGTATATGCTAAATCTTATTGTGTGACACATAAGGTAATGCTCTGTCAACTTGTTTTAGACTCCAAGAGACATATGAACTGAAGAGAGAGGCACATGTCAGTGAGATGCAGTCTAAGGAAGAGGAGATGCGACAGATGTTTGTACAGCGAGTCAAGGAGAAGGAAACAGAGCTGAAGGAGGCGGAGAGAGAGGTTGGTCTTGATTCAATCATAGTCTTCTACCTTGAATCTGGAGTATATTGGGTTATACAGTTACTTAAAGAATGTGTTAGAGTGTTGCTGTCCATTTTAATCTGAATAATGTATTGCAGCAGGAGTTGAAACAACTGATTGGTACTAAACATGACACGACTAACCAGCTGCATTATAATATTATCTAGTACTCTACTAATTAGTTTTATTATTTCTAAATTAAATATATTATTTCTTTCCTTGTAGTGTGACAATGCGGCTGTTTGACCGTCTGATTATGGTAATCTCTATTTGTGATGAATCAGTTTCTACGATGTTGTGTGTTTTTAGCTTCACAATAAATTTGACTCCTTGAAACGTCAGCACGCCGACGATAGAAAGCGTCTTGAAGACAGCAAAAAGCAGCTCGAAATGGAAATGACGGAGTTTCAAAAGAAAAAGGCATTTGCTGATCAGCAGCATAGCTCAAGCACCACCACCCTTAGCAAACACAAGAAGGGAAAGTAGGCTATTCCATGCTTGCGACCACACAACGTTTTACAAGGCTTTGTAAACTTAACACTCAGGCTTTTGTTATTGTACCAGGAATTTAGTGTACTTTGTGTAACAAGGAAGAGTTTAAAGTAGATCTTTTTAGAAGTCGGTGTTATGTTAATATTCCGTGTAGTTTTTTGCACATTTTACTCTGTTTATTGTACACTTGTCAGCTAAATAATTAGGTTTCACAATATCAGGACCTAGCAGTAGTTGTTACATCACTATATGTAATCTAATACAGTATGTACATTCACCAAGCCTGTCATATTTTGAGCTGGGTTTTGACTCTTTGTACTCCACATACTATTACTAATATAACTTGTTATTTTCTAAGTACCTGATGGCATTGTAGCTGTTTCCCCTCTATGGAACTCTAACTTTAGAATTTTTATGAACAAGACTGAATTTTTTGCTAATGAGTGCGTTTGTACATGCTATAGTTTATAATCAATATCTATTTCTTTTTTGTCATTGAATTGCCAGCTGCTGTAACTGCCAGCTATTTTAAATATTTAGTACTACATTATGGAGTATAGACTTGGCTGTGTTTATATATGCTTGCATTGACATCATTATAATATTTTGACAAGCTTTTTTAGATGAAATTCACTCTTATTACTAATCCCAGTTCTATGTATTGGCTGTATTTATATTCCAGAATAAACACTGGTTTCGGTGCTAATATAGCGTTCTATTTCTAACATTGCTATTTCTAACATTGAGCATGTATGTAGAGGAAGTTGGATACATGTAGTGTAATTTGTGTTTAGTAGCGAAGTCTACTAGCTCATTATATCATGCTTATGAGTTAGACAGTGGAGTAAATATTTTAAAAACTCGCTGGTAGTTTATGACTTCAGGATTTTTCTACCCTTTCTCTGATTATCATATTGTTATGATTTTCAGATTTAGGGTTGATATGCTATCCAGAGAGTCTACTTATTTGCTATAGAACTACACCAGGATAAGTCGAGTGAACGAGTATATTTTACACACAACTATACATTATAAAAACGATACAATACATCCAGACAAGTTATACATCTAATCTATTTGACACTCTAGCTTCGACTGCCTTAGCAGCGGGAAACTATAATTGCTGCTAACTATCAAATACGCTAATTGGCTATCCATTGTTCCGGGTCAATTACGCGACCCTACATGTTGTGCTGCTGGTAGTTCCACGAACCACCACACCGCCCCCACCAGCAGAAAGCCCTCTTTCTGATATATATAAAAAAACATTCATTAGTAACCGCATACATCAGTGGACAAAAATAATACATAATATACAGGAAGAGACATAATAATAGGCAGAGTCATTATAACAATCCGTTACCTACAATTGACCAGCTATAGACGAGGGATACCGGCTAGCTGTGGTGTTAGACAGGGAATAACCTGTCAAGCAGTCAAGCATTTACATGACATCTTGGTTTCTCCCAAGAGGCGAAGTTGCGGAGTATTCTGGGTAGCCAAACTAGAGTCCTTGTTGGGCACGCCGGTGCTTGGCTTGGCATGTACGCAGTTTCCGTTTCATACGGCATACGGATCCCTTTAGCTGGAAGAGTCCTGTTGTAGTGTTAAGTAGATCTGGTGCCAGCTGGGTGAATTCTTCTTGTAATCGCAGGAGGCGTTCTTCTACTGTGGCCAGGCGGACTGGGTCTGGGGACGGTGTCCGTCTGCGGCGCAAGGGGGGACTGGGGGACCTGGTTCGTCTCTTCGTCGGGGTAGGGGAGATTTCTCCTTCTTCTGGATATGTAATCTCCTCGGGGGTGTATGTAATCTGAGGGCGGTCAGACACCAACGGGGATTGTTGGCGGGCGTTGTCTAATACACGTTGGAACCCCGAGGACAGAACGGCTAACAGCATGGCCTTCTTCACCAGGGGTCGTATAAATGTGAGGAACTCCGGGTATAGCTTAGCGTCGAACACGTAGTTTTCTCCAGGGAAACAGCCCGTCGCTCGATGTCTGGTGACGGGGTAGGGGTACACATCATTGTACCCGCAGGGGCAGAATGTTAGTAGGAGATGAGCATTGACGTGTAGTTTCAGGGAGTGGTGAGAGGCGCATTCTTCACCACAAATCTGGCATCTCGTCCGTCCTCTGGACCCCCAGGCCGTTTCTATTTCTTCTTCTGTTTGTGGAGACACCCACCGCCAACGGCGGCGTAGTGGCTCAGGCCGGTCACCACTAGCATACTCCTCCGGATGCGGAGCGGGAAGTGTTCTATCCCGTACCCTGGTTGTAGCAGGTCGAGTGTAATCTGAAAAAGTTTCAACAGTGTTAATACAGTACACTGCCGTGTTGTCAGCTTGAATAGCTTGGCAACTCCTAATTCAGTTACCTCGTAGAGATTTGTGGTAGTGAATAGTCAGATAGAACACGTATTGCAATGAGATTATAAAAATCTCTAAGTCAAACTGAGTTCTTACTACGGTATTTCACTAACCTATCTCCAGCTCGATTGACTCAGTGAGTCGGAGCTGAGCGATGCAATCTAGTTTCGTATTAAGATATAGTTAACTCACCCCACGATCTGTTGTCGTAAGACATACTGAATGTGTGAAATGGTTTGAACTACTGCTTATAAACACGTCTACTCCTGACTGCATCAGCGTATGAAAAGATCGAGCAACGTGGTTGGGGTGCGTGATTAAGACTTTGTGCACCCGGCGGATGAATTTTGTTTCTATTTCCGCCGATACAAAAGTTGATATTTCCGTGGTGTTGACAACTCCCACATTTGCTCGATACTTTTCTCGTACGGTTTTCCCCTAGACTTTCATACACGCCGCTTTTAACGCAGTCGCATATGAAGTCCTTCAAGTATGCGGGGGGTTGCCTCGTACGCTGTCCCCTTTCTAGGGGGGGTGACACGCTTGCCGGTTCGTTAGTAGGGGCCTCTAATGGCGTCTCTACTTCACCGTTAGCGGTCACCTCTTCTTGTTCTCCGGATGGAGCCCCTCCCTCCGTGGGGGTTTGCACTTCCGGAACCGGTTCGGTTTCTGGAAGTGATGGAATTAGACTTGGCGGTGGCGGACACGCTTCTGTTGATAAAAGCTGCCGCTCCTCTCTCACCAAGTTTTCTTCCCGCGGTATGACCACTTCGTATTCAGGTCCATGCCGCCGTCGCCCGCGCGTTGTTGTCTGCCTCCTGGGCTCTAACAACGGGGGGGCTTCTCCCACTCCGTCGGAGCTAGCCCAATACGGTTTCAAGCGAGACTCATTCTGGATAGACACCTGTCCTGAGCGCTCAATCTTGTACGTATGATTGGGCATAGCCTCGACGACCACGTAGGGGCCTACGAACTTAGGCTTCAGTTTATCAGCCTGTCCGCGACGCCTACGGTAATTGACCATCCACACCTTATCTCCCATTTGATAGAGAGGTGGTTCATTGGAATCTTCGTGCCGCACCTTCCACTGCCGTTGGCGCAGTATATCGTGTGCGGCCTTCATCCGTTCCACTAGTTCACTGGCATACTCGTGAACCGAGTTGTCTTGCTCTGGAACGTGATAGGTGAGATGGTCAGGGACACGAGTCTCTCTCCCGAGCATCAAGAGGTTTGGGGTCTCACCAGTACTGGTGTGTGGGGTGCTACGGTATGCACGCATGACTTGCGGCAACACCGTATCCCATTCCTCCTGACCTCGTCCAAGGAGGAGACTCCGGAGTGCATCACCTAGCATCCGGTTGTTGCGCTCCACCACCCCGTTACCTTGAGGGTGGTAGGGGGTGGTCCTGCTCTGATTTACTCCCCAGAGGTGACAAAGGTCGCTCATCAGTTGAGACTGGAATTGAGCGCCTTGATCAGAGTGTATCTGTTCGGGGAGCCCAAAATAACAGAATACATGTTGGTCTAGTGCCCTGGCCACTGTTGGGGCTGATGCATCTGGGATAGCCAGAGCATCCGCCCACCTAGTAAAGTGGTCGGTTAGTACTAGGATCCAATTATTGCCTCTGGGGGTCAGGGGCATGGGTCCGACCAGGTCTACAGCGACTACTTGCCAGGGCCTACCAGCATATAGCCTCCGCCGTCCTGCTTCACCAGGGGGGCGGCTATGCTTACTGGCCTGGCAGATCTCACACTGTTTGACTCTGAGCCGGACGTCACGCTCCATTTGTGGCCAATACCACCGGAGTCGTAATTTGGACATCACTCTCTTGACCCCTGCGTGGGCCTGTTTGTGAGTATCCCAAATCAACTCACGGCGGATGGCCGTGGGACAGACTACCCTCTTCCTTTCCGGGTGTCTGCCGCTGGCAGCTAGAGAGATGGTTAGTAACCCATCCTGCCCGATCCGCAGCGAGTCCCAACGCTGACAGTATAGCCGGAACTCGGCGCATCCCTGTCGTATGCGTTCCTCGCTGGGTCGTCGCCCTTCCCTTTTGGCCCGGTATATGTCTGCCACGACTCCAGGCAGCTCTTCTTGGAGCTTCTTCAGCTCTCGAACATTACCGGCCAGTACAGGGTTGGCGCGGGGGTTTTGTACATCCTCCGGGGACTCATCAACTCTTTGCCTGAGTTGACCTTGGTCCCAGTCAAACGGTGCTCCGTGGTGAGCCAGCGTCTCCAACTCGCATCGCGGGGGACCTCCATCCCTCCTCTCGATGTTGAGACACTGTTTGCAACCTCCGTCAGGTCGGCGACTCAACCCATCCGCATTGCTGTGTCTCTTGCCCGGTCGATGTTCGATCCGGTATGAGAATTCAGCTAGGATTTCGAGCCACCGGGCGACCTGACTAGAGGGCTCTGCTCTCTTGCACAACCAGATCAGCGAGGCATGATCCGTACGCAGCCGGAACTTCCTGCCATATAGGTATGGTCTGAAGTGCTTCACTGACTTGATTACTGCCAGCAGCTCCTTGCGGGTAGTGCAGTAGTTTCGTTCAGTGGGTGAGAGAGACTTGCTGTAGTAGGCTACTACTACTTCTCGGCCTTCCTGCACTTGTGACAGCACAGCGCCAACATTTTGGTCACTGGCGTCCGTGTCGAGGATGTACTCCAGAGTGGGGTCTGGGTAGGCCAAGATGGGCGCCGTTAGTAGGCAGCCCTTGAGGCGGTCGAACGCTTCTTGTTCGACTGGGGTCCACTGCCACATCACTCCCTTTGCGGTGAGCCGGTTTAACGGCTGTGCTATGCCCGCAAAGTCTGGTATGTATTGTCTGTAATACCCTACCAGCCCCAAGAAAGCCCGGAGTCCGGTCAAGTCTTGGGGGGTGACCCAGTCTTCTATTGCCCGTACCTTCTCGGGATCCGTTGCCACGCCATTTCGACCGACAACGTGCCCCAGGTACTTAACCTCTGGCTGCAATAGAGCGCACTTAGAAGGCTTGAGCTTAAGACCGGCACCTCGGAGTCTCTCAAAGACCTCCTGCAGACGACTGACATGTGTCTCGAAGTCTGGGGAGATCACGATGACATCATCGAGGTAGATCAGCAGTGTCTTCCAATGGAGCCCGCTGAAGACTTGCTCCATCAGCCTCTGGAAGGTGGCTGGGGCGGAGGTCAACCCGAAAGGCAGCACCTTCCACTTCCACAAACCGTCCCGTGTGATAAACGCCGCTTTCTCTTGGGCGTCGGGACTCAGAGGAACTTGCCAATAGCCGCTTAGCAAGTCTAACGTACTGAAGTACTTGCTGCCGGCTAGGGCGTCCAATGACTCGTCAATACGAGGTAGAGGGTAGGCGTCCTGTATGGTTACGCTATTGAGTTTGCGGTAATCCACACAGAACCGCCAACTGCCGTCTTTCTTCCGGACCAGTACGACTGGCGAGCTCCACGCACTATGGGCGGGCTCTATCAGTCCCCGGTCCAGAAGATCCCGTACTTGTCGGCTAACCTCCTTCTCTTTCTCCGGCCCCAGCCTGCGTGTGGGCTGCCGGACAGGGACTGTCCCTGCAGTCAGCGGTATTTCGTGTCTGACAATTCCAGTCAGTCCCACGTCATGCTCTCCGCTGCTGAACACATCACCGTAGTCGCGTAGTAACTTAGCCATAACTTGGCGTTCTCTGTTACTCGCACAGCCGCTACAGGCTGTGTCATACAACTCCCGGAGATGTGCGGGGACTGCCCCTCGCCCTTGAGTAGGGCACTGAGGGAGTGCCTCTGTCGCATCACCCAGCGACGGGCCTACGTCTTCCTCCTGAACAGAGTGAAAACGGCCCAGCATCGACCCAGCCGGGAGCTTGATAGGCTCGGTAAAGGGGTTGACGCACTGCACTAAGATCTCCCCTTGCTCAGTCAGCTGATTCAGACTGCTGGCAAGTTGGATCTTTTCGTGCGCGCCTTCAACTACCCCGAGTCCAGAGATCCGGCTATTATTCACCCTGCAGTGAATGGTAGCCCGGGAGCGGCCTGGTATGATACGGTTGCGTACCACTTGCACACCTCCCACTAAAGGGCGGCCGAACTTGTCGACGCAGGCGAGTTCCCGCCCGGACATCATCATTGCAGATCTGCTAAAATCTATGTGACATCCGTGCCGTTTTAGGAACGGCATCCCGAGGATAGCATCCTCCTTGAGCTGACTGACGATGAACGTCTCTTGGATCGTTTGATCACGGACTCGTCCCGTCAGCTCAATTATACCATAGAAGGGAAGGCACGACCCGTCAGCTAGGGTGCCGTATTCCCCTTCGTATGATTCCATCTCGCCCCTGACCCTAGCACTGAGGGTGTCGAAGAGTTGGCGGCTTAAGAGGTTTGTGGTACAGCCCGAATCAATGAGGAAAGTAACAGCTTTGCCTTCCAGTTTACCGGGCAAGAAATAGCTGTTCCCATTGGGCTGCACCTGAACTCTCTCTTCAGGCCTTACTCTCGCAGGGAGTACCTCCCTCGCTTTGGGTCGCGAAGGAGGTCTCTTGGGGCGGTGGTAGGTAGGCCTCGGGGGTGCCGAGGCTAGATTCCCGGCTACCTTTGTGGGCTCCCATCCAGATTCTTGGACTTGTAGCCCTGTGAATCTGTTGTGAAGGGGCATAGAAAAGGCAGCCGCGGGGCGAAGCCCCTTGCTGGTTCGTCGTGGCTGTTGCCACTGTTGGTTGCCAGTATGCGGTACCCGTCTGGGTGACCTGCGTTTCTTCTTCCCTGGGGGTTTCATCGTCGGCCCGCAGGAGGTGGGAACATCTGCGGGCCGCGGTAGTTTAACCCTTGATTTAGGAAGGGACAGTATCGGCGGAAATGCCCTTGATTTCCGCACTCCCAGCAAAAACTGACTGTTTCTCCCTGTGGCGGCGCCGGTGGCCGCATGGGCTCAGGGGCGGTACTCACTGGGGTTTGTGGTGTCAGTGTTGCTATCAGCTTGGCTAGCATGTCTGTCAGTTGAGTGACTTTCGATGCCGTCGCCAACTGGGACACGGCAGCCGCGGCGGGGGTTTCCTCCCCTTGTCCCGCGGCCGTGTCTGCGCGGTCTATCTCCACTTGACGGGAGCTTCCGCGACTTTTATGCATTTGATTAGCTAGGAGGTAAGCTTCCCCCTCAGTCAGAGCATCTTCAACGGTGGTGACTCCCCTAGCTAGAAACTGGTGGTGGAGACCCAGATCGTCGACAGATGTTATGAAAGCGTCGAGGGTATACCTCTCGCGGTTGACTGGGGGCAAGTCGCTGTACGCGATCTGTGCCAGCTTCATGACCGCGGCGGCGTGCTCCCGCAGCGGGGTGCGGGGATCACGCCGCAACCTCTGCAACCGGGCCCTGGCATCTGTAGCAGAGAGGCCGAAGTGGGCCCGCAGAGAAGCAAAGATATTATCAATGTCTACGCCCAGCCCATAAGGCTTGGCTTTGTCCATCAATGCCATCCTAAGCTTCAGCAAGGCCACCCTAGGGGGCCACTGGGCGACGTCCATTACGTCGCTAAACTCTTGGATAAATTGTTCCACCTCCTCTTCACCCGTGAAGGTGGGCGCCTTTAACCGGTAGCGGTCTTCAGTTAGTTCTCGCGGAACCCTTCGCTCTTCTACTACATGGTTAACAGGCATTGTCTCTACAGCATTGTCTCTACGCTCACCTTCTACTGCTGGTGGTTGAGTTCCAGCATTTTCAGTCTCCATCTTGGATGCACTATCCCACCGCTGCCACCACTGTTATGATTTTCAGATTTAGGGTTGATATGCTATCCAGAGAGTCTACTTATTTGCTATAGAACTACACCAGGATAAGTCGAGTGAACGAGTATATTTTACACACAACTATACATTATAAAAACGATACAATACATCCAGACAAGTTATACATCTAATCTATTTGACACTCTAGCTTCGACTGCCTTAGCAGCGGGAAACTATAATTGCTGCTAACTATCAAATACGCTAATTGGCTATCCATTGTTCCGGGTCAATTACGCGACCCTACATGTTGTGCTGCTGGTAGTTCCACGAACCACCACAATATATTGACTTTAAGAATGGTGGTCTATTTCAACATAGCAATGTTTAGTGTTTATAAGAAGTCTATAAAAGCTGTGGTGTGTTCCAACGCATTTTACTGTTTAAATTCTAAAAGAAAATTCCTATAGTGATACTACCGAGGTCTTCAAGATACAATTTGGTGCGAGAGTGATGGCTGCATCTGCTTCCTATATTTTTATTTTGCTCAAGTATTCTACTCACATTAGGCTTCTCAATGAAGTATATTATAAAATGCCTGCGTCCTGAAAACTATAATATATAACTGTACAACATGCCCTAGCCTGTACTATCAAGAAGTAACACAAAGGATCCAACATGTCAATTTTTATTATAACTTTCATAATATGTTATTTATATATTTATAGTACAAATGTTGCTCAAGTGTATACGTATTATAGATAATGTCATTGTGATCGAGTTTTCTCTACAACTGCTTTTTATAGTGTATTTATATTATGAGTGAATTAACACGGCAATGGTGGATTAAATTTAGGGAACAAATAGAGTTTTCTTCTTTTTGTAGGAAAACAATCACATGTTGGTTGCTGTCCTCCTATGTTAATATCTCGTTTAGATGCTAAAATACTCTTTTCTCTCACAATTTCTTTCACCTGTAAATTACACCAGAGAGTACATGTAAACTTGTAAATTTGTAAGTAGTTGTTACAAAAAAAAAACAAATATATTGAAAAGCATGCATGAGAAAGGATAGTTAGCGAATAGTTTTAGTCAGTGATATGTCTGACAAAATCACGAATCTATAACAAACTAACACATTTTAGTGCATGACTTTTGTACTAATCATGTGACTCAGTAGGTAACTGTTTCTCTTTGTCATGAGATAACAGGTGATCTAGTGCCTGCACTATATTGGCGGAAAGTTTATTTCCTCATACTAAGTAGCACCTTCAATGTACAATTTACTAGCATTTTTAAAACATGATTTATATAAAGATATTAATTCTGCATATAATGTATGTATATAGTATACGAATAACTAGAGTAACTTAAAAGCTTGTTTAACAAGAGTTACCTCATCAAATATAGCCTGGATATCTTTGTCACATGCATGGTTGTATAGAGTCACAGTCAGGGCTCTGATTAACCACGTACCAAACCTTGTATGTCTGGCTGAACGATAACCTATATAATTTTAAATGAAAGTTGAACAAAGTTAGATACAAATTTTAACAGAATTACAAAGGTTTAGCTCTAATCGAAAGTTGCCATTAATTTTACTGAGAATTAATGTAGTCTGCTTTGTGGTACAGCTGAGCGAGCATTTAATTGTTCACCTTTCACTGCAATGTCTTGATTGGTGACAGGGCTGAGTGAGCATTTGGCTGAAGCTATTTTCAAGTATGCGTATTATTTCTTATGAAAACTTACTGAAAAAACATGCTTTTAGAATAAACAGGTCATCAGTTGCCAAGTAATCTCCAGGAAATGGAGATTCTGTCTTCACCAGCTGCTTCGCTGTGTGACCGACGGTGTCATCGGTGTAAAAACCCAGACTGTCTGGCCTATCTGTATAATACAGATTATATCGTATATATATATGTAGGAGATTAATGTAAGTTTATAACATAAACTCCCATAAAACAAAAAAATAATATTGGTTTCAGTAAATGTCAGTTATACATTTCTCACCACCAGCACATGCTTGTATAATAATAATCTTGGGTTTGCCAGCCATATATTGAAAGTTGTAGGGAGACATCAGATCAAATATGTCGGACAATTCAATTGGTCGACCATCTTTACCATAAATTTGATCTTTAGTTCCATGAGTCATGATTACTAGAGCGCTAGCTCCAAGTCCTTCATAGTCTTGTTGTTGAGTTTCGTTCTCTATGTCTGTCAGCATTTGCTATATTAAACCAGATGTTTTCTATACATGTTATCAATAGATTATGCAAATACACTATATGTTTCCCTTGTTGTATTGTACAAATTAGATACCTCATTCAACCAATGGGACAGTTCTATTCAAGTGAAATCTCAGGATATTGCTTAATGCAGCACAATTTTTGTGATGGCTGAGTGCAGTGATTGGAAGAGGGTTTTGAGTTCCGGGTAAAGGGTTTGGAGTTTGGCCAATGAAGTGTATACAAGTACTGCACTCAGTGACTCCTAACTTTGTGCTGCATTTAGTGATCCTTAAAATCTTGAACTCTGCTAGCAAGAATTGATTTATTGGTAAGTGGAAGAGCTGTTCACATTGCTTAGTTTGACGGGACAGGTTATTTGATTATAACAGGATGAAGTGTTTCGGGAAAAAGGCAAGGATCAACATGACTTTGTTATAGCAAACAATTAACATTGTAAACATAGTTTATAGTCATAGGTTGTAAAAATTTTCATGCAGGCTAGCATGGATGAGAAGCCATGTGACTAATGCTAATAAAGTAATATAGCTTAGAACTGAGATACTATGGTAATCTAATGCATGTATACTGCAAGATTTAAATTTAACTAATAAACACCTTGCTAGTACGATCTGATTTTACTTCACAAACAAAATCAAGTTCCTCGAACACATTTTTGATATTCACAAGATCTTTTTCGGATCCTTCTCTGTCTTCTAAAGAGATTTGTCCCACAGCAGGATCAGCAGGCTTTTCAAAAGAATTGTTGTTAAGGATAAGACAGCGGCCTCTGACAGGTAAAGATGTTGGGTATACCTGTTCGAAAAATATAGACATGCCCTTGACAACAAACTGTGAATAATATGACGACTTTGTAACATTAAAGTTGCTAAATAAGGTAACATTTCAGTTAGAGTGTCATCAATATATTGTTGTTGTTAGACAAGTATGGTCATCCATAGCTATCTTTTATATAATTGAAACATTTTCAAATAGCCTAGCAGTTATGAGCTTTATTGACCAATTAGCAAATTACTAATTTAGGAGCAGTAGCGGAGAAATTGAGAAAAGGCTTTGTTCTAGAGTACAAATGTGTAGCAGAAGAAATTATGTCCTCGCAAGAATTTCAACCTGCGCCCCTAACCAAAATTTGAGAAACCTATGCTGTCTCAATTTCTTTGCTACTGCTCTTAATAGAGGTAGGGGCAAAAATTGAGAAAAGCCTGTGTTCTAGAGTACAAATGTAGCAGAATAAATTATGTCCTCGCAAGAATTTCAACCTGCGCCTATGGCAAAGAATATGATCACATAATCTTAGTTCATGCAGACTCAAAGTCCTGTGGAGCAATTTGGACTAAAACACTAATTAATTTTGTTTTAAGGTAAAATACACATTATTTACTCTGCTGGAGTGAAAAAGCTCTGTGATTGCTGGAGCAGTACAGGGTTTCATCGACAACTGGATTATATCTCCATTGGTGTTAGTCTCATCCAAGAACTTTAGGCTGTCTTGTAAATTCTTTGATAGTTGTGATTCTACATGCAATACAAAACAACCACAGCTGATATAAGCTTCAATTTTACTAAATAACATGATGCATGCGCATAACTATTTTTTGCTGATGGATGTGCATTCATAATGTTATTTCATAATTCTCTAAAAACACATTTTTCAGATAAATTTAGAATTTAAGTTAGCAAATTAGTCTCGCTTGCTGCATGAGTAATCATATGGGCTCACCTTCATCCTCAGATGCTGCTTTTCCCAAATATTCTTCTATAAAAGATACCGAGTCTGTCATATTTCTGACTTTAGCTAATTCAAGGGGAGTCAAATTTTCTGTTGTATTCTTTATATTCAAAATATCTAAACCTTGGGTAAATGACAAGTTGTTAAATAAACACTTCATAGTTTCTGTGTGACCGACTGCCTGATGTACTGCTGTATTACCATCCTTATTCTGTATTACAAGAAGTTTGTGAAAGTCACGTTTTGGCAAAGAATTCATCGCGAGTTTCATGATTGCCGTGTATCCTTTGTATGCGACGCAGTGCAAAACTAAATCACCATTGTTATCTTGAATCATGGACAGCTTGTATAAGTCATCAGCCAGTATGGAGGTTACTATACCCTTCATTGCCTTTATGTGACCACTTTCTGCTGCCAAGTGAGCTGCAGTTTGACTATTAGAGTTCTGAATGGAAAGTATATTACTCAGGTAAGCTGCTGGAACAGAATTCATAATGCAAGACAATACTCCAATATGGCCTTTCCATGCCGCAATGTGCACAGCTGTGTTTTTGTCTTTATCTTCTAAAGCGAGGAGTTTGTACAAATCAAATGTTGGTAAAGAGCTTAAAATACAAGTTAATGTCTGTGCATGATTTTTGAGTGCTGCACAATGGACAGCTGTTTGACCTTGTTTGTTCTGTTTAAGGAGAAGTTTGAACGAGTCCCCCACCAGAACAGAGTCTAGTATATATGTCAAGGTTCCTGAATGCCCGTTGCTCATCACGTAATGTATGGCTGTGCTACCATTCTTATTCTGCACATTTAAAAGCCTGTACCAGTCAGCTGCTGACAAGGCTTCTAAAATGTGTTTGAATATTTCTGTACTTCCTCTGTGAGCTGCCCAATGGAGTGCTGTGTAGTCATTTTTGTCTTGTTTAGTAAGCACGTTGTAGACACTACCTGTTGGAATGAAACCTAGAATGCACTTCACAGTTTCCGAGTGACTATTGCCTGCGGCAAAGTGTATGGCTGTATTCTGATTGTTATCCTGAGTGATGACTAGAGGGTGAATGGCAGTTGTTGGTACAGAGGCTAAAATACATTTTAATGCTTCTGTGTGTCCACCTAGAGCTGCGTAATGTATAGCTGTGTTGCCACCATTATTTATCTTTCTTATTAGTTTGCTCAAGTCGGAGGGGGATAAGTACTCCACTATGCTTTCTATAGTTTTCTTATGGCCTTTGAGTGATGAATAGTGCAAAGCTGTATTACCTTTCCCGTCTTGAATACTAAGTAATTTGAAGAAATCGGTTGCATGCACAGAAGCAGCTGCACATTTCACTGTCTCTATGTTACCACTATCCATTGCTGAGTGCATGATTGTGCTTCCATTTGAATTTTGAATGGCAAGTAGTTTGCACAAGTCTTCTGTCTGTAATATCTCAGCTATACACTTGAAGGCATCATGCTTTTTGCTATCTACAATCCATTGCAGAAGTGACTCCCCACTTTTCACTTGTTGATCCACAAACTTTGCCTGTGCAGTGGCTGACAGAGATGTTAGAACTTTTCTCATTTCCTTCTCATCCTCAACACAGTTTTTTAGTCGAACATAAGTGCTGTCTGAAGACATTTTTACGTGAATGTTGCTGTATATTCTACTAGCCACTGTGCTTACATGTTAGTCAGATTCTTTACAATAGTTCAATAGAGCAGTGAAAGCATAATTTTATAATATAATGCAGGCTATTGACTATAGGTAACCGAGTAGCTATTAATTTATTATTATGCAACCAATAAACTTCATTTGTTCTATCAATCAATAGGTTAACACTGTCAGGCAACACGAGCTTTGCTTCATTGCCTCTAAATCAGTGAGTTGCTCCTTAGCCTCGCAATTGTTTTACCAAGTTATCGAAAATGTGAATTGCTTGTGTTACATTGGAACTTGATGGCATTGTAAAACAGACATTTAACTCGTTGATATAAATAGAAAGTTTATCCTGAATGCTTACTATCAATTAAATATATTATTTTCATAAGAGAAGACAAATCTAAACATTTTTAAACATAATATGCACATGCTGTTATATTATATTGTTCATCTATGAGAGTATTGCATTGTGCATAAAATACTTAGTTATTTATTATATTAAACTGCACGACAACAAAACCAAAAGTTACTGCCTCTAAAGAGTTATAAATAGAAAGGACCGCATGCTGGAATTAAGTTCACAGAGTTGTCTGCCTAATCTTACTAAATACTGTTTAACCAGCCAATGACTTATAAATAGTATTATTAGAAAGCATCCAGGAATTAGGTTCATAGAGTTGGCTGCCTAATCTTACTTACGGCTGAAGGGTATTATAAACACAGAAAGTGAAAAAACGTGAACTTGAACATTAAAAAATGTGCATGCTCGGCTAAATGGTAACCAATAAACTTTTTCACATAAAATCTACCTGAAATCTGCACGAAACGGTTCAATTTTGGCCCTCACAATCATGCAGCCAATTTGAAAAATTTGCTTATTTGGCCTCATGATAATTGTAATAAAGGCTTTTCGGCCAAATAAGCCATTATTTTCTTGTTCTCTCTATGTTAGCTGGTTATGAGTTAGTGCAGCAGGAGAAGGGTAGCATGTACTACTCAAATGATTGGTTGTCTCAATCTACATGAATATATTCATGCACATCATAACTATGAGTATAGCTTAGTGAAGTGATGATTGTATTAGTATTTAATTCTCTTTCTTTGCTTGGTATATAATTGTGTGAGGTCCGCCACCCTATCAGGATATGGCGGAGTAAGTTGAGAGATATAATTGTGTGAGGTAAGGTTTGCAACGAAGTTTCTATGAAGGAGTGTGAATCTGTATCAGGTTACAGCTTGTATATAGAATAAAATACATCAGGGTTGACAACTGTCTAATTACTAGTGAAGATTATCTAGTCTGCTGCTGTAGTAGTAGAGTTAATTTGTGCAGTTATAATTGAAAAGTAAAAGAACTACGTTACAGTCACAGTTTATACATGTGTTCTAGTGTGAGATTTACACCTAGAAGTCAGATGACACGTACATGCTTATATCTAAATTCTTTACTATTAAGTAATTAACTGGTCTGATATAATAACATAATGAGCTCAAATTTGTAAGGTTAGTCAGTTATAATGGATTTTATGTACATAAATGCTGACAATATTGAGGAATACCTTATAATATTGCGTCTATCATTATTTAATGCAGGAAGCTAGATTTCTAGCAGAAAAAAAGATTATTTGCTATTTGCAACACACGTTGTATTAGTTATTTAGATCCAAAAACTTATATAATTAGTTAACTGCATGTTGACATATTTAATATTGCAATTTCAGAAGAAGAGACTACAATATATCATTAAAAATATACAGTAATATTTTTTGAAAATAGCTGTGGTATATTTTATTATTGTACAAATTATAAAAGGTAAGGATTCAAGTCAAGTGTCGAATATGGTTAGAATCCCATAATTCTACTGATATTAACCTTATAAGTTATTAGGTAATCTTACATTATAATATTATTTTTTGGATTTCTATACCACACAACTTATTTATTCCTTAAAAGAGACTGAAATACTAAAATTTTCACAGCTTGTACATTTGGAAAAAAATTTACAAGCGGATTCTGATCAAAATAGTATTAGTTCTTTCATTCTTCACACCCAGCTGTTTGGTAGGTGGGGTTGTCCACTCCTGATTTCACATGTCCTTCACGCTTGATTAGTTCTATTGATAGCTTATTTTGTTTTTCTACATCATCTAAAAAACAATTGCTTTCTGAAATCAACTATGAAGCTATTCTTGGGCACACATTAATCAGTTGGAACTTGTTAATTCAACACTTTTTCCTAGCTATTTTTATTATTTACTACAATATATATATTCTTCAGCTTTGGGTTATGTGTATATGCAAGGCACTTTACACGTTCGCATCAGTCATTTCGTCCTGTTTGGATGAGCAACACGAAAATAGCAAAACAGTGCAGGAAGCAACAGGAAAAGCAAATATTAACACACCTTTAGAATAAAAATCTAATAATTATGCCAATAATGCACACACCAAAACTACAACTTGTGTAATGTAATTATTTAAACAACTTGAATCTCTAGCAACTAATATAATATAATATAATATTCTACAAACTAATGTCAAAAAATTGAACAACCAACCAAATTCCTTTGGTTTGTCTGCTCCTTGTTTCTTAGATTTTGGTGTGACCATAACTGTTTTGTACTCGGTTTTCCCTCTGTGTTTACACCACATTACCAGAATGATAAGGAGAACCAGGAATAGCAGGCAGGCAATGACCGACATGGCAATGAGAGGATCTTTATAAATGTCCTTTCCATCTTCTGGAACGGTAGTTTGTTGCTGATCTAAAATAGACAGATACACAAATATTTTGTCATCTTCTTTCAGAGAGTATATTACAGTTTAGCAATTACTAATAAAATTACATACTTATATTATAACACTTAATTATAAAAACTTTCCGTTGCGTATGCATGATGCACGATAACATTCAAAAAGTTCCATGCTTGCAAGAAAATTTCGGTAGAAACTAGAAATTTACAGGCTATTGTACTAAATCTCAGTCTGAGAGCTTTATGAACATGCATACAGAAATTTATAGCTCCAATCCAGTCCATGTTGGTCTATCAGCAGTTATATGCTGTAGTACATGCAACACTCTTGGCTTTTGAATTTTCTTATAAAGGTGTTTTTCAAGATTTAATATGTTGATCAATATTTGAAAATAACAAGATTAGCAGCATGTAGTAAAATAAGCAGTAGCCATTTTGTATTATGCTCACACAAATAGGAAATAACTCTTCATAAAAACATTTGTTCAACAGTTCCTACTGAATGTGACCTATATTGATATTCATATTGGTGCTGCACACAGAATTTATCTATGCAGAACCAGATTTATTATATGATTATATGCCATTATGCACTGTTACTTTGCAAGCATTAAATTTGTTGAATTGAAACTCAATTTTTGAAAATTAATTATTGCAACACTGTTTAGTTTTTGTAAAAATTCAAATTAAATTCTATTGTCCTAAGAATGGTAAATTTTCGTCAACAAGTAAGTATATATAGAAAACTCACACAAGTTTATAGTCACTCTCTCTGTGAGAAACCCCTGATGGAAGAGGTTTTTGTTAAATAGGGCTAAGGACTTATTTATCTATGTGGCACAGAGGCAATTATGACTGGATGCTCTTGCTAGTATCACCAATGGCCTTTGTCGGGGTTCGAACCCATGACTTTGTGTTTACAAAGCAAACACTTTAACCCCTAGACTTTGGCTGCTATTAAGTTAATATATAAAAGACAAAATAATACAGCTTATACAGAGGTGTACTTTGCTACCTTGATTATTAGTTGGTGCCAGGCTGGCAAGAGTGCTTGTAGTTGTCTCTGTAATTGAAGAAAGGGTTGTCAAAGCTTTCTCGTGCACAGTTGTTACATCTGCCACTGAGAAAGTGCTGTTTGCTGTTGTTGAGGTGTCCACTAAGCCTGTGCTAGTAGCATTCATTAACGAAGATGTTGTTGCATTCAGCATTGCGTTTGTTGAGGAGGATAATATGGAGGTGGTGGTAGTTGGGAAGCTACTGTTTGCATCCTGACTAGTAACAAGCAATGTTGTGGAGCTCACTGAACTGGTTTCGCTGATGGAATTGGTGACATTATTCATGGCAGATACCGTTGTGGTGCTGTTATCTTGAAGTGTTTTCATCAAGGATGAGGTGCTGTTCAACATCTGCGTGAAAGTGCTGGAATTATTTTCAAACAGGGAGGACTGGGTAGATGTAGACAGGTCTGTAGTGGTCATTTTTGTTGAAGAGCTGGTTGTCATGGCTCACTGGTTACATCTGTAATAATATTTACCAGAGATTAATCTGTGATGTCAGCAGCTGAGATTATGGTGTCAAGGACAAATAATGCGAGTGATGTCACAAGCTAATATGTGTTGCGTCACCAGCTAGTGTGTATTATGTCATCAGCTAGTGTGTATTATGTCATCAGCTAGTGTGTATTATGTCATCAGCTACAGTGTGTATTATGTCATCAACTAGCGTATGTGATGTCATCAGCTAGTGTATAATGTCCTTAGCTAGTGTGTATTATGTCATTATAGCTATAGCGTGTATTATGTCATCAACTAGTGTGTATTATATGTCATCAGCTAGCTGTCATTTTAAAGAACTTTAAGTACAGTACAACTAGTGTGCATGAAAATTCATTAAACCTCATCAAACAAGTATAACTCTGAGATGATAGCCTTAGTAGGAACATAATTTATTTCCTGTAATTCATGTGTTTAGTAAATTGTATGATATAATAAAACCATAACCTCTTTTTTTGGAGTTGTTTACCCGTTACAGCAATATACAAAATAAAAATATTTTTATAAATTAAATTCTCATATGAGTTTTATTAAAGCATCAAAAAACTCGAAATGTTCTTAGGTACAATCCATAATAAAAGGCTTCATGCTAAGATGCCATAAATGCTGCAGTGATTTTATCTATAATTGGCAATGAAACGGATGCTATTTCAAATTTACTATATTTTCTCTCAAGAAGTATTGTACAGCTAATTTAGCTACCAAGATGTAAAAGCAATGAAACAATATTATGTTTATTAATATAAATAAGATGTTTTGATATTTTAAATTCAAGAGGGATATATCTAATGGTAGTTAGTACATTCAGTGCAAATCAATAAATAAAGTTACAAATAAGTAAAATTTGACTTCTTTAAAAATACTGAAACTATAATCACCCAATCAATAAAATACATATAGCAGACCTTTACTTTAATGTTTTAATAAAAATAAATCTGGTACAATTGTAACGTTATATATACAAACATGAAAAGCCATTACCATATCCTACAATGGTAAATGAGTATGCTATACCATTATGTTCTTAATTATGCAATAATATAAACCATGTAACATAATACATATAATATAATTATTCAAAGAAATGCCATGAAAACCACATTTCGGAAGGATTGATAAAAGGAAACAATCACAGACACAGCTATATAAAGCAGTGGAATGAAGCAGAACTGAAATATGAGAGCTTTGAAGAATGTATACTCTCAAAATATTTGTGGATACAGTTGATGTATATGAACTGACCTTTAATAAGTTTAATTTCACGTGACGGAAACAAGCTTATAGGAACGCACACACGCACACACAGACACACACATATATATAGTAAAACTATAAGTTTCTACTATTGCGAAGGTGTGGGCCATGGTACTCTGTTCTGTGCTGATGAGGGGACAAATCCAGAAACAGCTGCTGTACACAGATTGAGATATATATATATATATATATATATATATATATATATAATGTATATATATATGATGTATATAATGTATATAATGTCTATCATGTATATAATGTATACAATGTATATAATGTCTATAATGTATATAATGTCTATAATGCATATAACGTATATAATGTATATAATGTATGTATCATAGCGTTAGAGTCAGCACTATACTTCTCTCATCAATAATGATGCACAAAAAATAATTACACAAACATTTTAAAAGTATGACTGATTAAGTTGTAAATGTATCTCTTTTGATATCAAGTGAGATAAAATAAAGCCCAAGTTGACATGACTTCAGTGTTGATGAGACTAACTGACTCCAACATTATGTACTTGATGTGTGACAGCAGATGGAAATGTTTTGTCTGGGAAATAAGAATTTAACAAGCAGTCTGCATTGTATGTTAGTATTTGTTTGACAAAACTCTTTACAGTTAATAGCAGCCTAATTGGCCTCCACCCTGAACGTTAATTGCTGGGAGGTGTATAGTGTTCCACAGAAATGTCACAGGTATGTGTACTGAGTATGTGATGTGAAGGTAGGTGCAGTAATGGAGGAATTGAGAAAAGCCTGTGTTCTAGATTGAAAATGTAGCAAAAGAAGTTATGCTCTCACAAAAATTTCAACTCTAGCCCCAAACCAAAATTTAATAATAGAATTAAAAAACTTAGGCTATCTCAATTTTCTTCACTACTGAATGATCTGTTAGTGTAGCTGTATGTGTAAACCAATACCTTGCATGAACATGTGTGGAGTGTACAGCTAACCTCACACAAGTTAATTCTATACCAGATCAGATATTGAGTTACATTTATTAAATTGAACTCAAATTCCTGAAAAGCTTGAACTGCTAAAAATAGTACACCGCAATAAGATTAATTAAGTGCTGCTTACATGCTGCTGACATTTAGTTTAATGATTATGATAAGGTTTCAAAAGCTTGTTATACCCTTGCACTTATCTGTATAACTCTACAATAGTAGTTATGTTAGTTTAATCTGCATGTGTCCACTGATGGTATATATATTTTTTTTCTAAGATTAACTTTGTATGACAATGGCTGTATGTATCAGCAACTTTTAATCATTGTATTCCCATAGACTAGAGTGGGTAATTTTGTGCTTCAATAGAACTTCTTGAACAGTTTTTGTTTGTTGGTTTAAGTACAATAAATATCAATTTTACTTGTGGTTTGATAAGAGCAGGTAAAAACTAAGAGCTTTCATTTCTATAATTAAAAATGAAACAAAGAAATTGTTTGTATTTAGAGTTTGACAAGCATAAAAGGAAACAAATCAAGTTCAATTCTCGAAGTTTTACATCACATCACTTTTAGTGAAGCTCAAAGCTACAGGCTATGGCTGTACACATGGTCTTCAAAAGAGTTAGGTGCAGTAATGGATAAAATAAGAAAAACCTCTGTCCTAGATGAAAAATGTAGCAAAACACATTATGTTCTCTCAGAGTTTTAAATCAAATCTATACAAAAATCAAAGAATTTAGGAAATTGAAATTTTTTTAATTAAAAATATACTCTGAAATTGAAGCTTTTTGACTAGGTTATTAGTTTAGGAAGCTTATAATGAATTATGATATTTTATATGCTAAAGTAGGTCACGTAACCTCATTCATTGTGATATTCAGCATACTTGAGAAAAGTTACAGAATCACAGTTGATCTCAAAGCAGTAGAAATACTGTAACAGCTGCTGCATTCATTGAATTTTTTGTTACAACAACATGCTACGGATGCTAGAGCACAGCTGCTTCTGCAATGTGGCCAATGCTGCCAATGCTGCCAATGCTGCCAATGCTGCCAATGCTGCCAATGCTGCCAATGCTGCCAATGCTGTAAAGATTAGTTTACCAGGAAGCCTAGCAAAACTGCAGTGTAAATAAAATTGACAAGTGGATAAATAAAACATTCTTCACTACCTATTGGAAGAGTAGCTCAGTAGCTGCTGTATATAATATTATGTTTGGTCAAAGTACAAGGAAAACCAGGTTGTTTATTGTTACAATGCCATGAAAATATCTAATCCAGCTTTCAATAGACCTGAATAATTGTGAATAAGTAGCAGAAATATGTTTAATATTGATAATACTTATAGTGAGAGTTTATTTCATGTAACTGTAACCACTAACTGCAGATAAGCTTTAAAGCAGATGAAGCTTGTTACATAACAATGGAGCATCTACTTTATGCTTCTGGCAGTGTTGGGAATTCGCTTTTAGTAGTTATTCAGTCATTATTTGCTACTAAAACATTTTAAAATAAAAATCCTAAAAAGGTTATCAAGATAAAACTTGAGTTGCCAGAATTGAAAGGAGTATTGAAAGAGGGCAGCTGAGTTTACTCACTTCCTTATTTAATAATAGATTTTGTGGGCTAACATCAATGAAAATAATCTATGTAGCCGCTAGTCTCATATTTAACTCAGTTGTTGTTGAAAAAATATAGAACAAGTTTTATACAAACTAAATATGTTTGAGTAACATTTTTTTAGTTGGAGTAAAACCAATATAGCAAGTTGTTTTATGCCATTTTTATAAAACATTAGTATGAATTATGGTAGTATTCATTCCCCCCAACCACTTCGCAAAGCCTGGTTTATAACGGACTCGAATTCTTTCAATGAAAGACAATATTGAGTAGAATATATGAAATGTTATAGGGCTATATGACCTTAGAGCATATAAAATTAAACCATATAACACAGAGTTATAATTGTGTCCTGTTTGAGTTTTGCAAAAAGCAATATTTTAAAACACACATTTGAAAGAAACAAATATAATATCTATCAAGTATAGCATGCTTTTATATTTTACTAAGGAACAAAGTTTTTAGCAAACTTGCATTAGAAATAACAGGATAAGCTAAAAACTTACGGATTGGTTTCTTGCCCTAGATTAGCTAGGCAGCTGGTTAGGTCAGCACTGGTACTGCTATCAGTTCATCACAAGATTTGAGCGCATGCTTAGGTTACCCTCTCTGTAGATCAGCTGGCAGGTTAGGTACCATGTGACCAATCAGGTGACACTGTAATACAATGTAAACGATATGAGTTATTCTATCTGAGCTTTTTCTGGTGGTGACAACTCCAAGTCAACCTTTCTTATAATAATACATAGCTATACAAAAATTAACTTGCTTTTTGTTGCAGTATATTTTACAAATTATACAACACAAATTAAAGTTAAATGCAAAAATCATTTATAGTTATCTTTTGAAAAACATATTTTCATAATTTTCTCTGGTTTGTAGTAAATAAAAAACAAATACTAGTAGGCTATATAGAAATGCAAATTTTTTCAAATGTTGCTATGATTTGACTAATATAGAAGTTTTCAAAAAACAAGCTTGCACAATGGACACAATTTTCAATTATTTGAATATTTTAATTTCCGATTTAAAAGTGTCTATTTCTGAAAATTATTTTATTGTGAATAACTCTATAAAAAGCAGTTTTTTGTTTTTATATTTATATAAAATAGTTACATTGTTATATTATACATATTATATAAGTGAAATAATGTTATGTCGTTTTTTGAAGCCTATAGCGTGCATTTTGATAATGCTTCTCCTTTGATGAAATCTGACAAGGTAGCTGGGTTATGCATGTAATACAACTTCCTAGACTGATATCATCATTAATAGCATATATTGCAGAAGTTCATTTATGCTGAACTACATGTATATATATGAAATAATGAGTAAATTTGAAGAGCATAGTGAATTTTAGGTAGAACTAGTAGTAGAAAAAGTGATGTGAAGATTAAAGTATAGCTGCATGGTGAGTGAGTGAAGGACTCAGGAACATGGAATGTATAAAAATGGGCATATTTTGATGAACTCAAAAACAAATTTTGTGAAAAATTTCAACATCTCATTGCATAATTCAAAAACAGATGAAAGAAGCAAGTTTCCTATAATATAGTGGAGCTTTTCAGAAATATAAAAAGTTTAAATTGGAGTTACGGAAAGTCAAATTAAAATTGAGAAAACAATTGTACAATCCTAGTTTACATTATCTTATAGTAACCTCAAAAATATAATGCACATTAATTGTTGATAATAACTAAATTTGAATTTATAGAGTTATGCAGCTATGTAATACAGAAAGATTGCTCCCGCTCTGCTTGCATTATTGCATCACAATCCAATTCTCTATTTTAAACACTGATTGTATTGCATATAGTCCTTTCTAATATACTCTGTAAAGTTTCACACAGAAGCCGTATATACAGTTCTTAGAGATGATATTGATAAACTCAGTACACATATCTGTATTGACTAACTTACTGCTGGTAAGAGTCAGCATAGGGCAAGAGTCGAGCTTCTCAGCAGATGGGAAGACATGCAGGCAAGCTTCAGACTGTGGTCTATATAGTGTTATTGTTACCTGCGATACGAGGCGTAGTGGCTGCATCACATACAGAGTAAGTTTCTTATATTACTGAGTTTCATTATGTTATTAACTTATTAGAGCAAGGAGCCAATAGTTTAGTGATGGCTGCTTGACGCAACTTTTGTGCAGGTTTAAACATGCTGCAAGTACATAATGAAACAAAGAATGACATTTGCATTGATATGAGCTAAATGAGTGCCATTTATGCATATTGTATTTTAATTGTTTAGAAATTATAAGTTTAAAAGATAGAACACATATGCAAATTTAATGTTTAAATTAAAATGATGTTCTTAGAGTTAGCGTAATGTAGAAATCTACTAACAGTATTTTTGCTGAGTGCACTGATGTGCTGTATACCTGCAGTCTTTTTTGGCACAAAGTACTTGGAGTTATTAACTCTTGACTTGCTTTAACCCCAAACCTTTCCTTGTAAGGGTATATAAAACAAGATTTAATTTCTCTATAGGAACTATTGGTTATTTCATAAACTTCCAAATTACAGTCCTGACGAAACCTTTAGTTTCATTCTACTGTTACTATTGTTTGAAGAAGTAAATTACAGATCTTATTAGTTTATAGTAGTAATTTACAGACACATTATACAAAAAAGCTAAAATTTATGTTAGTAGTATAATAGTGGTTTGTTAGTGGTTACATAAACTGCAGCTTATTAAGATCTGGTCATATTTGCCCGAGGTAGTAATGGAGAAATTGAGAAAAGCTTGTGTTTTAGATTAGAAATGTAGCTTGAGAAGTTATGTTCTTACAGAAATTTCAACCTGAGCCCCAAACTAAATTTGTATAGAAAAATTAAAGAATTTGGGCTATCTCAATTTCTGCACTACTGCTCAAACTTCATGTATAACAGCCCTTCCAAAAAGTTGATGACTGAAAAGTTTGTAATTTACTGATTTGTTAAATTTATTTTACCACATGCATGTTAAGTCAAACTGCAACTTATTTATTAAAGTGATCAACTATAAAAAATAAAAATATTATAGAGGTATATAATTACGCAGTAACATTCAAAAGGCAAGAAATTTGATTAAATTTGACAATAAATACAAACATTATATAAAGCCAAAAATTTATATCCTTTTAGCCTTTCTCAAAAAGAGTTTTATGTAAAATTTATGAGAATATAAGTTTAAAATAAGAGCACATTTGAAGTCTAAGTTTGTAAAACATCTTGTGACAATTGCACAATGCAGTATCCAGTTCGATCAAACATCCTCTTTTTTGTACGTTTGTGTAAATATAGAAAGTCGATTTTACAAACTGATTTTTACCAAGAGAGCAACCATGAGCAAACCAACCGCCAAACAATTGCAAACAAGCAGATAAATTAAAAAAAATAAGTTTTGTGTTAAAAAACACGACAAACTTACAAGAAACATCTTTAGAGAGTTGTGCTTTCCTTGCCAACAAATTGATCTCCACAAAAACACATCTTATAGACATACTAAATCTTTATAACTGCAACCTTCAAATCATTTCAGCAAACTGAAATCAAGTGTGATAATGATGAGGAGTGTAAGACAGCTACAAACGGGACAATAATGGATGACTACTCAGTGGTAGAAGAGGGAGAACAGTGGGCCAGCGTAGAGTGCAGCTCTAGACATACTTGTCAGTGCCGACAGTGGTTCGGGATTAGTCATCATGATCGAAACAGATGCATCAAAATTTTCAATGGTGTGCTAATTATAGTTTAATAGCTGATATGCTATTTTGAAAATATCATTGTGTATATGAGCCAATAGTAGATATAGTTGCCTATAATATCTATGATAAATGCACAACTGAGCAGCTTAAAAACTTGCTATGCTATCGCCTTGAGTAGAACGCTCCATTAGCTTTCATCATGAGTTACTTATTCAACTTTATAATAAACAAGTAAAAATATGATAATTTTAGTTTTTGATAATTAGCAATACAAACATAAAATAAATAATATCTATACGTAAACAAATTCTAATCTGACAAAACATAAATGAAGAAATATGATACGGCTTTTAAAAATATTGTGAAGATAAGTCACTAAAACAAACAACTATAATATATAAGTTTGAGTAATCAATCCACGACGGATGTTTAATAAATAAAACTTAATAATTATTTTAGTCGTGCCTGAGAAGATTGAAATACTAAGAAAAGAACTGCCACTTTACCAACAATACATGCCTGTAGCAGTAACCGGTCTCGCAGGCATTATTATAGGAAGTTTATTTGGCGCACTGTTGTATAAGATGTTGCTCTCAAAGAGAAAAGACAAACCCAGGAGCAAAACTACCAAACCGAAAACTTAACTTATGAGCAATTAATGGTTTTACTTTTAGTGAATAAAATGTATAAATTTGTCAGCAAAAGTGTATATATACTGTGTGTGCAATGTGCAGTGTGCAGGGTCCATTGTGCAGCGTGAAGCAAATGTGTGAGTAAAACAAAAAAATATTAATTATGTAGTCTTGCGCTACTTGAAGCTGAAAATTAGTGTTCTATGAGTAAAAGTCACCATGATGAGATCACTGAGTTGTTAATACAAAACATCATAATTTAAACTTAGTATATATAGTATTTTTTTGCATTGAATATATACATATGTATGCCACCTAAAGCTCTGCTTTAAACATATTGCTTAAGCTTACCATAATATTTTTAATGCAGAAAAACAAATGTATCACAGGAAACATAATACAGAACATATAAGTATAATCCAAATATTGATGGGCCATGTAGCAAAATAGCCTTAATGCTTGTTAAACTTTTACTTGTTTTTAAGTTCTGTGAAAACACAAATAACCTGAAGTAACCTAGTCTAAACTATAAAATGCATTTTCATTATAAGTAATTTTGCTGGGTTTAATACATATACCAAGAAATATAAAGCAATTGAATTTTTGTAGATATTACATAAAGTTATCAAAATATATATTTTATCATGAAGAAGGCCTAACAGAGTTTATTTATAGCAACCAGTTTAGTGACATATATGTGATCATAAGCATGGATTGGAGATGGAAGTAGCTAACAAAATGCTAAAGTTTTATTAGTCTGTAACAGCTGGTTCTGTAACTAGCTCTTACAACTGTTTATATCTTAGCTAGAACGTTGAAGGAAATTTTAGAAAATCACAACAGAAAAATTTAATTCTTATTAAATTGGTGATAAATTTGAAGCAATGCATATATTATTTTGACTAAAATTTTACACAATCCATGTTTATGCTGGTTTAATACAGTACAAAAATTACTATTATCGCAATATATAACCATAAATGAAAAATAAATTAATGCATTTGGTTTTTATAGTGTAAGCTGTTTGAACCATTAACTTATGGGCTCTGAAACTTTTTATACTTTTTGTGAAATTATAGCTGAAGTAACTCCAATAAGACAAGTAACTCAACTAAAGGGTTGAATGACTTTTGGTAATCTCATTGCTACCTAATTTTGAAATGTTAAAATATTTTCCAAACATACCAGACAAGCTGAAATAGTTTTTGATGTCTTTATTGCTCATATATATATGCTGGGCTGGAACATATCATGTATTCTAGGGCTGTTGTTTAAACTTCCAGTTATCTTAATACACTTCAGAGTATTATTTAACAAATATTACATTCTTGTTTATTAGACATTATAATGTCATTTAACATGACATATCTTGCTGCATAGTTGGATTATTACTTAATAACAAAATCTTGGAGCATTGTTACAGTATTGTCTTACTGTATTCTACTATTTCAACAATGACTGATGTTGCAAAGCTACAATAATTATCTTCAAAATTAAAATGCTGCCAAGAATGCTGTTGCAAGGAAATCATGGTGAATGATGACCAGCACGTTTATGAGAATGACTGTAACACCAACTTCTCTGGACCTAGTCAGTCTCGTAAGAAGAAGAGACACAGCTCAACTCACTCGTCACGTAGTCATGGTTACAGTAGCAGTTACCACCCGCCATCGTTGCCTCATGGTGCTCAATCTTTCTCTTACCACCCTCTTCCTGGTAACATTGTTTCTTCACAAGTGGGGCCTATGATATTTGTACCACAAGAAAATGAAACCAGCGCTGCAATAACTTGCTGGGATTATCTCATGTGGACGTTAGCCATCACAGCCTGCTTTTGCGGCCTTATTCTTGGACTAATACCAATTGTATTGGCTGGTAAGGGTGCTTCGTGATGTTTACTCACATTTTATTATTTGTGACTAAGGTCAAGAAGTATTGTGATCATATCTCCATGTATCTCCCCAATATATCTCCTTAGAGCAGGGGTGTCCAACCATTTCAGAGTGAGGGCCACTGCAATGGAATATTTCATGGCAAGGGCCACATTGTAAAATGTAGGTTGATTTAGAAGGCACAGCATCAGCAATTTTCAGATAATTTTGCTCCATTTATTTCTTTGAGTTATCAATCACACAATAAAGTCTCAATAATTGTTGCAGGCTGCATGCTTCTAGCATAATTATATAAACATGAGACATTTAAAAGATACCTTCTCACTCTAATTTATATGCATGTGCAAAATGATTTTATTTGTTTGTCCTTGAAGGATAAATAAATGAAGGCTGAGGCCACATTCAGCCCTGGCGCCACCTGTTGGACAGCCCTGCCCTAGACACACTTTTCCGTGAGGTCAACGGTACCGTCAATTGTCAGCCATTTTAAAAATGTCCGAGCTGATTGTACAAAATTACCGTACGTCAAGATCAAACACTGCTTGATTTAAAAATTAGTCAGGCTCCTATGGGACAGAAAAACTCAGTGAATATAAATAATGTTCAATGAGGTGTCATAGATTTTTATATCTAACAGCGGACTTTAAGAACTTCAGCCCAGCCACGTTAAAAATGGCTGGCATTTGCTGTTACGGTCTGCGTTACGGCAAAGTGTGTCTATAGGGGAAGGAGATGTAAACCTAAATAATAGGTAGCTAAATAGTAAAGGGGTGCAACACAATATTACAGACAGCTGACTAATAAGCTATTAAGTATTAGTTAAAATATGTTTTAATGTTTACAGGCTAAAACCCATGTGGAATATTTCAGAATGTATTTTATATTACAAAAACAATTTTTAATATGAAATGCAAATTTGAATTTTGTTGATGAGAAGACAAAAATTAATTACTGTAGCTGTCTACAAATTGAGTTTTAGAATAATTTCGACAAATATAAGTTATTTATTTATTATTTTCTCACTGGTAATGATTTCAAGCTATCAATATAAAACCAGCAGATAAATAAATTAGGCTCAAAGTCGATGCAAAGTTTGAATTCTGTAGCTATATTTTCCAATCTTGATATCTAAGCAAAGTACGATTTTCCTAAATTTAATTATATCACAGATAATTCATTAAAATGAGTAACACATTACATTTAAACAAGGCGGGAAAATTTTTATGTATGTATATGTTACATAGCGTAGAGTTGTACAAGAGCTGCCTTAATTGTTGTGAAAGTTAGACATGTTATATAATCTCGGTTACCAGGCTTATATGTCATGCAGCCATTACATATTTTATGAATTACTTCTCAATGATAAGTACATGTATGTATTAGCCATAATTATGATCATCCTTATAGATGTGCACATCATGCCACTCCACTGCATGCTTATACTGCTATATATATGACAGGTTCATTGCTGTATGTAACCAATTACTTTTTGGGTCATTTTACTTAATTTAGTACACACTCGCAATCTCCAGTTTTTAGCTATTGCTCCTAATTTAGCTGCTAATATATATGAGTTTTTGCCTAAAACTAATAGCATATAAAAAAAATGCAACTAAATAGTCAAAGTTGTTTTTAATTTTGCTTAAATTCCCATGTTTTTTCAAATTATTTAGCTAATTTGGATTTGCAGACCGTTAGGTTTTTTCGTAATGGTAACACATATTATATAATATCAAGTGCATATGACAATGACATACATTAATGTTGGGGAATCCTCTCCCAGCCTTTTCTGTTATGCATAATTAGAACAAGCACATAAAAATACCACTATTAGTAAATTGCAATGGATTTTGAGCAAACTTTAATGTTAGGTCATAATTTGCTGGTGTGTACTAAATTAAGTAAACTGACTCTTTTTCCTACACATATGATATTGCAGCATAAATCCATTACATAACTTATTTAAATAAATATAACTTTTTTGCAGCTCGTGCTAACAATGCAAGGAGAATAGTAGAACAGGATAGAAGAAAAAGAGTTGCTGTACTATCTGCAGTAATTGTTATAGTATTCTCTGCCACAGCTATAGTTTTAACAGTTATAGTGATTTACTTTTTATAAACTATTTGAGCTTTTTTAAATTTTATTTAAAAATAAAACCATTTCTTAAAACTTTTATCATGCATTTTGTTGTGATTGTCAAAAGATTATTTCGAACTTTAGATATTTACTCAGTAAACAGTCATAAAATTAAACTACACATTTTCTTTAATTTTATTCTGTTTTAGAACAGCAGCGTTTAGAAAGTCAGATTCATTAGTATAACTTCCACGAAAATCTTTTGATGTTTATTGTAGTAAATTCATAGCAAAAGTGTTTAAACTAGATAAATTAGATACACTGACATTTTGCAATAACTTTTTTATTATATTTAATATAAAAATTATTATTCAATAAATAGTTAAATAGTGTTAAAGTGACCCATAAATGTTTGTCACCTAAATTTCTAAAAGGGACTGTATTTGGTTGGCATAGACTATAGATGTGTTTTACCGTTCATATAGTACCCAGATTCGGATTCAGTAATATTAAGGTGTGTGTAGTTTGATAAATTTTAGAAAGCGGATGACTAGACTTTTGTTGCAGAATGCATTTAGTAATTCTCAACAAAGTCTTATGAATTTTTTCACTGTTTTTCTTTTTGTGAGTAGATTGAATTATGCTGTATACATCATCAATCAATAGTCAGTAAATACTTTTCGTAGTCCCAGCTCTTTAGTCATCTTAAACTGTAAAGTTTGAATTGACAACTCCTGGCAATTTCTTATACAATAGCAGCTCATTATCAAGGATAGAGTCTAATCACATTTATTGGTTGAATTGTGTCAGCATTTAAGCGTTGCTAGACATTGCCTTATGCTGTTTTATCTTTTGGGCTATTTTAATGTTTAGCAAGCTGCCAACTTTATTGTGTGGAGTTGATAAGAGGTTGGAAGTAAAACCTAGATGGTTTGTTATTGTTTATAGGTTGCAAAATTGATCACTAAATTTTTTATTTTGAGACGCTCCATCATTTTTAAATTATTGGTAAAATGTGTTCTCCAAAATTTCAATTATATTTTAAATTTGATAAGTGGAAAGCAAGAAGTTGCTAGGATGCTGTAATAAAACAGGTTTGTGCTTTGATTAAAATAATAGGAACTAAGGTATCACGTACTGATTAACATGATGAAAAAGCAGAGAGCCAATAAAAAACTGCTATATACATATATGCCTAAGTATATGCCTACATATATGTAGACATATATAAACTACTATATATTCGTCTACGTACTTGTACATACATAAGCACAAAGTGTAAACTTTTATTGTTTTATGCTCAACTTTTTAAAAATTCAATACCAAAAACTGTTACAGGCTTTGTTGCATTTTTGAAAGATTCTGCTTCTTGTAACAATTGCAGGTTTTCAATGGAATTTCCCCTTCTATATAGACATAGAAGTTGTTCAGATAATATGCAAGGTTCATATATGTTGCAATATTTTGTTAACATGGATGTTCAAATAACTTGATTTCTATTTAAGGTAAGAACCTATACTATGCATATATACACTATCCATGGGTTTTTATTTAAAGTTTTATCCTATACCACAAGGGTATATCTTGCATCTAATCTTCTGCACGTTTTTTATTGCACTGTTCTTAAACTTAATATGAAGCAACCATAGTCTAGAGGTTAAAGTGTTTGCCTAGTAAACACGATGTCATGGGTCCGAGCCATGACAAAGGCTATTGGTGATGTTAGGAAAAGCATCTAGTCATAATTGCTCCTGTGCTTAATTTAAATAAATCCTTAGCCCGATTTAACAAAAAAACTTTTAACATCAGAGGTTTTCTCACAGGAAGAGCGACTATAAACTTGCGTGAGTTTTTTTAACTTAATGGAAGAAATTATATAACTACCAGTATAACAAATTATAGGTATGAAGCAAGGCAGTTTTGCATCAGCAGCTGGTTCTGCAGAAAACTCAAACATTCCTTCCCATTCTCCCCAATCACCAAACTCATTTGGAAATGCTCCACAACCACCATCGCAGTTTGGCTCACCACCACCACTATCCCAGTTTGGTTTTTCCCAACCACTATCCAACTTTGGATCGCTACCACCACTCTCTCAATTTGGATCGCCACCACCACTATCTAACTTTGGGACACCCCCACCACCGTCTCTTTATAGAGGATCACATGAACTAGCTTCTAACATAACAGCGCAGACACACTATGGAGTCCCAGTTTCTTTTACCTCGCCACCACCAGCATATGGTGCAGTTTCATCTCAACATCAATCTAACCCACTATCATATAGTGCAACAGGTTTCTATGGCCCCACGTTTACACCAGCTGACCCTTCCATGCCAACAAATCGAAGGAGGCGAAAAGATTGTTGCGTAGCTAATGCAATGTGGCCATTAGCTCTGGTATCTTGTTTGTGTAACTGTATATTTGGACTAATACCAATGATATTAGCATGTAAGTATATTTATGCAAATTGTTTTACTGTACAGGTTTGTGCAAAATTCCCAGCTCGATTTGCTGTGACCTATTTCTATGTAACACCCTAGTATGTTTTATATTTGAAACTTTGAGATTTCTGTTCATATATATGAAGCTTTTTATCATTTAAGGATATATTTACGTGCTATTGACTTCAGTTTTTTACAAATAAACAAGAAGCAGTCTTTGTTTACTGATTTATTTATATAAATAAATAAAATAAACTTATATAATTTCAAATACCATAATATGGTATCTGAAATTATATAATTATATATAATTATTATATATATTATATTATATAACTATATATATATATTATATAATCATTATATATATATTATTGTATTCATTGTCAGAGTGAATATCTCATTATTTTTTATTATAACTGTTGAAATTCCTTAGCTTTTGTCTAATTATATTTTATCCATGCAAGTAATCTATATAGGGGTATTTTTGGTATTACAGACATTAATAGTTATGGCATAGATTTCTTGAATATAGCTTTTATTAAATGCTTTTAAATTGGTCATTGATAAATCTGTACTTTTGGGCACCTATCAAAAATTTTACTAACCAATTTCAATATTTCAACTATTACTAATTTTGCTAGCCATCCCAGTCACCGCCATTAACGTGGTTCTTCTAAGTTGAAACAGATTATTAGTTTTCATTAAAAAATACTGTATAGTAAATAACTCATAAATTATAACTTGTTTCAGTTTATTAGTGGCTATTTCAGTATAGCCTTCATTTTTAAAAAGACCTATATATTCACTTGAAATTGACATGGGCCTACTTTATTCATTGTCTTTTTTCAAAACTTATAACAAAACAACTCATCAGGCAGTTATATAGTCACTTTTAAATATAAATATGAATAGATAAGAAAAATAAGTTGGAATACTTTTTAAAGGCATTTTTCTAGAAATAGCACAACTTAAAACCCATATAATCCTATACTTGAATGATTTTTTATTTTATAAATAATGCATATATTGGTTAGCATGTTGACTCCTGATAAAAAAACTAATGTTTTAATGTTTAGCTTATGTTGAACATTTTATTTTTTATAGTCCGTGCTACTGAAGAAAGGAATGAAGCTAGACGGCATAGTAAAAGAGTTGCAGCAGTAGTGTCCAGCATTGCCGTTATTATCTTGAATGTGATATCAGCAGTTATTCTCATAGCAACCTTCCCTTTAATCTTTGCTAATGCCAGTCCTTTTTTCTCCAGTGCCAAAGCTAGTTTGCCTGGCTTTTTTAATTCAACAATATTTTCAACGGAGTGACAGCTTGCATGACTGCAATGTGGAATACTGAGACTCCTGTTGACGTTCTGTGACAGTTTTGTTATACATTAGCCATTGAATAACAATTAATATATATTTAAGAGCATATATAAATAGCATCTCTTCTCATAGAGATTGGTAACGGTTTTTGTCATGTGTAATTTTGTATGTCCAACCAGTTTCTAATTTATATTATGAAAATCGGTTTTTTTCATTTTATTGATATGACCTCATGAAATGCAATATGACAAATATGATAGGCAATAATAAAGCATTTTTATTTTGAACTCAATTATTTTGCTGCTACAATAGTCAATTATGCAAAAAATGCTTTTTCTAACACAACATTTGGAGCATTGTAAAAGAAAATTGTAGAATACATTGCTCATATGAGTAGGATTTGGTGTTGCTCTAAGTAAATTAGTCATACTAAACTGTAGAAAATTTAAATACAAAGTTAGATGTTAGTAGGCTACTAGCTCGATCAACTCATTATGAATAAGCTGAGTTGTCTAAAATACTAATTTCACACAAATGGTATACATTTTTACTTCACCTCCTCAAGACTAATGACCAATCGGGTTTTTGATGCGTAAGTAGCTCTGATGCTCATTTGCTATTAAATAAACTACTACGCCAGAGAGGGTTGGATCTTATCTTTATTTTCAACAGTTAAACCAGGAATCAATCAGCAACCAATCTTGCTTATACCAACCATTACCAACCTTTTTTATATAACCAGCCAACTGTGAAGCTTATGTTAATTATGTTAGCCATGTAATACTAGAGCAACTGATAGTAATACAAAAACATAAATATACAAGAAATATCATTATTAACACGTTGAAGCTACAACACTATAAATTATCAAAAGAACAAAACTTGAATATAGAATAATATAATGTAACACAAAATAACTACCTTGTGGGTCTATGCCTAGTAGATTACTGATTACTAATTGTTTTGTCATCTACTTGCTATAAATAGCTTAAAATAGCTGCTATTCTTTAATGCATCAGCTTAATAGCCAACAGTAGTCTATTGCTATATAGCTGAGTTAAGCTGAGTCATTTTAGCTTTGCAATTGAATTAGCAATGAGAACTACTAGTAGACCGGCCAGACTCCCACCCCACTCTGGCTCAGATGAAGTGCAGTTCCCAAGCTCATTATAGTGCAAAAAACTTTATAAATTGTGTAAAAGCTTAATTAACTTTCATAATTTGAAAAAAAAGTTACAAATACAATTTTTGTTTTGAGATTGAGATATTTTTATTTTGATTGCATATTAATGTGATTTTTTAAATTTACACAACCAATGGTTGTATAAAATTACTTTTTTGTGGCAATGCATGAAATGTTCACCTAGCTCAGTTAATGATAGTTTCTATTTTCTCCTGATATGATACCTTTAGTGTCTTTTTGATTGCATCTGTAAAGACAAGACTTCACAAATTTAAAAACAAATTTATGGTGAGTGTAGGTCTTATAGTAAACAAAAAATTTGCAGCAAAGATAAAAATGTTACAAAAAATACTTTAGACAAAATTTGCAAGAATTAAAGATGCAAATAGTCCATGAAAGTATTATGAAGAGCGGATTATATTCATAAAGAATGAATGTACATGTTTGTACACAGAAAGTAGCTTTAGTGTGCTTAAACACAGCCAATACTGATAATACTGCTAGTAATACATAAAATACAAACAATGAGTATATTGATAATTATATTAGTTTATGTAAACTGTACATAAAATAATATATATGATTTTGGCATGTTTGTACATAAAAATTTTCACTTGGAATTTTTATAACAACATAATATATTATAAATATATTACAATGTAATATAATTAAATGCGATAAAATAGAATAGGGGTAAGGGGGGGGGGGGCACAACGGTCATAGAGGTACAAAAAGCCGGCCAAATTGTGAGAGAACTTATTGACTTGGAGTTGTGATTTTTTTTTCATAAAAAGATAATCACATAATTATTCAGCCTTTGTAGTTTCAACACTTGCGGAACATACGTGTTGAAAAGGCGAGTAAAAAACTGTTTTTACCTACTTTTTGTAAATTTTTTAGGATGTCGTTAAAGCTTTATAACTTTTTACGCTCAAAGGCCAGCAGCCTATATTTTACTTATATTGTTGCCATTGCTTGTCTCTACATTGCTTAACTAGTATAACAGCAAACTCTGAAATAAATTTTCCTTGAGGCACATTTATTTTCAATTTGGCCACACGGGGCACAATGGGCCACGCTGACCGGGGCACAATGGGCCAGGCTGACCGGGGCACAATGGGCCACCTGATTATTGCACCCTGATCACTGTTATTAGTTTGTTTGCCCAAAAAGTTGGCTGAAATGTTACTAAAATCTATAAATATAGCCATTTCTGACCTTTTTGTAAAATATCAAAGACATCATGGTAAGACTACAAAACTATAAGTTGAAGCTCCCCTAATACATACATCTGGTGAGGTTAAAGCTTTGCCATTTTATACATAATACAAAACACTCTGCTGTTGCTACTAGTAGATAGTCATGATAATCATTATATATTACACCATTGAGAGAATATACATGCATTTGACTGAAATAAATTGTGATTTGCTCATTTGCTCCCCCCTCTCCCTTCCGTACTCCAGTCACAAACCTCAGCCATGCATGCACCTTAGCTACAGTTCATTGAAAAAAGTTCACTCAGAATTTTGTAATACATTTTAGTAAAGTTTTTTTTTAATAAACGTTGCTCTGAAGTGAAAATAACAAAACATTTTTAGTTTTAAACGGTAATGATAATGGCACTGCAGAACCGAGTGACGTGCGTTTGATTTTGCGTTCCTCTGCTATCCGTAGTGGCACAAACTGTACAGCTAAAACATGAATTTTGCTGTAGATCTGAAAAATTATCTTTATTTATTTGTATTATTAAATAAATAAAAATCAGATATAACAAAATACGCAAAATTTCAATATATTGTTGTGTTCCACCCATTGGCCCATTGTACCCCGGTACCGGGGCACAATGGGCCAATTTTTTCGTCATGAAAATTTCATTATTCTGAAAGTTGTGAAAGAGATAGAAACAACAAACTGGTACCTGTAATAGACAACAGATGTAGCATTAAGACTAGAGATTATTGAACTAGTAACTTGAAAAACAGACGAATTAGAGCAACAAATGCAAAATTCGGCCCGTTGTGCCCCCCCCCTCCCCCGTTACCCCTACTGTAGAATATATTGTAATATACTACAATTTATTATAATGTGAAATAATATTTTATAATTTAATAAGATAAATAATTGCAATATAATACAATTTAATACATATTATAGTTTCACTATGATACCTACAACATATAACATAATATTACAAATTTTAACATAATATTTTGTAATGCATTATAATATAGCGTAATATAATTTTATATAATATAATTTTCATTATATTGTGTCATAATATAAAAAAGAGTATGTAATATTATATGATGCATCAAAATAATATACTTTTAAAACCTCTTCACTGTTTTCCAATTACAAATTTTTCAAACTATAATATAATAGTTGCTACTTTGCACACCAATGGTGTGAAATATTATATGGTGTGAAATTATTATATATACGCAATAAACCTAGCTCAAAAACATAAATCTGGACATGACGTGCACTAGAGTCTATATTATATATGTGTAACATTGAAGTTGATTGCCGAATTCATTTGTAATTTTTCAAATCTGACATTTTTATAATGAGGTTGCATTTTCTTAAGTAATTTATTGGCTTTATGCCAAAAATCTTAGAAAAAGCTACAATTAATATAGAACTACATAGAGCTAGGTAACTATACTGCTAAAAATGTAATAACGAGACATAAACTATTGAATTCAAAAGCTTTTGAAATCATCTTCACATTTATTCAAAATAATATGTAGAATTGCAGTTTTATGAAGAAGTTGTCATACCCTTGAATAACTTGCTTGATCAACACAAAACAAAAAGTTTATCAGCCTAAAATATCTAACTTTATCTCCACAGAATGTATCTTGTTATGCAATTTTTTTCAGTTTGCTAATGAGAAATAGTTCAATTTTCTTACCTAACTGAATACATGCACCTATAGCAGTAGGCTACTGTGACAGCTTTACTTTTAAAAAATTGTGTGTTTTGTTTTGCAAAAGAATGGAAATTGACTTAGCTATACTTGTATAACAAGTCTTTTCACATGCATTTCCCCCACCACAGTGTTCAAATAAGTTCTTTTAAGTATACTCCATTAAAAAAGTTCTCATCCTAAAATATTACCCATACTTGTTTTACTAATATTAATCGGAAAAACCTACATGGCTACTAGGCAACATCGAGTTTGGGGCAGTATTTTCACAGTACATCCATTAAGTTTCATCCCTAATAGACGCATCTCAGTTAGATGCTAGGCTACATTTCCTGCTTAGACTTTTCCCACATGAATGTTTTTCAATTATAGACGACATTTATTTATTTTGGTACAATATATATTTTATGTGCAATCTATTTGAATATTTTTGAAATATATATATTCAAATAAACTTGGATCAATTGCTTGTTATATCTAGCGCATCGTAAATAAATTCTTGTGATCTGCATTAGCTTAATAATTTTGCACATTCTATACTTCTTGAGTTGTTTGAAAAAATACTTCATTAATAAGTATTCATTAAGAATAATGTCTATTATTAATGTATTACTGCTTTTTGCCCCACAAAAATCAGTGAAAGGTGGATTATTATGCTGGATACTTTATATTAACTATTATTTTATAATTAGCCATCAATACAACAATTATATACATGTACATTAATATGGCACCAAAATAAAAATAGCGTCCAACTGGGAAGCATCTAAGTGAGAAATATCTAACGTAACCGGGTTAAGTGTCTATCTGAGATGACACCATCCATGACACATGCCAACAAGTAGACGCAATGACAGCTGACTGGTTATTAAGGTAAGGCATGGTTTTAACATCTCACTTATACAACTGTTTAATATTGACTTAAGTAATTACTTCCTTGTTTTATTTGTATGGCTTATGTTTGCATGTTTGCTTTTTAATATAGTAGAAAACTAATTTTACTTCGGCAATCAAATTTTAAAGAAGGTCCAATTAAGTTATTATTGCAAAAACTTCGTCCAAAGAGTCATTCTTACCAACAAACCATAATATTTTGAGCAATGGTTGCTACTGGAGTGTTTTGATTTACATTGTAAAGCTTTTTATATGCTAAGAGCAAATAATTGATGCATAAAAGCTTTTTGTAAAGTTATGAAGAAGAATAATATTTACATGCTTTACTGTGAGCCTATGAAATGAAATAATGAGAGAATATTTGACCAATTAGCACTTGGTATTATCAAAACTGCAATACATATAAACTTTATTTACTTAAACCAATAACATAAGAAAATTTTGGCATGTGATTATATACATTAAGGGTAGCTTGACAGCATGATAGAATGAGTTTAATTGCTTCTTTATTCACAAAGTATTACTGCAATAACATATAACTGGTATATAAACAATCTTAGTTAGGAGCTATTACAACTACACATCTAATTTAACTATATTTTGATTATGCTAAGATTATCAATGCATACTTATTGATTTCTGATTAACATATATGCCAAAACTATAATATTATTTTGCTGTATTTTATTATATATTTTATTGTATTTGTTATAATAGTCTAACTCATAATTCCAAAATCTGAAAAGAAAAAAACTTAAAAGAAATTAGACCAAATGAATGTAGAAAGTTGAGTTTGAAAGTTAAAATGTTGTTATCTTGTATTTATTAATGCCTCTGCACTTGCAGCCTAATAGTATTATTTCAAAAGTTTGAAAAACTATTGGGAAAAATCATATTTGTCTATAGTATTGGTATAATGCCCACTTATGGTATTAATTTATTTACATTAATCTATTTATAGTAATAAGAATATAGGTATATTTTAGTTCCAATAAACACAGTAAACACAGCAAACATATATGAATAAAACATACTGTTAAGCATGCATACTATGAGCTATAACGGTCAGCAATCTGAAAGAAAAGCAGTCACCGATTTCTTATGTTTTGGTAAGAACAAAATAAAATTTATTTCAATTAAAAGTTAATTGTAATCTGCATTGTGTTCGATAAAATGGAACAGCTCTCAGCAAAGATAACAGATTAATAATAATTAGCCACAAGGTTTCTGAAAGTAATAGAAAGATTTGAAGTTAAAGCTGCGTTTGGTCCATAGGTTTCAAGCAATAAGCAGTAAGTCAAAGTAATTATTAGTTTTACATTAATTACTCTATGTATCTCTATTATAGATCAAATGTGTTTTTATGTAAATAGACAAATATCATATAACATTAGTTTGGTATTACAGCAGCTGCTACCCAAACAGGGCAAAGCAGAGATCATGGGTGAGAATAGGTGAGAATTTGGTGCTACAGCATTTTTCAAAGTAAAACATTTCAAATCCAATTTGAGACCTCAGATGGACGGTTACTTAGTGTTTCAATAAGTGTTTTGATAAACCCCTCCCTACTGTGACTACCAGCAGAGGTACTGCACACACCCACAGGCCATTCCAGATGCTTCTTGTCCATTATCAGTCTTGTGAGAAGTTTAGGAAGATGATCCAGTTGGGAGACAGAACTGATCCCAACTGTGATTACAAGAAGCTCACTCACTGGCTTCAATTTAATCAATTCAAACTCAAATTTAGTCACATCATCCTTCATGTAGTCTGGTGTGAGAAATATGATTGTTTTCGCACTCTGAGCTATGAGCTTGGCTGTTGCTAATCTTGACATTTCACCCGGTAAAGTGTTTATTTCACTTGAGGTGATGGTAATGTTAAAACATTTGATCTCACTCAGCAACTCTAAAAAAACAAACACATATGAATCTGCATTGCAGTCATTGGATAGGAAAAAAGCTTTTCCACATGTTTTATTAAAATGATTGTCATTAGTACTTCTTGGATAACATTAATTTTTATATGCCTATATAGATTTATCCAAATCTACTATCATTATACAGAGTATGTGATATAATTACCAATCAGTTTAGCAGTAAATCCATTTGTGTGACTGGCAAATACCCTACATTCTTCTGCAGCTAACGACCCTAATTTGTTTTGATAAAAACAAAGCAGCAGACTGTGGCGATTGAGATACATCACAACTATTATAAAGAGTATTGAAACTGAAGCAATTGCAGTAGCAACACTGATTGTAACAAGCTGCTCTGATAATCCACCAGAAGTTTCTGTGCTGGTACTGACTGTTGGTGAGACATAGTAATCACTGATTGTCATATCTAATCCGTAGCAATAGAACTGAGAATCGCATTTAACAGCTGGAGATGTAAGCAGCCATTGGATATAATTAACGTGAGACTCATTGTTGGAGCATAGGACAGTGTTTCCTGTGAGATCAACATAAAAATTTTTATTCAATGATTGATTGTCAAACTCATTTCGAAATTCTTCTTCAATGTAGTGAATGCTGTTGTTTATTAAGTTAAGGTATGTAAGTTTAAGGTTTTTAGAGATGGTGACGTTCCAACTAAAAAGTTCATTGCCATGGAGATCAAGATGGGTCAAGTCCGGGTGATGAGAGAAGAAGTTAAAGTCCGAAAAATATGAAATTCCTCCCGACTGTTGTCCAAGGTAAAGTTCTTCTAAAGCTGGAGCACCTCCTAAGAGCTCTCCATCTATATCATTCCTTAGCTTCTCACCAAGTTTATTTTTAGATAACTCCAAAGTTTTTATTGGAAAATTAGTCAGAAAATCTTGAGACCACCCACTGATATCGCAGTCAGTGCAAACCAGTTTTGAAAGATATTGAAATCCAGTTATATCTTTACATGATATAAATCCTACTTGAGAGTGTGATAGTGTTATGGTTTTAAGATTATTGAGATAATTTACAATGTAAGAGCATAACGGATTTGCTTCATATTTTTGGGAATCTTCAGACAATGTGAAATCATTGTAATCAACGGCTAAAGTTGTCAGATGTGGAGGAAGAAAACGAAAATCGTTTTTTTTCGCTTCTAAAATGTCTTTCCAATGATTTTCTATGTACTCCCAGTAATATCTTATAGTGAAATCTACAGCTTCATTGGACACATGTTCAATTTTGTCGTGTCTGATGTAATCTATAGCATAGTACACTACAATGTCTTGATTAAAACATGACAACAGAGTTAAAGTGTTTTGATTACATTTGTATTCAAGGTAGTCCACAAGCTTAATAAAAACATAAAATTCAAGTATGTCAGGATTGTGAGTTACATTCCAGTTAAACTCATCTTCAGTAAACAAATAACTATCTTGGTTACAATCTAGAAGATCTGGGTAATAGTTGCGTCCATCACACGAATAGTCTTTGGCCATACCACGAAATGCAATGTAACGAATGAAAGGTGTCTGAAATTCCATGTTAAAGAACAGGGCTAAAACAGATGCGCGTAAGAGTTGATCTTCTGCAAAACCTGCCACCTGCAAAGAGGAATAGTTTAATTCGTTTTGGCTAATGTCAAAGTATAGCAGTCCTTGACAATACTTTCGTAAGTTGAGAGATGTTGGAGTTTGTATGTGATTGGCTTGTGCTGACAACACTTGTAGCGGAACTGTGGACAGAGGAGCTATGTCACCATTGTTAATATCCCACCAGCAGAAATCTATACCCTTCTCCGGAATGTTTATATGGTCTAGTAAGAGTGTGTGAAGTTTACTGTATGCTATTCCGTTAACAATTTCATGAAGATGTTCTCTCAGTGGATTACAGGAAAGGTCAAGTTTTAGCAAGGAACTTATAAAACTTTTTAGAAACTCTTTATTAATAAGATTTACACCACAGTTTCTGGCAGAGAAACGTTTCAAGGGCAAAGTAAGAAGAGGCGACATAGAGGTGTCAGTCAATTCTGGCGTATCACAGTCAGGCCCACCTACAAATGAAAATACTAGTAACCTCTTATTTTTAAGTTCTAAATCACTTTTACTCATCCTAGGCAATGTTGTAACAATAAAAGATATATAGATTTCGGTTACACCAGCTACTTATAAGTTTGGTGAAAATCTCGGCTGAGAAGGCTGCATTATTTTTTGCTGATTCAAAAAAAGAAACTTTATGCTTTTTTTATATATTATGTATAGTTGATAGGCAGCTACCTGTCTGTATTTATTATTTGATGCTACATACTTTTTGAAAGAGCTTTTCTGTTGCTTTACATACCTTGCAAAGGATGTGAATGTCTTTTAGCCAGCACATACATATAGTATATTACACAAAAAGACACTTATTTCTTTTGACATGGAAAAATTTTAGCTACTAACATTAGTATTTCAACTCAGCCAAAATTAGTTTCAAACCATAGTCTTTGGGAAGCACAGATTGATCTAACAAGCAAATTTACAATATTTACCAATGCTCAACGTGTGTAACTTGTGAAATTCTGTAAAGACTGAGCTAAATGTCGGGGTTCCAATTAAGTAAAGTTCTTCTAGCGAGTTGTTGAGAAGAGCCAAGGCTGAATAATCAAACTCCAGAGTAGGTTTGTGACCATCTTTCTGTTTTAACCTATAAGTTGGGCAACCACAGACGTGTTGTAGTTTTGTGCACTACGAGAGTGGGGTATTATTGCATACACGAATTACTGCTGCATGATTTATTACGAGGTTAGTGTTTATGAAAGATCTATATTTTAAGTCTAATAATATACAAGTATGGAGTTATCAATAATTACAAAAGAATACACATATAGAACAGCTACACAATATTATCCTAGTCTACATGACAGTTATCCTCTGACTGAGGCTGGGCACCAGAAGACGCTGTTTATATCTGAAGGGTTGGCTCTGATTGGCCGGTAGGGGTGCCGGCGGTGCCACCATAAGGAGTGGTGCGGTGCCGCATGGGATTGCGGCATCGCTAACAGATTTATAGTCTCTTGGAACTTTTACAATATTATATAATATCACAACTTCTGTTGCAGGTATTTAATACATGCAGGAGGTTGTGGGGCACACTTCCCACTGCCACTACACATTGACAGTTTGTTGGAACTTTACATCTTAAATATAATTCAACTAGTTATCAATTGCAATGTGTTGCAAACACAGAACATACAATGTAACCCACAATGGTGGCCATGAACAGTTCGTTACTAAATGGTTTACAATATTAGGATAGTACAAACAATTTTATGTAATCACTAACTACTTTTCTTGCAACAAAATTTGCCATAGCATAATAAATTGTTTTATATTTTAATTTTATTTAGAAAAAACTTATAGTCTGCAACTTTTTGTAGCTCTACAAAATAATCATTTTGAAATTGTAATTCTTCAAAAATATTGCCTAACCTACTAACATGCTGTCTTACCGTTGCTCACAGAGTTGATAAAACTAGTGCACTAAAATGAAAAAAGCTACGTTTTTTAGTTTAAGCAAATGCATTATTTTCAAACGCTTTCTGGATTTGGAAATTTACTGTTTCAACTTTTAAATGGTAGATTATAATATACTCTTTAAATTGTATAACCTGTTTCAAAATGAAATATCTGAACATGTACCTGAGTGTCTTCAGAGTTGTCAGTCCTTTGAATGAGTCTCTACTGATAGTTTTATTAGAAAGTAGAATATTGTTGAAAGACATGTTAAGATGTAAGAGTCGTGTATTGGAGGCAAATACAAGGGGACCAATGAATGAGATCTGGTTGTAGGAGAGATCAAGAGATTTAAGGTCAGTAAAAGGTGAAAGGTCGGGTATGCTGTTGAGGTGATTGTGATTGAGTTTTAGCACTCTGATACTAGTAGTATTGAGAGTTGGTGGTACAGAAAACTGTGTTATTTGACTATCACTACAGTCCATGACACCAGGTATATCACAGGTACATCTCTCTATCTCACAGGGTCTGCCACACTGTCTTCCTTCAACAAACTATAAAAAAAATCAAATTGAACTATTTCAGTTGCTCTCTCTATTTGACATTTTGGTTAAAAGGTATAATAGTAAGCAATTCTCTAAGTTTGCGTAGCTAGTATACCATCCACAACTCTTGTGTAGTATGTTATATTTTCTTACCTGACTATGTGTTTGACAAATGGTGCAAAGTAGAAACAGTAATGACATGTATCTATAACACATGCTGTAAGCAGGACCAGCCATGATGACAGCTAACTGATAAATAATAGGCATGGTTTTGAGACCTCACTCATACAGCTGTCTAATGAATGTCAGCATTTATTTCTTAATTGCTTCTTTTTATGGCTCTCAATGGTAAAAATTTGCTATTTACTAGTGAAAAGTTGTTTTGTCTTTGCCAAACAAATGTTCAACAAAGGTTTAATTAAACCAATAATGTAAACGCTGCGTCCAGTTAATTCTTCTTAACAGCAAATCATATTCTTGTGATCAGCATTGCTTTGATGGCTGCTATTGAAATGTTTTATTCATCATTTAAAGCTTCGTATATTTTTCAGTCTTCTATGACGCAAATTATAGACTGATGTATGAATGTGTTTTGTTAGCATATACAGAAAAATGGTTTGATTTTTTATTGCGAGCATTGACCATTTGTCAGTTTATATTATAACTGCAATATACAATAATTGGACACTAAACTTCACGGTAATAAACAACTATACTTTCTCAAACATATAAATAATATACCAGAATATTGACATGTAACTACATGAGCTAGAATGAGAATGGGAACATGACATGCGTGACTGCTCTTTCTTATGCGCAAACTGTGTTGTTAGTTGAGTATACCATGCCAAGGTATTAGACGTGGTGTGAGTTAATAAGGTGTAGACTAAGCCTAGAGCCACACTGTGCGTATTTTCGCATGCGAAAATTGAAATCACAAGTAGCAAAGGTGTCCACTGTAGCGTCAGTGTTGCGTAATAAATAAAGCTTTCATTTTTAAATCGCACTCACTTTCAATAGAACGCAATTTACTGGAATGTAGCACTAAATTAAAGAAATTGGGCTCGCTGAATAGCTACCAGCCAATTAGGTGACGATGATAGAGATGATTTGCACTTGTCGCTCAGCATTTTCAAAGCAAGTGCGAACGTTTTCTCAACGCGCACAGTGGACACCTTTGCTACTTGTGATTTCAATTTTCGCATGCGAAAATACGCACCGTGTGGCCCTAGGCTAAGAGCAATACCGTCTAAGTCCTTTTGAAACATCTGGAGCGGTTTGCAGGTAGAATTGGCTTGCTATGGAGTGACTTAAATTAAGCATTCGGGTTCATATCTATAAAGGCCCGTCAGTCAATGGGTACGAATGGGAGATAACTCACAACAGCACTTTCACTGCTGGCGCCAGGATATTTTTTGCATACATGCGAGACAAATTGATTTTGTAGAGAGCTGTGGCCAGTCATTATAAAACAGGCCAAGTAATATATGTACTGCTGCTGCTTCTAGGAAAGGGCAGCAGCAACTGAGTAGCAATGCTTACTATTGCTGTAGATGTGCCTACAGAGCAAAATATCATGCTGAGCAGCACAATGTGCCTTATAGTCTGATTGGTTTTGCAACTCATTAGGGTTAAGTTTCTCCTTTTTTATTAGTTTCATGTTTTTCAGTACTTTTTTTACTAGTACTTGTCATTTTTGTTATTTATTACTATTTAATTCACTATTTCTATAAATCTATATCAATTATATATGTACTAAATACTGATATTTCAGCACTAGTATAGGGTTACTAGACATGATAACCAGTTTTTCTTCTGAGTGTTTAGATTTGGAACAATTAGTCAAGGTGGCACGTGGCATGACTCATTGATGATCGAAGTCACAGTAGCACCTCAAGGGTGTATTATACAAAAAGGTTGCTTTGATTCAAGTAGCTCAATATTACTAGCATTATTATTGGTGTCAATGCAAATAATAACTGTTTACTATGCTACCTCTTTAGTGACAAGAATAGCTGCAATGACAATATGGGCGGTTTTCTAACGTTTTCATTATAGTAACCAGCAATGATAGTAAGCGGTATTTTTTACCATTTGATAAAGAGTTGAACGAGTTTTATGAAAATGGTTTTACATTTATTGATTAGTCTTTGAATTTAAAGATCTCAAGCTGTCACTAATACGCATGTAGAAACCATCAATTAAATGGTCTGGGCTGGAAAATATTTTTTGGATAGTGGAACTTAACCCTCAGTCCCACATCTTACCAATGGGTGGGTGGGGGGGGGGGTCCGATTGGATCCCAGAGGGTATTTGGTATTGTGGAACATGTACTATTTTTATCAGTATGTAAGAGAATGCCCTTGAGTCTAATGAGTATGGGTATACCACTTATTTGTCAGTGAACATAATATGGGTGCAACAATCTTACAATCATGTTATATTTGATCTTATTCTGTTAACTTGGAGTTATCCTTTCCTGATATTGTAGCTGTTCAATGTACATGCAGTTTTGAACCTAATAGTTATTTCTAGATTAGATTGCAAAGCTACACAGCTTTGAACGTTTTGCTAAGACTTAGAAAGATATTATTAGTTAGCACACAGAGTTTTTCACTTTTAGTTTGCTAAAGCCTTACAAATTCTGATATATTGAACTAAAGTAAGTATTGTACTAAATAGATACAAATTTGCCATGATTTTAAGATTACCTCCCTTGTTCCACAAGAGAAGTAATTTTTAAACTAACATACGTACAACAGAACATAATTGATATCACATATGCAACTGAATTATATGTTTGAGATTACACTTGCAGCTATCAAAAATGTTGAAGATACAATGCATGATAATTATATAGGCAGACACATGCTGACTTGCATATTATTATTAAAAGCATAAATAATTGTTTCACAATACAAATAGCATAACCATGTAATTGGCAAACACTTCAACATTGTTAATATTGATAATGGCTATAATTCTAGTTATAGCATGTCAATATGTATAACTGGCTTGTTCAAAATAGATGAGAATTTAGTAACATGCATTGATCTCAGCTTATGTTCTTGGTTGACAGACGTAAAAAATATCTCAAACCCAAATATTTGCAGTTTTTAAATATTTCAGCGAATTAAAATTTTGCATAAAGTTAATTACTTCATTATCTGATTTTTAAATTAAATCCAATTTTAGACCTCAGATGAACGGTTACTCAGTGTTTCAACAAGTGTTTTGATAAACCCCTCCCTGTTGTGACTACCAGCAGAGGTACTGCACACACCCACAGGCCATTCCAGATGCTTCTTGTCCATAATCAGTCTTGTGAGAAGTTTAGGGAGATGATCCAGTTGGGAGACAGAACTGATACCAACTGTGACTACAAGTAGCTCACTTGCTGGCTTCAGTTTAATCAATTCAAACTCAAATTTAGTCACATCATCCTTCATGTAGTCTGGTGTGACAAATATGACACTTTTCCCACTCTGAGCTATGAGCTTGGCTGTTGCCAATCTTGACATTTCACCTGGCAAAGTGTTTATTTCACTTGAGGTGATGGTAATATTAAAACATTTGATCTCACTCAGCAACTCTAAAACAAAGAAAACACGTCAGATTAGTAGAAGTGTCCCTGAATGCTTCAGTTTAATGAGTGACATGAGCGCTTTTTGAATTAGAATTTGCCCTCTATGCAACTATATTGTACATTTTAAATGAAGATTTTTACTAAACAGAATACATGAAATAATTACCAATCAATTTAGGCGTGAAGTCATTTGTGTGACTGGCAAATGCCTTACATTCTTCTTTAAGAATTTTGCTTTGGTAAAACCGAAGTAATAAATTGGGCCAACTAAAATATATCATTGCGATTAGGAAGAGTATCAGAGCTGCAGCAATTGCTGTAGCAACACCGATTGTAACTAGCTGTTCTGATTGTTCACCAGAAGAGTCTGTGCTGGTACTAACAGTTAGTGAGTCATAGTAATCACTGATTGTCATATCTAATCCGTAGCAATAAAACTGAGAATCACAATTAACAGACGGAGATGTTAGCAGCCAGTGGATATAATTAACGTGAGACTCATTGTTGGAGCATAGGACAGTGTTTCCTGTGAGATCAACAACAAAATTGTTATTCAATGATTGATTGTCAAATTCATTTCGAAATTCTTCTTCAATGTAGTGAATGCTGTTGTTTATTAAGTTAAGGTAATTAAGTTTAAGGTTTTTAGAGATGGTCAGGTTCCAACTAAGAAGTACATTGCCATGGAGATCAAGATGGGTTAAGTTTGGTTGATGAGAGAAGAAGTTAAAGTCTGAGAAATACAAAATTCCTCCTTCCTGATTTCCAAAGTGAAGCTCTTCTAAAGTTGGAGCACCTCCTAAAAGCTCTCCAGTTACATCGTTTCTTAATTTTTCACCAAATTTATTTTTAGTCAGCACTAAAGTTTTGACTGGGAAGTTAGTCAGAAAGTCACGAGACCACCCAACAATACTGCAGTCAACACAAACCAGTTTGGAAAGATATTTATATCCAGTAATATTGCGGCATGATACAAATCCAACTTGAGAGTATGACAGAGTTATGGTTTCAAGATTATTGAGATACATTTTAGCGTAAGAGCATAGTGGAATTGGTACATTTTTTTGGACATCTTCAGACAAGATGAAATCGTTATAATCAATAGCTAAAGTTGTCAGATGTGCAGGGACAAAGTGAAAATTAATTCTTTCTCTGTTTAGCAATGTATGAACAACACGATCCCAGTAATACCTTACTGTAAAGTTTACAGCTTTATCTGACACATAATCGATTCCTTGTGTTCTGATATAATCTCTAGCATAGTTGATCACATTTACTCGATTTAAACATAACAATGAACATTTCCTTTGAAGATGGTGCATAAGTTGATTGAAAACATGGATGTCAACTATGTCAGGATTGTGAGTTACATTCCAATCAAACCCATCTTCAGTGAACAAATAACTATCTTGGTTACAATCAAGAAGATCTGGGTAGTAGTCGTGTCCATTGCATGAATAATCTTTAGTCATACCGCGAAATGCAATGTAGCGAATGAAAGGGGTCTGCAGTTCTGTGTTGTAGAACAATGCTTTGACAGATGATGGTAGCTTTTGACCTTCTGCATTACTCGATACTTGCAGAGAAGAATGGTTTAACTCATTCTGACTAATATCCAGATATAGCAGTCCTTGACAGTACTCTCGCAAGTTTAGGGTTTCTGGAGTTTGTATGTGGTTCGCTTGCATGGACAAAACTTGTAGTGGAATTGTAGAAAAGGGTCTGATGTCATCATTGCTGACTCCCCACCAGCAGAAATCTGTATTCTTTTCTGGAATGTTTATATGGTCAAGTAAAAGTGTGTGGAGCTTACTGTTTGCTATCCCGTTAACAATTTCAGAGAAGTGTTCTTTTAACGGATTACAGGAAAGGTCAAGTCTTAGTAGAGAATTTGTAAAAATTTTTAGGAATTCTTGATTAATACTATTTACACGACAATTTCTGGCAGAAAAACGTTTCAAGGGCAAACTTGAAAAAGGCAGCATTGAGATGTCGGTCAACTCTGGAGTATCACAGTCAGACCCACCTACAAAAAAATATTATTAATTAAATTACTTGTTTAGAAAATACTTAGACCAGTATAAAAAAGCAGCTACTCATTCTAAACAATGTGGTAAAGGTAATAATTGGCTATAGCTGTCAGGTACACTCAGACCGCCGTTATAATTATTTCCTGAGTAAAACACGGGAGAATATTTTGATAAAGAATCTAGAAATTTAGAAAATTTTGATTTGTGCTAATCATTACACCACGGGAACCACTGGTAAATTTAACACTATACTTTTGATTTTATTTATTATTGTGACATATTGTTGTGTAACATAAATGCAAAACAGCAAAGCAATACTTTAGCAATATTTCTGTATTGCTAAGAAAAACTCAATTTAACTTTGTTTTACAAAAATAAACTTTTCCACGGCTTAAACTAATGACACAGAAAAATAAACATATCTCTAAGTTAATTACTGAACATTTTTTATGATCACACTCAATCAGGAATATTTCCTTGAGCATGACTAATATTAGCACCATGTTACCTATAGCATATCCTCATAGCAACTTAATATATATTTTAATTTTAGACTTATCTATTTCAACATTTTGTGTTTATTGTCCATATAAGGCAGTGTACGCTTTTTTACATCAACTGACACTAAACACATAAATTTAGGTTACTCACCAATGCTCAATGTGTGTAGTCTGTGAAATTCTGTAAACACTATGCTAAATGCTGGGGTTCCAATTAAATAAAGCTCTTCTAGTGAGTTGTTGAGAGGAGCCAAGGCTGAATAATCAAACCCCTGAGCAGGTTTGTGGCCATCTTTCTGTTTCAGTCTACAAGTTGGGCAAACACAGTTCACACAAAGTAATTAACTGTAATGGCCATGAAAAGTTTGGCGGAAGTCTGAATTTTGGAGATTATACCAGTAATTTTTAATAAAATTTAACTGGTTCTCCCTTGCAATAAAATAAGCTTATTAATGTTTTTATTCTCTTACTAAAAGAACATGACTTAATATGTATTTTACAGAAACACATCTGCATCATTAGGATCAGAAATTTCAATTTATGCTGCAATTTATATGCATGCATTTTATAGACAGTTTAAGCTGAGTTATTTTAAAGCGTATAATTTTCCTACAGTTGACATTTTGTAAGAAAAACAAAATAATAAGCTCAATTAGTACTACAATATCTTAATTTTGCTTAAATGTAACTTATGTTTTTTCTCTAAATATAGGAATTTTTAATACTCTTTTTATTCTACTTGCCGCCATTGATTTAATGAAATTGTTTGCTATAAAATATGTACCTGAGTGTCTTCAGAGTTGTCAGTCCTCTGAATGAGTCTCTACTGATAGTTTCATTAGAAAGTAGAATATTGTTGAAAGAGATGTTAAGATGTAAGAGTCGTGTATTGGAGGCAAATACGAAGGGACCAATGAATGAAATCTTGTTGTAAGAGAGATCAAGAGACTCAAGGTCAGTGAAAGGTGAAAGGTCAGGTATGCTGTCGAGGTAATTGCGATTAAGTTTGAGTACTCTGATACCAGTAGTATTGAGAGTTGGTGGTACAGAGAACTGTGTTATTTGACTATCACTACAGTCTATGACACCAGGTATATCACAGGTACATCTCTCTATCTCACAGGGTTTTCCACACTGTCTTCTTTCAACAAACTATAAAATAATGATGTGAATATGATAATTTTAGTTACCTTAGGTGGTACATAATAAAAAAAGCAAAAATAGTTTTAGAATTTGGCATAAAATTTATGTTCATGCCTGACCCTTTCTCAGATTTATTACTATTCATTGAAATTTTTGCTTCCTTGTACTTCATTGAAATACGTAATCTGTGTAACCATAGAAACAGTATTTTACTCGCAGCCAACTTTTAAACACGTTTCCAAAGACTTTTGGTTCAGGTGTATGAGTTTCAAAACACAGTTTAATTGTTTGTATTAAACAAAGATATTGCATCATATGTTACAAAGCTGTAATATTCTAGTGTTTTACCATTAATTTATCTTACGCAAACATGCAAAAAAGGTAAAATTAAGATATCTAAATGGTTTATTACAGTAAATATTATAATCACCAGTAATTCAACCTTCAATAATTTGGAAATTCTAATCAAAAGTGTTAATGGTGGTGCAATTGAGTCTTCAAATTGATATTAACTGGTTGAAGGAAAAGGAATATAAAGAATCAACTATTTATCTACTTGTGAACTTTTTACATTTATATAGACTAGCATTTATTGGTAATACCTAAGGTATACGTTACTTCTATATAGTTAATTCATCTAATTGGATTGTTTTCTTCACTCAGTAGTTGAGAGTAGTTTTACTTTTTGTTGAGTTTACACCACACACACACACACACACACACACGCACGCACGCACGCACGCACGCACGCACGCATGCACGCACGCACGCATAACACTACACACACATACACGCATAACACTACACACACACACGCATAACACTAAGCACTGAGCACACGCACACACGCACACACGCACACACGCACACACGCACACACGCACACACGCACACACGCACACACGCACACACGCACACACGCACACACGCACACACGCACACACGCACACACGCACACACAAATACATTATATACACAAGCACACAGATGCAGTAAAATAACATACTAAATTTTTTAAGTGCACAGATATAGTAGCTCTAAATAATAACGCAGGTACTGCAGGTATTTAGGCAAACACTGCTGCTAGCCATGAAGGAGAGAATACATAAATTTATCTAATATCTAGCTTTTTCTCACACTATATATATAGTACTTGAACTTACCTGGCTATGTACTCCACAAATATTACAAAGTAAAAACAGCAACAATGTATATGCATAGCACATTCTGTAAGCACAGCCACCCATGGTGACAGCTAGTTGATAAATGATAAGCATGTGTTCATAGTTTAGCCATATGGCTGTCTAAATAGCTTAAGCATCTGTTTCCTTGTTTCCTTGTTAAAATAACTGCTATTTATTAGTGAGAAACTGGTTTTGCTTTATCAAAAAATATTCAATAAGAGTTTCATTGGATCAAAACCAGATACACTGCTTTAGCTACTCCTTATCGTGGTTGCTATACTGTCTTTTTTGATGTTTATTATGCAGTTATATTATAGCAACCACAATATAGATTAGACAGCATAATAATAAAGGACTGTATTTATTCAAACGCAAGAATGTGACAAGTAAAACTTTGAGATGCAACTGCAAAAAGGTTAGCTAGTTAGCTGCTCTAGTTTAAATATAAATTGCTGCTGTAGCTATAGCATTCATATTATCATATAGTGATACCAAACAAGATCTCTATACACTGTATGATTTTACACTTTTAATACGATTCAGTAAGTAGTAATTTTTACTGCATTATCAATAACGTCATCGTCTGAATAACAAGCAAACGACTATCAGTTTGCAATATATTATAATATAGTATAATATATATTTTGCTTATAACACCAATTTACAATATCATCATTTAACAATAAATTGAAGAATAGAAGCTGATAAGACCAAACTCATATAATAAGTGTTGAAGCAATGACATGGCTGTTGCCAAAGGCATTAAAAACGAGTTTCAGAAATTAACAGCGCCGTTTAAAACCATACTTTTCCTTTATTTGAATGCTAAAACAGCACTAATTAAAAATGTACTTTATTTAAAATTAGTTTTTATTACGAGATAATATTCTTTTTGAAATATAGGAAACATTTAAAGCAAAAATTTTATAATATGCAGTTATCCTCAAGCATGATATTGTCATTTCTAAAATTAGGTATGATTTTAGCGTATAAATAAATGGATACAATTTGAGCTTATTTGTCAACAACAATAATTATTTTTGATTGATTTTGCAAAAATAGTTGCACTCTACTTTAATTATTCTGGGAGATTTAACAATTTCCTTCAAACCCATGACTGCAGATGCAGTAAATGATTATTGTATAAACAGAGCTAGTGGTTGTTAGCATCATGTATTACGATATGTTAAACTTACATGACCTTAAATATAGACAATTAGACAATAGCTGTAATGCAGTACAAATAATATTACTCCGACTACTTGCCAAGAAGCAGTTATACTGGAAGTCTGTGAACAAGTAAATCAAAGCCTTTGCAACTTAGTGATGTATGAATAATACATTCGCTATCAAATTACTGTATATAGTAGATACTGTCAAATAAAACATGGGAGACAACTGGCAATCTACTGTAAAAAAGTCAAATATGCTGCTAAAGGTTTTTCTCAAATCTATGAGCTATATAGATTTGAGATTATTAGTATCAGTGCAATACTTCAATTTATGCACTGATACTAATAATTGCAAAATGGCTGTTCACTGTTGTGTATAAGTTTGATAATAAATCTGCCTACTTGAATGCTGTTATAGGTAAAAAAACATTTACGTAAAATAACCACCAGGAAAAAAACCATTGCCAGCTTTTGACAAACGTATGACTATAATCACCTCTTTGAATTATTTTGTCAAGGGAAAATGAATATAATTAATATATAGTTTTTGAAGAAATAGAAACAGTTTCTTAAGCTAAAACCTATGATACGCAGCCGAGTAAAATGAACTTTTAACGAAAACCGATCCCACTAAATATTGCATATCAAGCAGCAAAAAATTGTAACTATACCTACAATGGATCAGTTATCAAAAGCTATGGATAATAATTTTAGTATTGCTGTGAAGGCTAGACAAGGAACTGTTTTCCAGTAACTATTATATAGTGGATCTATTTATAGATAATTGGTTAAGTAACAGATAACAATTGGGGTTAAAGTTCTTACAGAACACAATTTACGTTTCGTAATCTATTGTATTTCTAGGCTGATTGTTCACATCGCAAAGGTTTGAGGAAAAATATGGCTGTTTTTTAGCAACACACATAAACTTCTAACAGATCAAAAATATTTGTCTCCGACGTTTATAACTGCCAGCTGCAACAGACAGTTTCTAAAATTGAAAATGTTTCAATGTAGACAGACTTATACACTGTAGATTATTTGTTGTTTTATCTTATAACAAAATGCATCTTGAATTGTGTGATTATCCAGATAACATGAGGTCTATAACTGTTATATTATCTTGTTGTGAAATGCAAATTGAAAACATTTGAACTTTGCTAAAGTAAAAGAATTTAGAAATTAGGTCAAAAAGCAGATGAAAAATTAAGCTTTATATTAACCACTAGCATAAAAGAGCAGCTACATAGAATAGCTGGCAAGAGGCACAGAAGTTGTATTCTTCATATTTAGGTACTCGAGTTATTTTAGCAACTAATCATGCATTACATAAAAAAAAAAATTATAAACTAAGAAGAACAGGTTTTTTTGTAAACATAAATATTGTTACCATGGTCACGCCACTTGACAATTCTATATAATTATAATATAGCAATAGAATAATAAATGAATTGATAACTGTTTCATAATGCATTCATTACTATTGTAGTATTATCACCAGTTTTAAATCTATACAAGTTATTATAATGTATAACTATTGCACTTTAGCAACACAGTCATGCGTGTCATTAAGTGCATTGTATACCAGAATATGCAGCTTGCAGTACATTACAGAGACTTACTACTTAACTTTTACATTAATATGTCTATTTATTCTCCAAGTTAAACTTTGCCTAGGGTGTTGAAGACACTTATAGGATCAAATCGTCTCATATTGTTGTAGTGGTGGTGAAAAGCACACAGTCTATATATAACATGATGACGGAAAACATAGAGAACTATAACAATGATAGCAGCTATTACAGAAAACAAAATGATTAAAATGAGGTTTTTCTGTAAAATATCTTTTGTCTCAGTAAAGCTAGAAAGTTTTTCAACTTCACTTGAGATAATTGATGTCGTCGGATTGTTGTAAAATAATTGTTATCTTCCGTTGTTTTCAAAGTGATAATTGTTGTAGAGTCAGAACTTTTGCTCTTATAATCAAAGTTTTGTCACAAACTTTTTGAAAAAATTTTTAGATACAAAACAAAACTATTGTTTGGGGCTGAGTAGGGGCTGGGGCTTGGTGTGCCTGTAATAAACAGCTCCTCTAAAGATTTGTGTAGCGGATATAACTCCAAATAGGCATAGCCATGTGCTGGTGGGTAGTTCTGCTTCATTCTTTAACCACATGGTGCAACATGTGAGACAAATTGATTTTGTAGAGTGCTGTGGCTAGTCATTCTAAGACAGGTCAAGTAATATAGGTGCTGCTGCTGCTTATAGGAAAGGAGCAGCAGCAACTGGGTAGCAGTGCTTACTATTGCCGTAGATATGCCTACAGAGCAAAAGATCATGCTAAGCAGCACAATGTGCCTTATAGTCTGATTGGTGTTGCAACTCATTAGGGTTAAGTTTCTCCTTTTTTATTAGTTTCATGTTTTTTAGTACTTGTCATTTTTGTTATTGATTACTATTTAATTCACTATTTCTATAATCCTATAGCAATTATATGTACTGAATACTGGTATTTCGGCACTACTATGAGTTATTAGACATAGCCAGTTTTTCTTCTGAGCGTTTATATTTGGGACCAGCCGAGGTGGCGCAGGCATAGCGATGATTCAAGATAACAGTAAAATCTCAGAGGTGCTTTGGCTACAGATTGCCAAGTTCTATTTTCATTTCAAGGTCATGTTACCTTATTTAGTAAACATAAGCAAATCACGGTCAAAAATTAAAGTTTGCTGAAATTCATAAAAACTTACTATATGTTGGGTAATTCTATTCTAAATATAATGCATAGCAAAAACAGACTGCAACATTAAAAAGTGAAGTCATGTCATATGAGCTAAATACATACTATCTTATATACAGGCCGTAATGAAAAAAATCATTATGTTCTGTATATCCAAAATTTACTAAAAATTTGAGAAAAAGCATAAACAATTGAGCAAAATTAGAAAAAGATTCACTGATTGTTTGATTGCATTTGTTTGCATTTTAATAATTTAGGACAAAAGATTATATACATTAGCAAATAAATTGTGAAATATAGCTAAAACTAGACATATATCGAGTGTGTAGTGAATTAAGTAAAATGACCCTTTAACTATTATGTTTCATTATATATATATATATATTGCTGTAATTGTTATAATAGTCTGATTAAAAAATTGGTATTTGAAATTAAAGTTTGTTAGTTGAAAATTGAAATGTTTTTGTTTAGCAAAAGTTTTAGCATTCATAGCCTATAATCATAATTATACTAAAAAACTGAGAAAAAAGAAAAATATATTTGTTTTAGTGTTGGTAAAGTATAAGGTGACGCCCTCCGGAGCCTACTCTTAGGCCGGAGCTAGGAGGTATAGGACGCGGTGCTGCTTCAAATCATGCAAGCTTATCGCAGCAGACCACACTCCAGCACGCAGAAGATCCCACACTTCCTGATGCTCGGCAGGGGGACACGTGTTCTGGATCACCTGACGTACTATGTTCCGGCTCCCGAGTCCCCAGTACATGAGTACTTAGAAAAGTTGGTGGAGATCATGGAGCAAGCACATGATGCACTGTGAGAGAAGCAGTGGCAGATCTAGACGGATGACTCTGAGAAGCCGACTGTACTAAGTCGGGATCTGGGTCTGGATGGTGAGCTATCATAGGGAATGCGGACAGTCGGCTAAGCTTCAGCCCAAGTTTGCGGGTTCCTACTGTGTGGTGGAGGTGCAGACTAACCACATGTATCATGCGAAATGCTATGGGCAGGTTTCAGTCTAGAGTGAGCAGCGCCTGAAGCCTTACCAGCCAGTCCAAACGCAGTAGGACAAGCTCCACCAATCTTGGAGCTCAATCGCCAACCCAACACTCGAGGGAAAGTGACCCGACCCAGGGAGGTAGAGATCTCTGTTTGTAGGAGGCCGAAGCCTGACCCTGAGCTGGAGCCAACCCTCAACTTGACCATCTAGAGTAACAGGCCCCAGGGCCAGCACCCCCATTAGTGGAGGACATCCCCACTCCCATCCCCACCCACAACACCTGAAGAGCCACTGAGAGTACAAGAGCTAGTCACCCTGGAAGGAAGCCAGAGGACCAGGAAGCCACCTAGATATCTGGCTGATAGTACGCCAAGTACAGGCAACTATCCCAATACCCTACTTGTTTCCTTGGCTTCATCTCCTGCCTCAGCTCCTGATTGCTTTAGTTTATCGGCAGCCGTACCTCCCGATAAGTGGGGGGAGTGTAAAGATTTGCGGACTAATTAGAAGCTACGCAACCCTCACACTACGCATTGCTACGCTAGCGTAGACACATAGTTAATTGTGATACGCTACGCTAACTTCCATCCTTTGGCTAGTAATCATCCCCTGGAGCATTGACTAATGATCACCTGATCATTCTTTGTATTGCATCAGCTGTGCACTTATAAAATGACAATGATGCGCCAGCCCCACGTTGCCTTACTCCCTGTTCACACATTGCCGTATCCTACGCCGTAACAGCAAATTTTCGTCATCTTTGATAACATTCGGGCTGAATTGTATTTTGGTATATGCTGCGGTGTTGATCAAGCAGTGCTTGATTAAAAAAATTATGGCGGGCTCCCATTGGGTAGAGTTGATCTGGTACTAAAATTAAAAGAATATTTTCGCTAGTTTATTTTAATCGCTTATTGTTGATTTAATTAACCAATTCAAAAGTTTTAAAGGATTAAAAAATCTTTATCCGGCTTGTTTGAATTAAACTTGGCTTAAAAATCTAGTTTTCCCTTATCACAAAAGCACGCAAACCAAAAACTTGAAAATATTTATTATTCAAAGTAGTTTGCAAAATTATTTTAAGGACAAATATATTTAAAAAAGAGATTGTTTCTTTTTAATTGCTTTTATTTAGTCAATAGCGTTTGTAGCAAAATTAGCGCTAGCTTGCTCGGCTATTTTGGCTATATTACAAACGTACTAAGAAAAGCTTTCTACAGCACAGCTAGTGTTAACTAAAAGACCTCTGGCACTTGACAATAGTTGGTGCAAGAGTACTAGCGCTAATTTCACTACAGCATTTATATAACTTCTTTTGAAAAGAATGTTGCAAATAATTTGTGAATAGTATCCTAAGGCGTACAAGTCACCGCAGACAAAAATTAGCCTCATTATGATTGGTCACAGCTCAACGTCACGCGTTTTACTTTTTGTCAATGTGTGAATGCCTGTTGACAAAACGTAACAGCGGTGCCATGTTGTTTGTGATGCTACGAGAGGGGGGGGGGGTTGAGTGGAGTCGGCTGAGTGGCTTGTGCTAAAGTTAGTAATTATGTAACATTTTTTTTGTGCCGTCTTTCTCACTCCTATATTATTCATATGCAATAAACGCTATCTATAATACTGTGGTAAATATCAGAGTTATCCCCCTTGACACATTACTTACGGCTATTTTTCTAAATACTGTAGTTATAGCTAAGTCTGTGACGTAACTTTCTAATACATTAAATGCTATGGCTATTGTTAAGCTTTTAGCATAGTAAATAGTAAATCCCTTTTCCCCAATTACAAGTTACAATACGCATACACTTGGTTGAGTTCATTTTTTTATTCATGTAAACCAACAGTTGGACCGAGTTTGGCAGGTGGATGCCGACATTGGGTCTGTCGTTTACCGACATGATCAGTGTCGGTTACCGGCATGACGAATGTCGCCATTTTCTGCCGAATGTGGCCATTTTCTGCCGAATGTGGCCATTTTCTGCCGAATGTCGGCCCGCTGTCGGTGGAAGGTTCTAGAAGTCCTTTGTTCTACTAGTATAAAAGAACACGCATTTTCGAGCTTCAGTCACCTGAAGACTGGAGCCCGGACTAGATACATCTCATATACAATAAAGGATACTGTACACACACGAATTCAACACTCTCTCTTGTCTCTTAAATAACAAGGAGTTATTTTCTCTGCCTGATTTCATTCTATAACCCACAAAACTACTACAATACTCGCTACTCATGGGTTATTGATCTGCATCGCACCTAGTCTCAATTACCCACACACTGTGAACCCTATAATTCACAACAATAACATGGAACAGCTCACAGTGGTTGATAACATGTAACAACTTTCAGCAGCAATTATAATATAAAATATAATTTTGCAGTCCTAATTTATCAAATAGCACGAACTTTTATTAATAGTTATTCTGATATCTCAAGTATAAATTGCTTACAACTATTCAATTTTAAGCAGTAAGCAGTAAATCAAAGTAGTCAGTAGGTAGTTTAAATTTTTGTACTTATCATTGGTCAATTTATTGGGATGGATTGTGCATGCGGTGACTTAATGTGTATTCATGAAAGCATTTTACAAGTGAAATTTGCAGTTTCCTGCAAGGTGTTATAACTTATAAGTCAAGCGTAACACATTTCTTTAACTGTTGCTAGTTAGCCTATGAATTAAATTGATTGGTAAATATTGTTATCTCTAGCTGAACGGCCAGCTTTGATTGATGTGGCCAGAGGTATATTTTGATGACAGAAAAAAAATACTAGAAATTTATCAGGATACAAAACATTTAGATTATGCATTATTTCGCTTTAGATTAGCTCTGTAACGATGTACAATCTGCATATCATGTCTATAGAAGTTTTTTACTCTTTTAGTCACTTTCTATCTATCAATTATACATTGAAGAGCATTAGTTAGGATTAGAAGTTTAAAAGTCATTCAATGTAAAATTCATGAAGTGTTTTGCCGAATAAACAAATTGTATTAGATATTTGAAAGTACAATAATTCAGATATGATTCGAGACCTCAGATGAATGGTTACCCAGTGTTTCAACAAGTGTTTTGATAAACCCCTCCCTGTTGTGACTACCAGCAGAGGTACTGCACACACCCACAGGCCATTCCAGATGCTTCTTGTCCATAATCAGCTTTGTGAGAAGTTTAGGAAGATGATCCAGTTGGGAGACAGAACTGATCCCAACTGTAACGACAAGTAACTCACTCGCTGGCTTCAATTTAATCAATTCAAACTCAAATTGAGTCACATCATCCTTCATGTAGTCTGGTGTGAGAAACATGACTGCTTTCCCACTCTGAGCTATGAGCTTGGCTGTTGCTAATCTTGACATTTCACCCGGTAAAGTGTTTATTTCACTTGAGGTAATGGTAATGTTGAAACATTTGATCTCACTCAGCAACTCTAAAACAGAACAAAAACATATAGATCTGCATTGCATTTAAACTTTAGTGTAGCAAAAATGTCTGCTCATGTTCCATTAAAACATGTGTCATTAGTGCTTCTTGAAGAATACGAGTTACTTCTTATATATATATTTATGCAAATTTACCATTACTATACAGAGTATGTGATATAATTACCAATCAGTTTGACGGTAAACCCATTTGTGTGACTGGCAAATGCCTTGCACTCTTTCAAAGTTGAAGACCCTAATTTGTTTTGATAAAATCGAAGCAACAGACTGTGGCGATTGAGGTACATCATTGCTATCAGAAAGAGTACTAAAACTGTAGCAATTGCAGTAGCAACACTGATAGTAACAAGCTGTTCCGATTGTCCACCAGAAGACTCTGTGCTGGTACTGACTGTTAGTGAGTCATAGTAATCACTGATTTTCATATCTAATCCGTAGCAATAAAACTGGGAGTCACATTTAATAGCTGGAGATGTAAGCAGCCAGCGGATATAATTAACGTGAGACTCATTGTTGGAGCATAGGACAGTGTTTCCTGTGAGATCAACAAAAAAATTGTTATTTAATGATTGATTGTCAAATTCATTTCGAAATTCTTCTTCAATGTAGTGAATGCTGTTGTTTACTAAGTTAAGGTAATTAAGTTTAAGGTTTTTAGAAATGGTGATGTTCCACCTATGAAGTTCATTGCCATGGAGATCAAGATAGGTTAAGTTCGGGTGATGAGAGAAGAAGTCAAAGTCTGAAAAATACAAAATCCCTCCTTCCTGATTTCCAAAATGAAGCTCCTCTAAAGCTGGAGCACCTCCTAAGAGCTCTCCTGTTATATCATTTCTTAATTTTTCACCAAATTTATTTCTAGTGAACACTAAAGTTTTGACTGGGAAGTTAGTCAGAAAGTCACGAGACCACCCAACAATACTGCAGTCAATGCAAACCAGTTTGGAAAGGTATTGAAGTCCAGTAATATTGCGACATGATATAAATCCAACTTGAGAGTATGACAGAGTTATGGTTTCAAGATTATTGAGATACATTTCAATGTAGGAGCATAGTGGATTTGCTTCATTCTTTTGGAAATCTCCAGACAAGGTGAAATCGTTATAATCAATAGCTAAAGTTGTAAGATGTGCAGGGACAAAGTGAAAATTAATTTTTCCTCTGTTTAGCAATGTAGGAACAACACGATCCCAGTAATATCTTACTGTAAAATCTACAGCTTTATCGGACACATAATCGATTCCTTGTGTTCTGAAGTAAACTGTAGCATAGTAGATCACATTTTCTTTATGTGAACATAACAATAAAGTAAAAATGTCGTATGAACATTTCTTTTGAAGATGGTTCATAAGTCCGTTGAGAACATGGATGTCAACTATGTCAGGATTGTGAGTTACATTCCAATCAAACCTATCTTCAGTGAACAAATAACTATCTTGGTTACAATCTAGAAGATCTGGGTAATAGTTGCGTCCATCACATGAATACTCTTTAGTAATACCACGAAATGCAATGTATCGAATGAAAGGGGTCTGAAGTTCTGTGTTGTAGAACAATGCTTTGACAGATGATGGTAGCTTTTGACCTTCTGTATTACTCGATACTTGCAGAGAGGAATGGTTTAGCTCATTCTGACTAAT